>VWYP01014150.1:0-165936 GCA_013400435.1 Pycnonotus jocosus
AGAATAATATAAAATATAGAATAGCATAGATTATAGAATAATATAGATTATAAAATAATATAGAATATTGAATAATGAAAGTTTAATGTAAAAATGGGTGGACACATGGCTAAAATGGTGAACAGGAGAACACGTGTGTACATTGGGGCATCTTCTCCAGCATTCTCTAACCAGGGGAGCACAGACAGCAAGAGAGGGGTGATGGGGCAGTGCCCTCCTGCTGCCCCCAGAGCCAGTGGGACCAGGGTGGGCCCCAGCCTGGCCCCCCTGAGCCCATCCCTGGCACTGCTGGTGCTGGCCCTGCCTGTGCCCAGGGAGCCAGGGAGGAGAGCAGCTGCTCCTGCCAGCCCAGCGAGCCTGGCTCTGCAGTTATTGACACAATTTTGGCATGGGATTGCAGGTCAAGGCAAAACAAAGAGTTTTCAGTGCTGAGAGCCATTCCCAGAGCTGGCTGCTCTCAGAACCTGGACACAGCTGGTGAAACGTTCTCCGTGCTCAGCTCACGGCCCCAGCGCTCTGGGCTTTGGCCTGGGCCACGTTTGCCATCTGTACCTTGGGCCTGGATGGAGCTGTGGGAGCTGCTGTGTAGGCTCAGGGTCAGGGCACAGCTGCAGGGAGCAGCAGGGGCTCTGGGAGATGTGGGGGAGCATCCTGGCAACCCCAGGAAGGAGCTGCCTGTTCCCCTGCAGACACCCCCTGTGCCCAGAATGAGCAGGCAGGAATTCCAGAGGCCAGCCCACGTCAGAGCCAGGGGCACAAGGAGCTCCCTGACGAGTCTCCAGCCCTCCCAGGAGAGCTGCAGCTCTTCCCAGCTCTCCCAAGGAGTGAGGGAGATGCAGTTCCATTGAATCAGCACTTTTCCAAATGTCAGTGGCAATTGGAATCAACACTGTGGAGCTGCATCAGGCACAGCAGGGCTATAACAATAACAGGAATATTATTATGGAGTTAAGTGCCTGCATTAAACTCTGCACTTCCAGGGCTCACCTGCCTGAGGAGTTTGGGTTTGTGCTTGTGGAGTCTGAGGCAGCAGTGCTGGGGTGCTGTGCAGGCCCTCAGGGAGGTGAGGACAGTGCTGAGCATCCTCCTGTTTATCTTCCATCATCATTCAGCCCAGTTAATTTGCCTTCTCCAGCGTGACCTTTCCTTCCCTGCACCAGCAGCTTTTCAGGGGGCTGTTTCTCACTCAGCCTGTGTGAACCTACTCCCAGCCTTGTAACAATGATTCCCCACAGCTCTGGGTAATATATCTGATCCGTTCTGGATCAGCCCTCACAAATCAACCCTCTGAAATTCACTGGAATGAGACACCTGTGGCCAGAATGTCTCTTCCTCCCTCCCTCTTTGTCCCTACTGCCAGATGGTGCCTTCTTTTCCCAGACCAGCTCAGCCCATTGCCAGTGAGAGGTGAGAAAACCCACGAGATTCTGTTTGTTGGGGTTCCCTCATTTATTAAAAATGCCTGGGGAGAGGGACACAAAAAGTATTTCTGTTTTTATGTACTCAGCAGTTCCAAAGTGTTTTTGCAAAGCAACAGAAGTGGAGCTGAAAACTCCTTTAGCTTTGCTGAAAGGAAACAGAATCCAAATAGGAAAAAAAAAGTGCTCAGCAAAAGGTGCAGAGAAATGTGGATCTGCAGTGCCCTGGGGTGGGAGGAACAGAAGCACCCCGGGCCCTCCTGCAGCCTCCTGTCCTCCCCAGCTGCAGGTGGGACAGGGCAGGAGGGGTTGGATGCTGGAGCAGAGCCCTGGGCTGAGGCACTGCTGGCTCAGGGAGGTTCAGGGCACAGCCTTTGCTCCCCCAGCAGTCACAGCTGATTTGAGAGATCCCAGGGAATAAAAGTCCTTTGGTGTGGGTGTGGTGCCAGCAGGGCAGCCAGCCTGGGAGGGGATGCACAGGGAATGTGTTCCCAGGTTAAATTGCAAACCCACGCTTGGGAAAAGTGCAAAGGGACCTGGAGCACCCTGCTGACCCCATGGACAGACCGTGCTCAGGTTTAGCACAGGGCTGGCTCTGTGCCACTCTCCAGGTGTTTGCAGGGCAGGATGAGCCCATCCTGCAGCCCTTCCCCAGCTCAGGCAGCTGCTGCTCCATGGAAATGTGCCCAGGAAAAGAGCAGCAAGGGAGGAAGCACCGAGGGGCTGCGGGAGAAGGGAGGAGGATCCAGCTGGATGTCAGGAGCCAAAAGGAGCCTCGTGTTTTCCAGGCAGAGGGGCTGGCAGGGAGGAGTGAGTTTTATTTACACGCCCAGGGGCTGGTGCCAGACTGCAGTGATGGCATGGCTGGGCACAAGGCAGGGAATATCGACCCATGCATCCTCCAAAGATGGGAAGAGCAGAGGCCCATCAATCCCAGTCACCAAGGCGAGGAGAGTTATTGCCTTGCTCACACACACAGATTCTCGATGGCTTTGCCAGTTTGGCTGCAGCCCTCCAGTGACTCAGAATGCAGCCACTCCATCACTCCTGAGCAGGGCTGTCAGTGCCTCCCAGCAGCCTGGGCAAAGCCAAGCTCCAGCCCCAGATGATCCCAGCAGATCCTTCTGCTCCTGCAGGGCCCAGCTCAGGCTGGCTGGGATCCCTCTGTGGGCAGTGGAGCAAGGGATGAGTTCTTCCAGGGCAGGGCTGATCCTTCTCCAACAAAGGCATCAGGGATTGTGGCTGAACTGCCCTTGGTGTGTCCCAGAGAGCCAGCTCAGACCTGGCCCTGCATTCCAGCAGCTGGGATTGCTCTCCAAGTGATGGCAGGAATGCCCATGGAAGGAAACCTCGTTTTCCTGGTTGCTTTGTGGCTCCTGCACTGACAATCGCAGAATCCAGATTTTCTTGGCACGTCTTCCATTATCTTCCCTTTCTCTGTGTCTCTGTTCCCTGCCATAACACAGCATTCCTTCTTCCCTAATTCTCAGCACTGTGTAACTCCTGTGGGATCAGCTTACACGAATTCTGGTGGATGCAACCCTCATAAAACAGCTTCTTGGTATCAATTTATGGGAGCAGACTCACCACAGAGCATTGAGAAGGCCATGGGCACAAATCCACCTATCTGTGTTGATCTACAACATTTTCAGTGCCAGGGAGCTGCAAACTCTACCAAAAAGTGAAGATTTGAGCTAAGGAAGCCCCAAAGTGCTGCTGTCCATGGGATGCCTTCACTGCCTTCCACTCAGGGAAGGTCTCCTGAACTTTTTCAAGGCCACAGAAGCATCAGAGGTCCCCAAGGCCACAGAGGAGCCTTTCCTTGGACAAACCCTCCCCTGGCTCAACAGCTCAGCCCTGCTCCAGTGCCTGGGAACGTGCTAAGGCTGGAATTTGCTGAGCAAGGCCTGTAAAAATTAACCCATCTCACCAGAGAGACAGTGGGGGATGATTAATGAGCACAGGCAATGCAGGGGGCTGGGGGGGATAGATTTGCTAAATTGGCAGCAGATAAAATGTTTGTTCTTGCTGGGAACAACGAGGTTGGCAAACCCCACCACGGGCCAGTGCCTTGGGTTAAGTGAGGAGGCCACAGCCCCATAAATTGTTCATCACCTCATCCAGAGGTGCAGACTTGCAGCCTCTCTGGTCCAGTGAGCCCAGTAATGAAAGGCTTCAGAGCTGCCCAGGACAGGAGATCAAGTGCCCTGGTTGCTCCAACTCTGATAAGATTTCAGATGAGGATTTATTTTGTTAATGATGTTTGCAGTGATCCATCTCCTCCTCGTTCCAGGGTTATCCTGTGTGTGTTCTGCAGGAGAGGGAGCCTGGAGAGGTGCTCAGGAGAGACTTTTATCCCAGGAGTAGAACTGGAATGACTGACCAAAGCAAGGGAGGATCTGTTATCAAATCATTTGGCTCAGAGAGAGATGCAGCAAAACCCACCCAAAACAATTCCAATTCTGTGTTTATGCCATGACTTTTGGCTCAGGAAAGTTCAAAAGGAGTTTGCAGAGGGATGTATTTCTCCTTCTGCTGTGCATTGCTCAGGTGGCTGAAAACTTCCTATCAAATCTCCTCCTCATTTTAGGAGCAGCCTTGGCACGGATGGAAATTCAACAAGCAACGTCCCCAAGTTGTTAAAATGTCTCCCACTAAGCAGATCCCCCTGGGCTCCAGGAGGGTGGGAGTTGCTGTCACTTCCCCCAGGGTGTCTCCAAGCCACCCAGCTTCCCTGAGTGATGTAGGCAAACATTTACAGCCACAGAAAACACCTCCAGTACCCAGGGCTGGAGCACAACAGCCCTGCAGCCCCTCCTGACGATGGGTTTCGTCCCTCATTAGCTCTGACACTGCCACTGGTATCAATTCTCATCATGAATGGGACACTCCACCAGCCAGGGCTGCCCGTCCATCAGCAGCTCCACTCTGGAGCCATCAGTGGGAGCACAGGGGATGTTCAGGGAGCTCTTGTGGATACCGGGAGCAGGGAACTGAGGCTCCCCATTGGAAAGGCAGGTGGGAAGGAGAAGGAGCCTGGAGGGAAGTGATGGCTGAGCACCTGCACGGAGGCAGCAAAGGGAGGAGCTCTGATGGTTTCAGACCCTCCCCTCCCTGTTCATGACACATCACAAAAATTACACAGCCTTGAGCCAGGGGGTTTCAGTCAAGGCCAAGGTCTGGGGCTTTATTTATCTTGGCACTGGGCAGCTTTGAAGCTTCCTCAAGGGTGCAAAGAAAAGCCCCCCAGAGCCTGTGCAGTCAGGATCCCAGCACTCCTTGCAGAGCAGCAAACACAGGATGTGCCCAGGAGCCATCCAAGGCCATCCTATTTTCAGAAGTGGCTTAATCATGAGGTGTTCTAAGGACAGGGAATTGCATCTGAGCAGCAGAACAGATCCTGGGTCCCCGGGGTGCTTTGGAGGAGGCTCCACACCATCCCCTGCAGCCCTGTCAAGTCTCCCGAGCTGCTTTTCCAGACGAGCTTCCCAAGGAGACGCTGGCCCTGGGCAGCAGAGCAGCTTTTGTTCCAGGAGCTCAGCCCTGCCTCAAGTGTCCTGCTGCTCTCAGCACAGCAGGCTGGGCTCCTGGGGCTGTGCAGCAGGGACAGGGCAGGACTCTCCAGTGAGGAGAACACATCCCAGAAGGGCTGCATCTTCCTCTGGACTCATCCTGGTGAATTCTGGTCTCCTCTGAACCCAGCTGGGCCTGGGGATGTAGCTGGGGCTGTGGCCCAGGGTGACCAGCTCAGGTGAGACCCTCTGCCCACACCTGCAGAAGGTTGTCCCGTGGCACCTGGGAGATGTTTATAAACAATGAGATGAGCAAAGGGCTCCTGAGACACCTGGGGGCTCTGGAGCTCCTTCCCTCTCTGGTCAAAGCCCTTGGGGACTCCTCAGGTACTCCCACCTTGGGAATGTTTGACATTTCCCCAGCTGCTGTCCCTTGGCTCAGAGAGAGAATTCTGAATAACCTCCCATGGGAAGTGAGGGAGGGAAGGAATAATGGGAGTTCTGCTTTTTTTGAAATGTCTTGGAGCATCCTAGAAAAAAATGCCTGTCATTTCTAGCTTGTAATTTCCTTTAAAACTCTCCTGTCCGCAAGACTTTACTGTTGTTTTAAAGTTCTTGTGACCTTTATTTTCTGCCTTTAGTTTCCTAAGTAATAAAACTGTAAGGAGCAAGATGGGATTTGGGGGTTTTTCCTTTCCTCCCGCTTGAGACAGAGCTGTGTTTGAAGTCACAAGGTGAACGAAGCAAGATTTGAGCTGAGCAGAGGCTGTGGCAGTCCTGGAGCTGACTGATAGCAAAACAATCAGTCAGTTATTAGGAGACACAAATCACTCTCACAGATTAAGCACTGAAAATAATAACCATGCAAAGCTTGGAGGGAGGCACGGTAGAGGCAAAGGTCATTAATTGACTGGGGAGATTTTTGGCTACAAGTTCCTGGGAATTTTTTTTTTTTTTTAAGCAAAGAAAAAAAATGTATCTGTTTCTCTTATCAGTGGCAGTGTGCAGTGATTGCTGGTGTTGCCTCTCCCTCAGTGTTAATTCACCGTTCCATGGATCCCAAGTAATTACTCATCCTTGCAGTTTTTGTGTTACTTTATTTATGTGTTTGGTGTTTCTGTAATGCTCCTGCTCTCTATCTAAACACAAAGCAAGATTAGAAATGCTCAGTAATTAAGAACTCCGGGAGATAAATGAAGCCTATTTCAGCCACCTGGAAAGTCTTCCAAGGTCTCCTCTTGATCATCCCCTTCTTATGGTGCATTTCTTTGATTTCTGCCTCATTTGTCCAAATAGAAATGATCCTTTTGAGCCTTGAACAGAGAATTCTGCTCCACACTCCATTTTCAGAGGAAAAGGAAAATATTCACCCAACCCCATTGCACATCCAGGTTATTGCTTGTGCCTGCCAGAGAGCACCCCCAGAACTCAGGATGGAGACAGGGAAATGGAGCTGCATCAATGCCAAATGCACCATTTCAGCTGGTTCAGACTCTCCTAAACTCTTCTGGTGCAGCCCTTTTATTCCAAACTGCAGTGACATCAATCAGGGCAGGACCCTCCAGGTCCAGAGGTTTTTCTCTTCCCAGTGAAATGATCATAGAATTGGAGAATAATTGGAGTTGGACCCACAAGGATCATCAAGTTCAGCTCCTGGCCCTGCACAGGCCAATCTCAAGAATCATCCCATGAAATTGCAGCAAAAGGCAGGAATTTCTGGCACATTACCTTCCCCGCAGGCTCTCCCCAGAGTCAGGGCAACTTCTGTGCTTTCACAGAAGAGTAAACAGCCAAAAGTGCTGCTAAAACACATCAAAACCACAGAAAATCATCCAAAGCAGCCCATGGAAATGGGGCAGTTTGAGCTGAGTGCCTCAGGCTGAGGCAGCCCAAGGACGAGGGCAGCAGCTCTGAGCTGCTCTGCCCCAACCAGGAGTGTTTACACACTGCTTTAGTGCGCTTTGCTAATCCGCCCGAAATCCCCAACCTTCCTTAATTGCAATTACTAAAGAGGGGATTAAACTTCTCAGCTTCCCCTGTGGAGATGAACTTCCCATGAAAAGTCTTCCTGTGGTGTCCTGTTTGTCCTGCAAATGCCAGAGCTGGGGGGTGGCCAAAGACCCCCCAAAATCTGCTGCAGGTGGGGGTTTGCAGCCCCTGCACTGAGCTCCGGGGCTGCTCCTGCAGCTTTCCCATGTGCTGCTCCTCGGGCTCTTAATCCCCTCTCGTCACTCATTAGCACCAATTAGCTGCCCTGACACCTCAGATCCCGCTCGCTATTCCTGGTGACAACGTTCCAGCCTTGCTCCCGCTCCATGAAAACATCCTCGGGTTTAATAAGAGCTCCCATCTCTCTGCTGCTTCCAGGGCGCTGTTAGCTGTCACTACAGCTTACAAAATAATCATTATTTCTCTCAAAAACGTAGACGTGAACAATACATTCGTAATTTAATCCTCATTTTTCATTTTGATACCGCACAAAGCTCAACTGTTTGAATTTTTAAAAATTACTTTTTGCCTCCCTTCTCATTTAGCCTCAGACTCCGCTGATGAGGAGAGAGGAAAAACAGAGGAAGGAAATAGAAACCTCAAGAAAACCTTTGTTTTATTTCAGTGCAAATCCACTTCAATCTAAATGTATTTTCTTTTTGTTTGCATTGAAACTGAAACTAGCCCGGGCACTTTTATGAAATATTGAAACACGTGGATTACTACAAATATTTTTCCTTCTCCAAGTGCACAGTGTTTCCAGTTCTATTTCCCACGGGCAAACCCTTCCAACCAAAGGTGCTGTCACCCCCAGCAAGGGCAGCATTTGGGGGTTCCATGTTCATCCATCTGCACTCTGCTCCAGCCCCGGCAAACACTCCACAGAGCAAAGAAGGGCTGTTTGCCCCAGTGAGAAGAGGAAAAACCCAGCGATTTATAGCAGGATTCCACTCTGTTCCTGCCACAGAGCAATCCCAGCCTCAAGCTGAATCCCAGCAATTCCCACCGGAGGGAATCTGATTGCAGGAGCAGCTGCCTGACAGTTCTTACTCCTTAGGCTGAAGCATGGAGCAGTTCCCTGCTAATACTGACAAAGTTGCTGATATATTTGTTCAGTTCTTCCTTGCTGGATAAAAAAAGAATTTATTGAGGTTGACTGCAGCGATTTCCTAAAGTGAGGAGAAATAATTGGATTGTTTTGCCCTGGAAACGTGAAAGCCTTTTTGAAAAAAATGAACAACAACAAAAAAATGATTAGTATTTTGAATTACATGTTCCAGAAATTAATTTATTTTCAATTTTATTTTTAAAAAATGCACACAAGAAAGAAGAAAGTAAAGGGAAAGGAAGGAAGGTGTCTTCTTCTGTCTTCTGTCTTTTTCAGTTGCCTTTGATAATCATTTCTGGACCTTTGAAGGTCATTTATGGACATTTTAGGATAATTTCTGGAAATTTTAGGATCCTTTCTGGGCCTTTGAGGCTCATGTCTGGAAACTTTAGGATTTCATTCTATCTCTGCCATATATTTCCCTGTCCATATTTCTGGATATTTAAGGATTATTTCTTGATATTTAAGGATAATTTCTGGACATTCTAGGATCATTTCTGGGCCTTTCAGGATCATTTCTGGACAGTTAAGGAGATAATTTCTGGGCCTTTCAGGATCATTGAGGACAGTTAAGGAGATCATTTCTGGGCCTGTCAGGGTTGTTCCTGAGGATGGATGCAGCAGCTCCCCGTGGATGTGCTCCAGGCTGATGTTCCATAACTGAGCAGTTCTGTTCTCCCCGCCCCACGGATCCAGCAGCAGTCACCCATTTCTATATATTTTATAGATTATCCTTCCCCTTTCATCCTTTTTGTTTGAAGTCCTGCATGAAGCAATGTGAAACATTTGAGAGCATTGTTAGGGAGGCAGAGAAATCAGCGTGTGTGACTTTCCCTCAGCTGCTCCAGAGCAGGAGAAGCCTCAGAACCAGGAGCCCTTCCCATGCCTGGGTGGGATTTGTGGCTGCTCCCCTCCACTCCCAGCTCCTCCAGCAGTTTCATGCATAATGCAGCAGCACTTTTGATTGAAGTAAAAAAAAAATCTGCTGACAGAATGTAGTGTCAGGCATCTGGGGAGATGTCTAATTAATTATTATAATTGACATCCACACCAGATGTCTGATAGACGATGGTCTCTTTGTTGATAAAAGGTTTGGGTAATTCTGTTTGAACAGCACTTTCAGAACAATATGCTTTCCATTTAGGTCACAGGGAAAAAAAATATGATTTTTTTTTTTTCTCAGGAAATTGAATTCTGTCAGAGAGCAGCATTCTTTGGTGTTGCCTTCCAACTCCTAAGCAGCCTTGAAAAAGCCTGGGATGAAGGATGCAATGGAAAAACATCCATCAGTGCACTGACCAGTGATCAAAAGCACTTAGCCAGGAAGGGCAGGATCTGCCACTATTTTTTATTCTTTATAGTCACAAAGAGGAGCAGCTGATCTGACACCCGTAAAAAATATAATCCAAATAAAAAAGGGAAAACCTCAATCAAAGAGCTGTTCTCACACGGCAAGCTGATACTTCAGCTTATCAAAGAAGAGCAACAGCTCTGGAGATTTTTCAAGTCATTTTCATACTCCCTGAGCACCTCGAGGTGAGAAGGGACAAAGCAAAGTGGAACCTGATCCCTTTGGCCCCAAACTCCACCCAGCTCCCAGCCTGGAGCCCATCAGGGACAGGAAATGCTGGACTCCCTCCCTGCCTCAGCAATCTACCTTCTCCTGCATCTTTACTTGTCCCTTTGGCCTGGGAGAGGTCTCCCCATGGTGTGCACACTGGAGAGAAGCAGAAAGTACCAAAAATCCAGCTTTATGAGCTTTCCAGGTTGTTTGATGGATCTCAGAAGTCCCATTTCAGAAAAGGAGCACCTCACTTAGGGCAGCAGCTCCCTGAGCTGCCTGAGGCTGGCCAAGGATTTCACACACCTTAACAACACCAACTGAACTTTGCACGTTGGTCCTCCACCACAGCAGACAACTGGAGATGCTCAGGTGGTGCTCAGGTGATGCTCAGGTGATGCTGGGGTGATCCTGGTGCTCTCTGAGCTGCCAGGACCTTGAGCCATCCCCAGGGGCTGCCTTGGGCTCAGACACGGAGCTGGCCTTGAAAGCAGAGAGAGCACAGGGTGTCCATCACTGCAAACTGCATTTCTCTGGCAGCCTTAGAACAGCTTTGTGTGGATTTGAAGTGAGGGTGAAGTACAGACAGCTCTGCCTGTGTTTATTCCAGACACTTTTTTATGTTTTATTGCCAGCTCCAATGCAGAATGTGTGGATTTCCAGGAGCTGCACTCGGGCCAAGGAGCACCACTCAGTTTTAATCCATATGAACAAGAGCCTGGCACTCTGGATGCCTTTTGCAGTGCAAAGCTCCTGTAAATTAAACCAGAGCATCCACAGCCCCAGTGATGATTCCATGCCCAGTTTGGGGCACACCAGCCACTCGTGAGACTTTCCAAAGCCCTGATGGGTTTGACCCTGATGGCAGAGACAGCACAGGCAGAGAGTTCCTGCTGTACCCTTGGAGCCCTGGGAGAAGTTCCCTGCTCAGCCCCAGCTGCAGCTGCCTCAGCTGGGCCCTGCTCTGACTCAGCCACTCTGAGCAGAGTCTGACAGATTGGCTGAAATTGCCTGTTAAAGTCCCCCAGCTAAAAGTAACCACAGATATTCCAAGGTATTCTGATGCCCAAAGCAGCAGAGAAGGCTCCAGTCATCATTTCTAAGTCTGCAAGTGCCAATTTGCATCCTAGATACCCAATTTCCTTCCCAGATGTGGCTGGCAGATGCAGGCACCTGACCTCACAAGAGAGACCTAAACAAGGATCTGCTTTAAAGGCAATCCAGGCACTTGTTTCAGGGCTGCATTTTACCTCGTTTCAATCATCTGGAATTTAAATGTCATTTTTTGGTGATTTGGGGGGAGTCCTGTCCAGTTAAAGGAGATTTGCAGTTATTTTTCTGTGCAGTTGTATCTGATGTGCCCCTTTTGGGGTGGGGAGCTGAGTGTCCTGATATCTCTGTGTGTAACTCCAAGGGTTTGCATCCCTTCTGGAAAGAGAATCCCAGAATGGATTTGGGTTAGAAAGGACCTTAAAGATCTCTCATTCTACATCCTGCCATGAGCAGGGACACCTCCCAGTGTCCCCAATGTCCAGCCTGGCCTTGGGCACTGCCAGGGATCCAGGGGCAGCCCCAGCTGCTCTGGCAATTCCAGCCCAGCCCCTGCCCACCCTGCCAGGGAACAATTCCTGCCCAATCTCCCATCCAGCCCTGCCCTCTTTTCAGGACACGAAGCCTGCCTGTCAGACAATCCCTCCCTGGATTTGGGCTGTACAGGCCCTCATTAAGAAACCAGAAGTCTGGAATCATTTGCTTTTATCCTGCAGTTTTTCTCTGGCAAGGATCTCCTGGGGTCAGGTTAGTGAGGACATGGAGAGGATTAGGGAGCCCTGGGAGATGCCTTCAGGAATCCTGGAGCTAATTAAAGCAAGGAGAGCTGGCCAGAGGAGCAGTCACAGATACACAGGCAGAAAGGTGGGGCTTTGAAGAGACAAATGAGAGAAACAGCACAAAGAGGGAGCACCTGCAAGGAACTGCAATGATTAACACCTTTCATTTTCATTTTCAGCCAGATTTTCCCTCTGGATTTCGTCCACAGGAACAACACTGTGGCCATTATGGAAATCTCCCCTAAAACAGCAGGAATTGTTTGCTCACTTCCAGCCATGAAAAGCTGTTTCTCCCCCCTCAGCTGCAGGGTGAGCAGAAGGCAGTGGGAGCTGGAGATGTTGCCTTTCCCTTTGGTTCCTGGAGATCACCTGTTAGAAAATCCTGCTTTGCATAATGTTAGAGCACAGGAAAATCTGACATATTTGGGCTCGCATTCTCCTGGATCTTTTATTTTTTTGCAATGAGAAACAAACTTTAATGAGAGTACAAAGTGATTTGACTGTGTCTGAGAAGGGAGTCAGAGGAAAGTATATTGGTTTCCTGCTTCATAAAAATATCTACTGTTGTTGGTTTAAGCAGCTCCTGCTGTTTGGGGAAGGAACCTGAGATCTGGGGGTGAAGTTTCCTTGTTAGCAAAGGTTTGGCTTTGCCATCCTTTCCTCTTCCACTGAGTTGTACTCAAAGAGAAATCCCAGGTCACAGTTTGGGTTCTGTGGAACCCTCCCTTGTCCCCTGCAGGGCTGGGGAGGGTCCTGGGGAACAGCCAGCCCAAAATTCAGGGATTAGAAGTCCTTGGATGTTTGCAAGACTTTCCCAGGTTGGTGACAGTCCCAAAGGCTGCGCAAGAGACCTCCAGACCTTCCTTCCACTGCTGTCCCTGGCCCTTGATATCATGAATAGCTGAGTGCCAGTGATGTTTGTCCTCTCCAGAAGGATCCATGGCCTGGCAGAGCTGCTCCCTGTGCCAGGGCTGAGGCACCTTGAAACTGCTCTGGGCTTTCAGTCAGTGCCTAAAAAACATGGGGATGGTAGGGAGGGATTAATAGATGTGGAGAGCTGTGGAAAGGAACATTATCTGTGCAAAGGGAGCGCTTGGAACACCGGGAGCAGCAGCAGGGAGGAACCGTCCATCCTCCTCTCACTGCAGCACAGCCCCAGCACGATGGCTCTGGAGGGCCTGGTGTCATAAACATGAGAAGTTAAACCCTTTTTTTGTTAAGTTGTATAAGTATATAAACACTTACACTATAGTTTCATTTCAATTTGGAACTGCGTATGATTTGTATGCACCCTGTAAGTTTCATTTCAATTTGTAACTGTGTATGATCTGTATGCACCCTGTAAGTTTCATTTTGGTTTGCAACTGTGTTTGGTTTAAGTGGTTCCCACAGTTATGTAGGGGTTGTGTTTTGTAAGTTTCATTTACATTTGTAACTTTGTCCTTGAGGGGTTGTTAGAATTGAGGCAGTGCTGGCAATGCTCTCTGAGGGCTGCGGCTGGAGAGGGAAGGAAGGAGGAAATGGGGGAATCTTCCCCTCACAGAAGGCTCCAGAATGGATCAGAACCCCGAGCCTGGATTGGTGGGCAATGGACCAATCATTCAAAGGCGGGAAAAAATGATTGGTCCAGAAAGACTCCTGGTAAGGACCAATCAGAGCCGAGAAAAGGAACCAATCACAGCGAGGATCCAAAACCCACCAATCCCTGAGGGGACAGAGGCTATAAAAGGGGACTGACATCCCTCAGAGAGCCAGAAGGAGTTGAAGAAGGGAGTTGAGTTGTTTAGTGGCTAGGGGAGTAGAGAGTGCTTTCTATACATAGTATCCAGCTTGCTGCAAAGGGTGCGAGACCAGCTCAAACCCCTTGTTCCTGGTAGTTGATTTTTTTTCTAGTAAAACAACTGGCCAAAATCCCACAACATCGGAGTTTCGTGGCCTCATTTTCGGGACACTGGTGCTGCCTGTGGGAGGCCTCAGCTCCTGCTGCTCCCCGAGGAAATCCCAGGCGGGACTCAGGAATGCGAGGCAGGGTCCTGTCGGTGCTGAGAGCGCCCGGGGCTGGCCGAGAGGGGCAGCAGGAGCAAAGCAGCCGTGAGGGGAAGGGCTCAGCCCGAGAGGCCGCGGGGGAGCGGCGGCACCGGCCCCCAGCAGAGCCCTCAGTCACTGCTCTGGGGCGGGGACAGCCTCGGGATGGGCTGTGCGGGGTGAGGGATGCGCTGGGGCAAGAACAGCGCTGGACAGGGCTCCAGGAGCGAAGGAACTACAGACAAACAGCGCTGGGCAGGAGAGCTGCCAGCAGCGGGGTGTTCAGAGGTGATTTCCCCGAGCAGGGACAGGCTCTCGCTGCTTCTGTGGAATTACACAGATCCGGGGAGGGTGAAAACTCCTGGATGAACTTTTGTAAACTATTTCGGCCAGAAAATAGAAATAAAATTTAAAAAAAAACACGAAAAAGCGAGAGCATTTACCCTGCCATTTTCAAACCAGAACATTCTGACTGTTTCAAAAAACACTGGTTTTATTTCAAAATGGATTTAGATGTGTGAAGAGTAAAAATAATCACACAATTCAGAGTGAAATAAAGAGGTTTTGTTTTGTGCCAGGCAAATGCTGACAGCCAGCTTTAACCTCTGGGAGTCTGTAGAGTGGCTGGAGGAGGTGCTGATTCATACCAGGGAAGAGCTGTTTGGGATAAGAAGACTGAGAATTAACTATTTTTGCCCCCTGAAATTTTGCCACAGAATATTACAGGTTTCAAAGGCAAGTGGGCAGAGCAGCAGGGAATGAATCCATGAAGGGCTGTTAGGTACAAAATCATCAACAGGCAACTGCAAGCTGGAAAAGATTGGGAAAATAACCAAGCAAAGCACCCCATTGTTCCTGCACACAGCTCCCCGTGTCCCATTAACCGCTCCGGAGATGGAAACCTGGGTTACCTCAGCCTTTGCTGTGACCCAGAATAGCTGCTCTTGTAGATCATCAACTAAATCTGAAAATGCTCTTGTTTTACCCTGTGATTTCCCAACCTGAGTCATGAACTGAGTCACTGCCACAGCTCCTGCCCCCAGCAGGCTCTGATCCTGCTCCTCAGCCCCACTTCTCCCCCTGCAGAGCTTCACCTTGGAGTAAACCCTCCACAGTAATTCCCTTTTTCTCCAGTGCCGCCATCCTCTTGTCCTTCCCTGGCATGTGAGGGGTCACTGGTGCTGGTGCCACCTGTGCCACCCCCATGGCTCAGCAGCCTTTGGGGCCCAGCACCACACCCCAGGTCCTGCAGGAGCTGAGATCTTCCAGCAGGGAGCTGGGATTCCAGAACAGCTGGGTTTGGATCCTGCCAGGGCTCCTTCCAAACCCCAGCCTTGACTTTTGCCACCAAACCCCCTCTGTCATCTCCATCTCCTAAAAATGGGTGGATGTTGGTGGGGCAGCCAAACAAGGCAGGGAAACAAAGACATTGCAGAGGAAATTAAAGGCATTTTCTGAGCTATTGACAAAATACACAAAAATCTCTTCAGCACCAAGACAAAGCTGCTGAGTGACCCCAGAGCTCCTGCTCTGAGTGCAGGTAGCTTCCTCTGCCCTTCTGTCCAAACTGTCCCTCTCCACTGGCAGTTTGTGACACATTCCCAGGAAATGCTGGAGAAGCAAAGGAGCCCCCAGTGAAAATCCTGGGATGGGGATGGAGCCTCCTCACACAGGGACAGGAGGGTGAGGAGCTGCTTCCTGGGACTGCACTGAGCCTCTCCTGCCACCTGTGACCCTGATTCTGTGAGATATTGACAATACACACGTAGTAATAGAAATATATTTAGATAAAGAACTATATATAAAGTAATGTAAACCAATATCTTTTTATATGCAGCAGATTTCTATATTTTTTTAATGTACAGCCAGGATTTCTGAGACACCTCAGCATCCCTCCTTGTCCTCCCAGAGCAGGGATGGTCTGAGGCCACCTAAGCTGATCCCTGTGCCAGGTGTGCTCCAAGGAGAAGGAACACCCTGACACGTGTGCAAACACAGACACTCACTGGAGCCTCTGCTGCAGATTCGACTTTATTTTTACCTGTTTGCTTTAATCGAAAGGAAAAGGTCATTTTAGCACAACATTCCACAGAATTCACTGTCTATTCCCAGCTGGAGACCCTGCATCTCTCTTATCTGACATTTCCATGACAAATTTAAGTTCCTGAGACGCCTTTTGAGGATGGGAAGTGATTAATATCTACCAGAACTCAGAAACAGAATAAACTCTGCTTCTCACTGCTGCAGCCCCTCTTGCACAGCTTTAATGAGCTCCTCCTCGGGGGAGGGAGGGAGGGCAGAGCCCTTAACCCTGTGTGACACCTTGGGAGGGGGGCACAGATCCCAGAACTTCCAGGGAATCCTCTCTTGCATCTTGGACAGCCCAAACTCTGCCAAGATCCTTCTCCCAGCACCTGAACACAGGATTGGGGCAATTGTTTGAATTAAATAACAATAGGGACATCAGTTCTTATTTATAGATATTATTATTTGATTATTCCTGCAGCTGGCCCAGGGCAGGCTCAGGCTGCAGAGCAGGGAAAGGTTCTTCCCCCAGAGGGTGCTGGCACTGCCCAGGCTCCCCAGGGAATGGGCACGGCCCCGAGGCTGCCAGAGCTCCAGGAGCCTTTGGACACCGCTCCAGGGATGGACAGGGGGGATTGTTGGGGGGTCTGGGCAGGGCCAGGGGTGGGACTGGATGGTCCTTGTGGATCCTTCCAGCTCAGGACATTCTGTGATTCCATGACTCTCCTACTTCTTATCCTCCCTGAACATTTCCACCATCCTCTGGTTCTGTCAAATCCCTTTGAACATGGTCAGGGGGCTGAAAAGGCAAAGAGACACCCAGGAATAGGGTGACCCCACATAACTCCATTTCCTTCGGAAACCAGCCTGAAAACTGCAGGAAGCATTTTGGGAAGAGCTACTGCAGCCCCAAAGACCACGAGAGGCAGCAGAGCCCCCGTGTGCAGCAGGGAACAGAGAGAGGCCCCAGCCAATCTTTGGGAGTGTTTAGCAGCTTTGAACACACCTTGGAAAAACCGAAATAAATCCTTTTGGAGTGACAAATGATCCAGCTGAGGGAGCAGGTCCGGAGCAGAGACCAGGCTGGGAGCTGGGGTGAGCTGGGGATGCTCTGCCCATTGGCCTGGCTCATCTCCAGCCTGGATCCAGGAACCCCAGAGTGAGGAGCAGTTCTTAGGGATGTCATGCTGAAGGTTAAACTGTGCTGCTCAGAGAGGAATTGTTCCTTTTCTCCATTATGCACACAAATGGAATTAGAGAATATGCTGGAAGGGATCCCAGGGATCACCAACATGATCAAAGAATGAGGGGACACTGAGCAGTGACAGGTCCTTGTGGCTGGCCAGGAAAATGCTTCCAAGCCGTGGTTTGGGGTCCAAAATGCACTTCTGTCAATTCCCAGCACTCTGCAGGAAAGATTCCAGTGTTCACATCATTTTCTGGGAGGAAAATCAGAAACTTTGGCCTTGTCTCATCTCCTTTTGAGGAGGTTTTAGCTTTAATGGTTCATTGCTGCTTCTCCACAGCATCTCAACAGCACCAAGCTCCTGCTGTCACTGGGGCTTTCTCCTGGGGGCTTTTGCACCAGAAACATTTGGCTCCCAGGTTGGAATGGCAAATTCACACCAGGCAGGTCCCCCAAACCTATGGAGAAAGGACAATTCCCACAGAGAGACCTCTCCATCGCTGAGGGGGCAGTGGAGGGATGGGAATCCAATCCCTTGGCAGCTCCCTGGCAGCTCCCCACACTCGGTGCTCAGAAATAACTGCACAGATCCCCTGCAAAACCCTCCCTGCATCTCCTGGTGCAGCAGGTGGAGACTTTGCAGGTTTTCTGTGGTTCTGGGAAAAAATAGCACTGAGAGAATTCCTGGAAATGCTGCTGGGAGCTGGCAGGGAGGAATACTGCCAGGAAAAGAGCTGGGAGGGGAAAGTCCCCCAGGCCCCGTGGTCCCCAGCACCAGGGCAGGGCAAACCTGCAGCATTACTGGAGCTCACTGCAGGCAGAAGTCACCTGTCCTGTTATTTCCTTTTTTCCCAGCTTTTCCAGGGAATCACACATCTGGATCTCTCCACCAAGGAGAGATTCAGAAAAGCTCATCATGATTAATTTCTAAAAAGGATAAATGAAAGCACATTAAGCAACCTATGTAGACACACTCATTTGGAATTAAGGGGTTTGTAATTAAGTTTTTCTTAATTCACTTTTGAAGTGACTTGAGCCAAATTGAATTAAGGCTACTTTAATTTTAAATGAAAGTATCCAGGCCTAGGTTTAATATAATTTAACTAATCCACTTGCAATTCACACCACTAGTTAATTTTGGATTAATCTCCCCGTGTAAGCAAGCCCTTAAACAGACAGCAGGGACACAACTTTGTTTTCCATTTTCCATCTAGAGAGGGAGCCACAGAACTTCTTTTCCCCATGAAAACTCCTGTTCTCTGTGCCTTTAACCCTTTCTAGGCAATTTAACCCCTTCCTGCAGGGCCCAGGGTGACCCTGGGTGGGGTGTGCCAGGTGTGTGCTGTGACATCCTCAGCTGGAAGGAGACAGGGATGTGCCTCTGGTGGCTCTGCTGGGCCATCCATCATTGGTGTCCATCTCCCAAACACCTTCCATGTCCCAGCTATTCCAAGCTGGTTTTCATGTAGGGTAAATAAAATTTGGCAACAGGATCTGGGAGGACACCACTGGCCTGGCTAAGGGGGCAGGATCCAGGCAGAGGTTTGGGTGGAGTGGATCCAAAAGGGCTTTGACAAACTCAGGAGAGGAGCCATCGCTGCCTGGTGGGACTGGAACCACTCCAACCAAAGAGCTCTGCTTAATTAATGCCATTTAAAAAGCTCCAGAGGTCAGGTTCTGCTCCCCTGAGCTGTGGCAGCAGTGTGGGGGGTGGTGTTCCTCTGGGTTAATTAACAGAAGGGATCTCTTGGAGCTCCTGAGGATGGCAAGTCATGAACAGAGGAGCCAGCACGGGATCAAGGAGCCCTGGGGCTGGAAGGGACCTTGAGGGCTGGGGAGAGGAAATATTTGCAGTGGGGTCAGGGTCAGCCCAGCTCATGCAGGTGGCACAGACCCAAAATTGCTTCAGATCTGAGCTGTCCCAGCTCAGGGACTGCCCTGGCGAGGCCAAATCTCTGAAGGGTTTAAGCGACCCTTGCAGGGCACAGAACACCCCGAGAGCCTGGGATTCACCCACAGCATCCCCTGCTCCCAGCAGGAATCACCAACAGGAGCTTCCACCACTGCACTCAGGGTGGGCACTGTGCGCACAGGGGCTGGGAAAAAGATGGTCCCAAAAAAGAATCCTGGAATGGTTTGGGATGGGAGGGACCTTAAAGCCCATCCAGTGCCACCCCTACCATGGGCAGGGACACCTCCCACTGTTCCAGGCTGCTCCAAGCCCCAATGTCCAACCTGGCCTTGGACACTGCCAGGGATCCAGGGGCAGCCCCAGCTACTCTGGGCACCCTGTGCCAGGGCCTGCCCACACTCCCAGGGAGGAAATCCCTCTGTAAATCAGTGGGGCCCAACCCTCTCTCCATTTCAAACCATTCCCCCCTCTCCTGGCACAGGCCCTGCTGACAGGTCTGGCCCCCTCTTTCTCACAACCCCGCAGTTCTGAAATCCCCTCTCAAAGCCATGTTGGGGATCGGGCAGATTGGCTTTGTCTCCTGACTCCAAGGGATGGCTGCATCCACATTTCTCTCACAGCAGCTCCCCTCAAAGCACCCCAGAGGCACCAGGGAGGTGCTGCCCAGCCCTTCCCTGCCCCGCCCTGCTCTGCCCAGCCCTGCCCTGCTCTGCCCTGCCCTGCTCTGCCCTGCCCAGCCCAGCCCTGCCCTGCCCTGCCCTGCCCAGCCATGCCCTGCCCAGCCCAGCCCTGCCCAGCCTGAGGCACAGGGCAGGAGCTGCTCATCCTGTGCCCTGCCTGTGGCTGCTCATGCTTTTGTTTCTCAGGCATCTGAGTTTGCCCAGCAAGGCGAGAGGAGACACATTTTGTCCAAATATCATTTAATCAAAAGAAAATCTCTTCTCATGGGAAAAGAAGGGAAAGCACCCCTCTGTTGAGGTGGTTTCAAGCATCCCCATGAAGGCTGTCCCTGAGCTCCCAAAAGCTGGCTCCCTGCCTTTCCCTGAGCACAGGATGGGAAGGAACTCCTGCTGTCAGCGTTTTACTTCATTTGTGACCCACCACCTCTTCTCAAATAAATTCCCGCTGAATTATCTGAAGTGAGCAGGGAGTGAGGGGTGAGAGGAATTCAGGCTTGCAGGATAATACAGGAGTTATTTCAGCTGGAAGATGGAGTGCATCGCATGCATTTAAAAACCATTTAAAATGGGGAAAGAGCTGGTTGGAACTCAGTGGGAAGTTGATGACTGATTTGAATTTGTGCTCCAAAGGCTCTCTGGAAAATAAAAGTCTTCAGAGAAATCCTCTGGAATATAGGGAATGGTGTAAATCAGAGCCAGAGGGAGGTGGGACCCAGGGCTGGAGGATCCAGGCTCTGCCTCCTGGGACAGGAGGGGAATCCGTGGCTCCTGTGTCCCCTGAGCCACCCATCATCACCCCCAGAAACCTCCCAGGGCAGGAGCCCTGCAGGGATCTGTCCAGCTGAGGTGATGGAGGAGGGAATGCAGCGTGTGGGAGCTGGAGCAGGGATTTGCTTCATCCCCAGCTTTGTTTGGGACCCCACCCCTGATCCCAGCATGGATCCTGCTGGAGCAGCCTCACTCCTGCCTCAGCATTGCCACCATTGGCACAGGGGTGACAGGTAACAAATGCCCATTTCTGTGATGGGTGGGACAATGCTGACAATGGCCAATATCATCGAGGGTGCTCTCAGGGAACCCAGGTAATTTATACCTGTGCTTTGTACTTTGTCTTTCCCCACCTGCTCACACACATTTATATTTTAGAGGTTTTTTAATGTTAAGATTAATTTCATTTCGCGGTGCATGTCAGATGAGCCCAGGAGTTCAGGTGCATTTCTCCTATTATTGATGGGGTTTCAAAGTAAAGAAATGTTTGTTATTATGATTCCATCTCCTGTGGGACACCTGCAGGGATTACACCTGTTCCAAGACACATCCTCATTTTGTGAGGCCCTGAGTGTCTTCTCCACTTCTCCACACACTCAGGATTAACACCCAGGCTGGAAAATGCTTTCTACTTCCACTGCAGTCTGTCACGTTTCATAAAAAACCCAAACAAATAAAAAATCTTCACTCGCCTTTGCTCACTTTTCCCATCGGTGCATTTTTTAGCATTTTTGGAAGACAGGTGAATATTCCCAGAGGATGGGAGGTGTCCTCTGGGGTCTCCAGGCTCCAGCAGGGCTGATCCAATCTGTGCACAAACCTCCATCTCACTCTGTTTCCTGCAAACCAAATCCCTGCAAACCTTTGACTCAGAAAAGCAGCCCTGAAATCTTTGCTATTCTCAGAAAAGCTGAAATCCGTGAGTTTGTGCTGCAATTCCCACCTGGAGGTTTTACAGACCCTCCAGTCTCACAAGGGCCGTCTGGGGGGCTTGGATAGTGGGACAAAACAGGGTTTGTCATTTGATAAAATGGGGAGAAAATGCAAACCCCAGCTGTTTCTTTGTTTGGAAAGGAAAAAATGCCTCCAGCTTCAGAGGCAGCAAAAAGTTTGCAGCATTTTATATGAGCCTGGATTCCCATGTGAGATTTGGAGTGAATTTTGCATCAAGTTTGCCTGGAAATATTCCAGCCTGCAGCTGAAAATCAAACTCACAAAGGTACCAAACCTGGGTGACTTCAATCCCATCCAGGCTGAGATTTCCCAAAGCTGCCGGGGAGAAGCGGCTCCGTTCTCAGGAATTGTAATTGGGCACGGAGATCCTGGCAGGGATGAGAGAGGGGGATCAGCCCCACCCCTGGCCAAGGCCCAGCCAAGCAGGAGGTGGCTCTGACAGCCCCAAACCCCTGCTGGAGCCAGCAGAGACCTGGCCCAGCACAGGAATGACCCGGGCACGGCAGCACTTCCATCAGGGATGGGAATGGCCTCTGAACCTGTGCATTTGGAGGGGATTTTGGTCTTTTTTCCCTGCCTCCTAGGAAGAAGAGATTATCTGGAGTGTGTTCCCGTGGCTCAGGGAAAGCCATCAACATGCAAATTCCAGGGCAGCAGGGTTTTCTGCTGATTGCCAGCCCTGTTCTCTGAGCAGACCCAGCACAGGGCTGGATGCTCCGGAGTTTCCTAATGAGCAAACTTCAGGCCAGGATTGACAGCCCTGCTGGGAGGCTTCTGCTCACGGAGGGGAAGCTCAGGCTTAGAGGCACAGACCATTTTGTAATTCAGGTTTTAACTCAGACTTGCACAAGCAATCAAAGCACTGGTGATGCAAAATTTCTGTAAGAACCTCACATGGCCACTGTCTCTCCACGTGAGGATTCCTGGTGACTTCCCAGTGCCAGAGGGCACAGAATGATGGGAGATTGAGCAGGAATTGTTCCCTGGCAGGGTGGGCAGGGGCTGGGCTGGAATTGCCAGAGCAGCTGGGGCTGCCCCTGGATCCCTGGCAGTGCCCAAGGCCAGCCTGGACACTGGGGCTGGGAGCAGCCTGGGACAGTGGGAGGTGTCCCTGCCATGGCTGGGGTGGGATGAGATGATCTTTAAGGTCCCTCTCAATCCCATCCTTTCCAAGATTCCATGATTCAAACAGCTTTGTGTGGTTGTTTTCTCCAGTAGCGGGCACAGCCAAAGGATTCAAAATGTCCTTGAGCTTCAGGAATAAATGACAGAAGAATAAAGAGGAGGAAAAACCCCCAAACAACCTGAGCAGCATCAGGGAGAACATCACCAGGTGGTTAAAAAACCTGGAGGGATCCTCAATGCAGCTTTTTGTTAAAGCAGCAGTGTCGAGCTGACCTTGCCTGATCCAGGTGAGGCAGCAAAGCAGGGATGGAAACATGGAGAGATGGAAACATGGAAGGATGAGAAGGTGGAAAAGTGGAAGGATGGAAAGAATCATGGAAAGATGGAAAGATATGCAGGCTCGTGCTCCAGCCCTCCCCACCCAGAATTCAAATGACAGCATTAGTATTCGGGATCTTTGCATGTGTTTAAATGTGGATTAAAAATGCATTAATTGGTCTCGTTTTAACAAGCTCTTCTCTTTGTATATCAAATATTTGAAAGATTCAGTATTATCACCTCTTGTCTGGGCTGGAATTGAAGAGGAGAAAGGAAATGTAATTGAGGACTTAAAGAGTCTCCTCCTGTTTGCTCAGCACCGGGCACTCGGATCCAGAGCTCAGGGGAAATGACTTTGCTGAGTCCATGAACGACATCCAAAGGCAGCACAGCCTGGCACAGGGCACTGCCATCCTGGCATCCAGCTTTGGGTGAGAAAAGTCCCTTTCCAGGAGGTGCTGCCTCGGTGGAGCTGCTGGAGAAGTTGGCACCACCTCACCTGGCGCTGGCCTGCACAGGCTGTGTCTGCTCAGGTGTGGGAGCAGGGTTGGAAGAACACCCTGGCAGTGGGCATTCATCCCCTGTTCCCTGTCTCTCCATCCCTTGGCCAAAGCCTCTCTCCAAGCCCCTCCTGATTCCCTCAGGCACCCCACGTTCACTTTTGACAGCTCGTTACACAAATTGATCCAAACGTGGATCTCTCCCCCTTTCTCTGCACTCCTGGGTGCTCAGGTGGGCCCCGTGCTCAGGCACAGGTTGTTTATTTGAGGCACCACTTCATTCCCGGGGGCTTTGCAGCCTGATTTCCTGCTCCTGCAGTATTTTTGGCCCGAGGAATTTGCAGCACACGTGGGAGAAGGGGGAAGGGAGGAAACAAAGTGGATGCAGTCCCAGCAGGAGCGTTGGGCGCGTGGGCAGTGCCACCTGCCAGCTAAAGCAGCGATGCCACCGCATGTGCCACAGCACGAGGAGCTCCAAACGCAGGGAGAACCAGGGACAGGGAGCTGCAGACACAAATCCATCCCCGGCATGGGGCTGACAGCTCCTGTTCCATGCCTCGCTCCCTTCTCCAGGGCAGGAGAAAATCCACAGGGGCACAGGAAGATCGGCAGGTACGGGGAAAGCAGCCGCATCCCTGAAATCCGAGCCACTCCCAGACTGTGCCCTGCGCCGAGCAGGATGTTAATGGAGAAATGAGTGTGCCTGGGAGTCATTTGCCAAAAAAAAAATTCTCTTCATAACATGTTGATTCATCAAAGGCAGAATATTTTGTAAGAAAGGACCAATTTCAGTAGATTTTACATTTGGGGGGAAATGGAGAAAAGTTTTCAGAATCATCCACAGGTCACTGTGACTCCCATGGTGTGGGAAATGGAACTCTTCTATTTTGCTTCGAATTTGTTCTTTGCTTTGAAATAGAAGTTCAGCTACAGGACAAAAAGAAGGACTGAAATGGAAATGAAACCTTTGGAAATTGCCAAACTGAAATGTTTCTCTGAAACCAGACAGGGCTTTTTTTTTTTAATCACTTGGTCAGAATCTTCATTTTTTGAGCCTTATTTTAGATATTCAGCTTTTGCAGGGCAGGACAGGGGAAAAGCATTTATAATGTCCTGAAAACTTTCGGTCCACAGAGCAAAGGTTGTGTGACAGCAGCAGAGCGTGCAGAAGGGGCTTTCTGTGGTCCAAACTGTGAGACCACCCCTCTCCACCAGCTGCCTCCCTCTTCCTAACGAGTGATTATCCTCTACTTAAAGCTCTGTCCCTGACCTTGCAGGAGGGGAAAGGCATCCCTCAGGTTTTTTACCCTTTTCTTAATTAAGAAGCTGTATTAAATATTCAGAAATTCTGCTCAGTGACTTTCCTGGGAAGCACAAGGACATCCTGGAGAGACAAATCACTTTCTCATTAACACCTGCCCAGGCCTCCTCTGTTGTTCCATGTTCCTCAGTCCTGCCTCTGCTCCTCCAGGGCCTCAGACTGCCTGAGAGGGGCTGGAGCTTTTCCTGAGCTGGGAATCCAGCAAAGGCTTTCAATGCCTTTGGCTCAGCTCAAAGTTTGGCTCTTTGGCAGCAAAGGGAGCAGGAACAAAGCTGTGGGGAGGATGGGGAGGATGCTGCTGTTCCAGGGACCTCCAAGTGCTGCTGACTCTGTCTGTGCGTCCAGGAATGGGTTTGTGCAGGGGGAGGCCCATGGAAACCAGGAGCAGCTCAGAAATGCCAGCCTGAGCAGCAGCAGCGTGGCAGACACCCCACAGACTGCCCGTGGGTGACAGCCAGCACAGCCCTGAGCTGTCAGTGTCACCAGGGTCCTCACAGCCCCGCGGGATCGGCACAGATCCTGCTCGGGGTGGATCCAGCTGTTCCTTCCCTTTTGTTTTCCCTGCTTTGTTTTCTGGTTTGAGCCATCATTTCTCCAATTCCAAAGGAAGAGCCCTCAATCCCTCAATCCAGCCTGGCCTCCCACATTTAATCACTGATCAGAAGCACAGGGCCATTGCAGAGGTGCTGAAAGACAGAGATTTGTTGGCTGTTTGCTCATTTGAGCGGGGAATGTTGGATCCTGGGGGTGAGAGGTGTTAAAGTCATTGTCAAGGGGGAATGTTCTTTTCCTTTTCATCAAAAAGAAACTCCTAAGTGTGGTTTTTCTGCAGAGATGAAGCAACCACACAGCCCAATATCTCCTGCTTCTCCCAGCATTCCCAGGCAATGGAATCACCACTGCTCCCCGGGGTGCAGCCTGAGTTTTGCACAACATTTTGAACATTTCCATGTCTAGGGAGGCAGCCAAGCAGTCCCAGCTCCTGCAGCCCCGTTGGTTTTTCCTGCTGCAGAGCTGGGAACGATGGAGCTCTGCATCCCATCCTTCCCAGGGCCAGGAGCACTGGGAGCAGCCCAGCCTGGGCCAGGAGCCATCCTGTTCCACCTGTGTCTGGTTATTCCTCTGTCCTGAGCCCAAACAAAGCCCTGCTGGGCTCCAGAATGCCCTGGAACAGGCAGAGGCAGCTGGGGCTGCAGGAGATGAGGATCAAGACTCTGCAAGGATGTGTGGAGGCTGTTCCTGGGCTTTTAATTTCCAGGTAAGAAAGATGGGAGTGGGGAAGGGTGTGTGGTGTGCTGAATAAATATTCCTGGTGGTTTGCAGGAGGAATCCAGGTGTTTGGAGCTCAGGAAACATGGCTTGGGAAAGGTTCACTGGAGCCTGGTTGAGAACAGCAGCTCCATAAGGAGGTTAATGGTGCAGTGAGGGAACTTCATTTGAGGGTCTTTATACTCTGCAACTGAAGTGATGCATGTGACAGCAACAGCTCTGGGGCAGGTGTGCAGCCACCAGGAAAGGCTGATGATTGAAAGGTTTCCTCTTTGCTGGGCAGAAAAAGCTGGGTTTGAATCCTTCCAGAGCAGCAGCTCAGGGGAAGGAAATGTCACAGCAAGAGTCCAAAAGTGAGGAGCAGCTGAGGGAACTGGGGTCATTCAGCCTGAAGAGATGGAGGCTCAGGAAGAACTGTGAGGTGATGCAGGTGTCCTTTGTCCTTGGTGAAGGGCAGGACTCACCTTTCCAGGCTGTTCTGACTTCTCCTTGGCTGCTTGGACACCTCTGTTGGTTGTTGTGTGCAGGTCTGGCCACTCAGGGTCTCACACCAAGCCCAGGGCTCTGATGGCCTTTTCTGGGCAGGGCTCAAACCCTCCAGGCCCTTCCCTGCAGGGGGAGAGGGTCTGGGGCCCAAACACAAGCTTCATCCCCAGCAGGGGAGGACAGGACTCATGGCTTCATGATCCCAGTGCTCAGCTAACGAGATTGGCCATCCTGGAGCTGCCCACGGCATCCTCCTCCCGTGGGAATTCATCTTCTGCCCCAAATGATCCATGTGGCACTCAGACCCCGGGGCTGTGTTTGTCCTGCTCCCAGCCCCATCCTGCTCCCAGCCCCATCCTGCTCCCAGCCCCTCTCTGTCGCTGTCAGGGCAGGGTTTGGGGCTGGCTCCCTGCTCCAGGCTGGGGCAGAGCGGGGAAGGCAGCGATAGCATCTGCTGAGCAGCAGGCAGGGAGCTGCAGGGTTATTGTTTGCTAATAGATTGCTTTTGAAAAGCTGCTCAGATGGGACCGGGTGAGCTGCAGAGGTAATTAAAACTCTGCCTATGCAAGAGGCAGGATCTGATTATTCCCCTTCCCGAGCAGGCAGATTAAACCAGGAGGGTTTATTGCACCACTTCTAAGAGCCAGGGGTTGCTTTGAATGAAGTTCATAATATGCAATATAACAAATAAAACTCTTCAGTTTCTTTTCTTATTTAAATAAAAAAGAACAAAACCCACACAAGAACAACAAAAACCCACCAAATTCAACACACCCACAACTTTATTTTTCAACCATCTTCCTCCTTGATTATTCCTTGGATTTAAACAGTTCCTGTAAAGCAGAGCACAGGTGAACCTATGAAGGACTTCGGTTCCAAAGCTCATTTTTTTATCTCTTAAGGATCTTTGCTCTCATCCTAGGAGGCTTTTCTGTGCCATCCTACCCGAAACAGCGGCAGGGGGGGTGTTGGTGAAGAGGCTCAGAAATAGCAGCAAAGTCTCCCTGTCACCTCCCCTTAACGAAAGGAATGGCTTCAAGTCCATTAAAGGTTTTCAAGATATTTTAGAACCAGGCTGATGTCTGTAATCTCAGATGTCTGTAATCTCAGCCTGCCTGACAGGCTGTGGTGCTGCCTGTAGGATTTGGTCTCTGCACCACTCTGGGCAGGGTTGGATCAGATATCTGGAAGGAATTCCAGATTCCAGGAGGCCCTGGCACAGGTGCCCAGGGAAGCTGTGGCTGCCCCTGGATCCCTGGCGGTGTCCAAGGCCAGGCTGGACAGGGCTTGGAGCCACCTGGGACTGTGGGAGGTGTCCCTGTCAGGACAGGGGGTAGGAATTTGAGGATCTTTAATGTCCCATCCACCCCAAACTATTGTGGGGTTCCCTGATCTGCAGTTTCCACTGCCTTGACCTAGAGAGGGAAGCCCAGGTGTGCTCAGGAAGAGTCGCCCCCCAAACCCAACGTTAGCTGGGGGCAGAAGCCTTTTGCAAGCTCTGTGCCAGCTCTGCACAGAGTAAACTGTGTCCTGCAGGTCTCCTCCCCACAGAGGAGAATCCTTGCGAGCTGCTCCTGCCCTGGGGCTGCTGTGTCCCTGTGTCCCAGAGCCCCTCTGCAGTAAATGATGGTCACTGTGGGGAGCACAGCCAGCTCAAAGGGATGGCTGTGGGCAGCTGGGGTGGTGGGATGGCCCAGAGCAATATGAGCAGTTGGAGAGGAAAAAGAAACAAAAGAAAAAAAAATAGTAGTTGGAGCTGTTTTCGTGGTGCATTGGAGAGGGGAGGCTTTGTCTGCCCTGGGCAGAGCTGCCAGCTGAGCTTCTGCCCAAACAAAACACGCTGTGGTGGATTTAGAGTGGCCTGGAGAGCTGGGGACAGATCCCATCTCCTGGGCACTGAAACCTGCCAGCAGTGCTGGTTTTCAGCTGAAAAGCGACATGAAAGAAGGATTGTGATGCAGGAAGGTGGCAGTGCCCTCGTGACTGCTGTCCCCACCTTCCTGCCAAGGTCACGGGGGCTGTGCATCTCAGGCAGCTGGGTCTCACCTATTGCCAGGTGGGTGAGAGAGAGAGAGATTAGAGATGTATAAATAGATATCCAACACAGCCATCTGGGTCACACGGTTCAGGAGGGCTCAGTCCTGTGCCTATAAAAAGATCTCAGTATCTGCCAGCACAAAAGGACCAAAGGCTGCCCCCCCTGGCATCAGAAACCTTTTCCAGCCTTCTTCACCTGAATGTGTCCCCTCCAAGCTGTTCAGTGCAGATCAGGAGTCCTGGATCAGGAGTCAGCCCTGCAAATCCTGGCCCAGGGTGAGCTGTGCTGCACAGACCCCTCAGGCAGGGCTGGGAGCTCCTCTGAAGGAGGTGACTCCATGCAGAAACTACAGGACCGAGTCACAGGACCATAATACATGGAAGTGGCTGATCAAGGAGTCCTTTCTGCTGTGAAACCTGCCCAGCCTGAGTGAGGCACTCATGTACAGGGTGTGTAAAACAATCCTGTGCAGTGTGAGTGAAACCCTCCTGTGCAGTGTGAGTGAAACAATCCTGTGCAGTGTGAGTGAAACACTCCTGTGCAGCCTGAGTGAAACACTCGTGTACAGGGTGTGTAAAACAATCCTGTACAGTGTGAGTGAAACACTCGTGTACAGGGTGTGTAAAACAATCCTGTACAGTGTGAGTGAAACAATCCTGTGCAGCCTGAGTGAGGCACTCATGTACAGGGTGTGTAAAACAATCCTGTGCAGTGTGAGTGAAACACTCCTGTGCAGCGTGAGTGAAACACTCGTGTGCAGCCTGAGTGAAACACTCCTGTACAGGCTGTGTAAAACACTCCTGTTCAGTCTGATTAAAGCACTCTCACATTTTGGGAGTGCTCAGATCTTCCAGGGTGCCCTCGAACCCAGCACGTGTGGGCAGACATCCACACATTTTATTGCTGATAGGAAATGAAACCTCCGATTAAAAGACATTACCAAAGATTAAAAGCAACACTGAATCTAATTTCAATTGTTTGTGGCAGGAACCCAATTTTCAAATTATAATGGCAATAATTAAAAAGTCCCTTATCAACAGAGACAAAAGTGCTGCGTGTTGGCAGGTGGAGCTGAGGAACAGGGCGAGCTCAGGCTCCTCAGAGCTGAAATCAATTTTCAGACAAAGTTCAAACAAGCCCCTGAACAATTCTGCTTTTGTTGTGCCTTTTCCATGAGGGGAGGAAGATTCTTCCCCCGTGCATGTACACAGTTTTTACTCCTATTTTTCTCTCTCCTTTATCCAGAAGGTCACATTATCTGGAACAAAACCTCATGTAAACAAAACTATTCTATTGTAGAAATGAGGTTTGGGGAAGGTTCAAAAACAACTCAGACCTCCAGTTTTGGCTTTACATGTAATTATGGATTATCCTATTTAGAATTAACAAATGCACCTGCCCAGCCTTTGAAGAGTTGGCCAAGGAGGGCTCTCAGAGCTCTCCTGAACTCCACCATCATCCCTCTTGTGCAATGGGGTGTTCACGAGCACAAATTAAGTTTAATTATAAAATGTCTGGATGGACATCTGGAAAACGAACTTTATTTTGCCCTGAGAACTCTCAGGTTTCTGGACATGCACTTTCCAAAGGTAACAGGGAGTGGAATCTGGAACTCAGGCTTTTACCTCATGGAATAGAAATTCGTTGTAGGGTCCCCTCTCTTCTCCCTCCAAAGCCACTCAGTGACAGCCCCAGGAAGGGTCATGGGGCTTTCAGAAGGTCTCGTTCCTCACCTCAGTAATTCCCAGGGGATGAAAGGCGAGGGATGGAGCAGAGCTTTGCCTTCCTCAGGATGCCCAGGACAGGGCCTGGGGAAGCTCTCCCTTGTCACCCCTGTGCAAACACTGGGCCCGAGGTGTTTGTGAGGAGATGACTCTTCCCAGCCTCAGCAAACCCATTGGTGCTCCTCTGGCAGTGCTAATTGTCCCTAACTCCTACAGGCAGTCCCTAGGCAGGGGAAAGACTTTCCAATGTCTTCATTGTTATTCGATTGCAGGGTTCAGGATGAGCTGATTTCACTTTGAGGGCTCTGACTTGGGGGCCTGGCATTTCTCACATTTCTGGTGCTGCAGTGAATGACTCATTCCCCCAGTAAATGTCTGCACTCCCAGTCCCATACTGGACAGGCTGGTGCACCTTTCACTGTCACTTGAAGCTCTTCCTGCTGGTGCCATCAGAATGGCTCATGAAAACCCTGCAGAAAGGATCTCATTCCACATTAATTGTGTTTGTGTAGCTGCTCTAAACCCACCTCACTCTCATCCTGGCTGCATTCTCCATGAACAGGATTGTTTTCACCTGGGAGGAGCCATTATTCATCATGTACTGGTCAAGGCTGATTTTATTTATCAGCACAGGAGTGGAAGACAGAAAACTGTGACACCTTTGCTGTTTCCCTTCTGCTCTGGAGAAAAGTCAGGGGAGGAAAAGAGTGGGGGGAAAACATTGCTGGGTTAAAGGGGGCTTGTTTTGCTGGGGTTTTCCTGTTGGTTTTTCCTCTCATGGATAACAAGTGTGGAGATGACAGGACAGATCTCAGCCACAGCTTTTCATCCACTGGGATCCACCTGGAGCCAAAACTTGTGCAGTGCCTGAGGGCACAGCAATAGGGAGGGACCATGGGAGCAAGGAGGGCTGGCAGCAGCAGGGTTTCTGCTGGCACTTTTGCACTCAAGCTTCCCCAGACCTCTCAGTTCTGCCAAAACCAAACCCCAGGGTAACAGTGGGGTTTTGAAGCAGAACTTTTACCTTTAGAGAGGAGGGAGGTTTCCATTCATGAGGAAGAACTCTTGTAGCAGTCAGTGATTTGAGGAGTCTCTGGCAGCAGAGTCTGCTCACCTCTGCACCCAGGAGAGGCTGTGCTCTCCTCCCTCTCAGGAGGAGCTGATGGATGTGCAGAGCTGGCAGCAGCACAGTCCCAGCTGGGCCGTGCTGCCAGGACCACCATAACCCCCAGAAACACTCGTGAGAGGGCTCTGGGCCACCACAGCCTTAATGGCAGCTCTGGAATGTCCCTGCCCCCTGTCAGCATCCCCTCAGGGGCCCCTGTGGCCCCAGCACCCCCTGTCCTCTGGAGCCAAGCAGGGCCCAGGGTCTGGTGGGATCAGAGGATGGGACAGAGCTCAGGGTGACCTCAATTTCTCAGCTCTGATGCTTCAATTATTTCTGCAAGGAAAAGAATCTTTATTATTTAATAATGGCTGAGGCCCTCCAAATTATTCATCAGCTCAGGAAGGGAGCTGGTGAAATGCTCAGGGAGGATGTGATGGGTGTAGGGGGTCAGTTGGTGTCAGGGTGGAGAGAGACTTGGCTGCTTCACCTCATTCCCTTCCCAGCACAAGCTGAACTCCTTCAGGGGGTCTTGTCCAGCCATAGAATCAGGGAATGGTTTGGGTGGGAAGGGACCTTAAAGATCTCTCATTCCACATCCTGCCATGGGCAGGGACATCTTCCACTGTCCCAGGCTGCTCCCAGCCCCAGTGTCCAGCCTGGCCTTGGGCACTGCCAGGGATCCAGGGGCAGCCACAGCTGCTCTGAGAATTCCATCCCAGCCCCTGCCCACCCTCACAGCCAGGAATCCCTTCCCAATATCTCACCTAAATTTCCCCCCTTTCAGTTTGACTCCATTCCTCCTCATCCTGTCATTCCAGTTCCTGATGTCCCTCTTTGGCTTCCCTGGAGCCCCTTCAGATGCTGGAAGAGTCTCTCAGGTCTCCACACAACCTTCTGTTCTCCAGATTGAACAGCCCCAGCTTTCCCAGCCTCATTTGTGCAACTTGGAGAGAGATTTTATTCCACTTTGGGTTTGAGCCAGGAGTGATCCTCCAGGTGGGAACAGAACCTGCCCCTGTCCATGAGTGATCCCAGGTCCCCGTGGGTGCTTTGGGGGATGCACTGCTGGCTCTGTTCTGCTGCAAGTGTCCCCTGTCCACACGTTGAAAATAATATTTTTCCACCGGAGCAAGAAGTTGAACCCGTAAAATGCTGGAAGGGGTTTTGTGGAAGTGTTGTACTTTTGTGTTTGAAAAGAAAAAGCATTCTTGCTTGCATATTTAATTGCCAAATTATCATATAAATGTCACATTACTTAGGATGCCAGAACTCACTGATATTTTAAATGCCTCCATGTTTTAATTCCTTGCCAGTCAACCTTTGCAAACCTAATTACAATGGGAAAATCACTGATGGCATTTTATTCACCATGTTTGAAGCTGAATTGAGTTTCCTGAGAGTCAGAGAAAAATTTCAGCTGATTTTATTTTCTCTTTCTTGGTAGTGACAGCAGCTCTTCCTCCTGCTCCTCATGGGATAAGATGGATTACTGTCAGGAAAGCCATGGAGCAGCAGTGCCAGAACAGGCCTGTGCATTTGGCTTAGCTCTGCAAAACAACCCAAAAATAAACAGAGGAGCCCATGCAGAGCTGGAAACCTTGGGGAGGCTTCATTCAGAGCATCCTTGCACTTGCACATTTCCTTCCACCTCATTGTGAAAGAGCTGTCTGAAAAGGATCAAAGCCAAAGGGGGATCTTCCTGTGGTGGCCCAGGGTGGGTTCTGACGTTTCCAATGCCTTGGGAAGGGCTCTCCCCAGAGCCAGGCTGGTTTTTGTGTTTCTGTAACACCTCCCCACACCTGAGGGCTCCTCACCCACTCTGGGCACCCAGGGCTGTGGGGCTGGGGTCAGGCTCTGTGCCCCCTGTCCAGCACCGCCCTGGAGCAGGTCCAGCAGGAGGACAGTGCTGGCTGCCCTCCTGATCCACAGGAATCCTCTGAGAAGCGTCCTCAGAGCTGATGGAACAGCTGTGCTCCCCCAGGCCAGCCCAGAGCCCCTCCTGGAAATCAGTCTGGTGCCTCTCCCATGGGAATCCATGGCTCAGGCAATGGCAAAGGGGACAAGAAATCCCTCTGTGCTGAGGGAGCCCGGCTGGCTCTGGCCAGCCCTGCTGCAAGGGACAATCTGTATCCCCATGGCATGGTCTGTGCCACACCACGGGGTGACAGTTCCATGTCACAGCCCCTGAGCATGGTCTGTGCCACACCATGAGGTGACAGCTCTATGTCACAGCCCCTGGGCATGGTCTGTGCCACATTGCAGGGTGACAGCTCTGTGTCACAGCCCCTGGGCATGGTCTGTGCCACACCACGGGGTGACAGCTCCGTGTCACAGCCCCTGGGCATGGTCTGTGCCACACCATGGGGTGACAGCTCTGTGTCACAGCCCCTGGGCATGGTCTGTGCCACACCATGGGGTGACAGTTCCGTGTCACAGCCCCAGAGGATGGTCTGTGCCACACCCCATAGTGACAGCTCCATGTCACAGCCCCAGAGGATGGTCTGTGCCACACCCCATAGTGACAGCTCCATGTCACAGCCCCTGGGCATGGTTTGTGCCACACCCCATGGTGACAGTTCCATGTCACAGCCCTGCTGCCTCCAGAGCAGCAGATTTGTCACCGGATCAGCATCATGTCCCATCGTGTCCCAGCACTGCCCAACCTCCTGTTTGCCACATGATGGAGAGAGGCTGAGCAGGGGCTGCTTTCCCAAAAATCCCAAAATGAATTTGGCAGTGCTGGGGTCACCCCTGGAGCTGTGGCAGATGAGAACCAGCAGGAGGTGATGCCTGAGGACATCCCAGGCTGCTCCAGGGTTTGCCCTCAACTTCAAGCTGAATTTTTCCTGTTGAAAGCAGAGATTTGTTCTCCTCATGTTCTTCCAGGGCACCTCTCACCTTTGGGACTGGAGCTCACATATTCCAATCCCTTGGAACAGCACAGCTCCTGCTGCCAACCCTTCCCTTCCTTGGCTTTTCTGGTTGCAAGGTGGTAGCAGAGCACTGCCTGATCTCCCCTGTTCTTGCTCTCTTTTTTAGCCTGAAGAGGAGGAAACAAACTCATCTCTGCTAATGCAGACATTTAGGGCTCCCCAGCCAAGGTTAATAATCCAGTGACATCTGAATTGCATGTACTGTAAATAATCAGCACTTTTCCCAAAAGCTGCTGCAGGGTTTGCAATGGGCTGATGACAGACCGGGGAGGGAAGTGGCCCCGTGGATGCTCTCAGTGCTAAAAGAGGGGATTTCACACAGGGCTGGGGTCATGCTCTGATGGCAGAACAGTGGCAGTGTAAAATGTGTCAGTGCAATGCAAAGGCTGGGGAAAAAAAGCCTTATTTCCTTTATTTTCCTCCTTGGGGAAGATCTTGTCTCTCACCTTCTTAAAGAACAGAACTAGTCCAGGGTTCTGACACTCACATTCCCAGCTGGTTCTGCTTAGTCTGTCCCAAACTCTGCCTGGATCTGCAGAGCTGGGGCTGGATCCCAGATTTCTCAGGGAGTCTGGACACCTTGGTCAAGGCTCTTCTTTCTTTGGGAAATTGTGTGATTGTTTGGGTTTGGTGATGTGGGATTTTGAGGGTTTCATCGTTTGTTTTGGTGCTTTGTAGTGTGGGGTTTTGGGGTCTGCATTGTTTGGGTTTGGTGTGACAGCAGGGAGGGACCAGAGCTTTTGTGCCAGGATGTTTCCATCCCTGCAAGGACGAGCTTGGAAAAAACCCTAAAACTCACTGGCAGTAACTCAGGGAAGAGAAGGAGCCATCCATTCCACCCTGGTGTCCCCAAAGCTGAGCTCAGTGTGCACCCCCAGCACAGGTTGGTGCCGTGGGGCTCTGCAGCTGCTCCTCTGCCTGCCCAGACTGCCTGGGCCACAACGTGGCTCATTATTGCACAGGGAATTATCAGCAGTGTGGGAACCTCATCAGGAAAATGCTGCATCATTGTATTTTTCCCCCTCTTCTGAGCAGAATGTGGGGTGTTCCTCCAAAAGAGGAGTTTGTGTTCACTTAGAATCTTGGAATGTCCTGAGCTGGAAGGAACCCACCAGGAACACCCAGTCCAATTGACCCCCAACAATCCCCCCTGGGCCCCCCTGGAGCGGTGTCCAAAGGCTCCTGGAGCTCTGGCAGCCTCGGGGCCGTGCCCATTCCCTGGGGAGCCTGGGCAGTGCCAGCACCCTCTGGGGGAAGAACCTTTCCCTGCTCTGCAGCCTGAGCCTGCCCTGGCCCAGCTCCAGCCGTGCCCTGGGTGCTGTCCCTGCCCCAGAGGTCAGCGCTGGCTCTGGGCTGGCTCAGGTACATCCCATCTCCCCGGGATGATGCTGCTCCCTCTGAGGCTCTGCAGGGCTCAGCTCCCAAACAGGAGCTGCCTGGGCAGCCCAGCTGATCCCAGCACAGCAAACAGAGATGCATTGGCTGCCCTCAGGTTCTGTTCTGGATTAGGGACGTGATGGAGCCTTGACATTTCAACCAGGAGCTGAGACATTTTAAGTTGTGTGCAGGGAAAATTAAGGTCTTTGCACTTTCCAGCAAGGATATTGCAAGGAGTGGGAAGCCAGGCAAGATTCATTACGGTCCCTAAGTGCAAAAATTCACACTTCCATCTGCAGTTTCCTTTTTTCACTGTCTGTCATTCTGAAATGTTTGTATGAAATACAGCAAAGTGAGGAGCAGAAGACCTGCAGGGATAAAGCTGGCAATCGTGCACATCTCTTACATGTTCTGTGTTCCTTTCCAACCCCACTGGACACACTGGAATTCCACAGGCAGGGAGAGCAGCACGCCCCAGTCCAGCACAGCTTCTGTAGGAGAACAAAGGAATGCCCCAAAGAGCCACAGAACCTAGGAGAAGGCCAGAAACTGAGCTGAACAGGGCATAAAACCAGAACAGTTTCACTGCTGCCAATTTCTGTTCTCACTATTGCTGTATATTGCTGCATTGCTCCCTCTGAATTACGGGAGGACAATTGTAAGAGGCCTTTTGGTGGGATTCTGTGTTTGCAGCTGTTTGTACACAGGGAGATGCATCATGAGCAGCCCAAAATGAACCACGAGCTCTGTGTAACTCAGCCAGGTTTCCATCCTGGGTGACACAGATGGAATGAACCTCTGGAGTCCTTTGCTGCTGCTCTCAGAGCTTCTTCTGCACCTTTGGCTTTGCAGTCTCGTGGCCAAGTGATCGTTTCACCTCTGTGTGAAGGGATCTTGTGTGGAAACCTGGGATTTGTGTGGACACCTGGCATTCATGTGGATCTTTTCTCTTCTGTGTGAAGGGATCTTGTGCAGAAACCTGGGATTTGTGTGGACACCTGGGATTTGTGTGGACACCTGGCATTCATGTGGATCTTTTCTCTGTGAAGGGATCTTGTGCAGAAACCTGAGATTTGTGTGGACACCTGGCATTTGTGTGGGGCAGGGCTGGGTGGGAGAGAAGAGCCCCAGCCAAGTGGGAGGCAGCTGGGGAGGCAGAGCAGGCATCGTGTCCTGGGAAAGCCAGGCTGGATGGAGCCTGGGCCAGCCTGGAGGCAGGAGCAGCCCACAAGGAGCTGCAAGGAGAATGGGAGTTTGATTTCTGTCGGGCAGGGAGTGGCAGGGCTGGCACCCTGCTGATAAGCTGGGCTCGATGGCCCCAGGCAGGAGTGACCCATCCCTGTGCCCGCTGCCTCCCGGTTTTATGGCTTGGGGCTGTCAGGTGCCAACAGGGAAGCTGTGATGGATTCATTCTCCTCCCTTATCCAGAGGCTGCACTGCACTTTCTGCAAATACCAACGTCTTGAAACGCCAGAGACAGCACAGAGAGAGCCCCGATAAATCACCGGGGCTGGGAGCCTTTATTGCCACTGACAACAGTGCCTGCCAGGGCTTTGTTTCCTTCCTGCTGCTCAACTCCCTTGTTTTGCTTTCTGCTCACCTTCCATGTGCCCTGCTCCCACCCTTAGCTGCTCGTTATTGCCATTAACAATTATTAATTTGGGTCAGAATCCACTCGAACCTGGTGCTGCAGAAATTCAGTTTCATCTGTGTTTCCTCCTTCTTCCTTCCCTCTGTCATTGCCTTTCTCCCCCAAATTCCCTCTCAGGGTCCAGCCCCTCCTCGAGGTGCCTCGTCCTGAGCCCGAGGGCTGCCTGGATGTGCCCATCCCTGGGAGATGCCATCACCTGGGGCCATGGCAGAGGCTTGGTTTGGGAATGAGGCTGCTCAGGGCTGGATCTGGGCATCAGGAGAGGAAGAAGGGTTTTACAAGTGCCAGACGAAGCCAGCTCAGCACTCAGCTGTGCAGAACAGTCTGCAGGGGCTCCAGTACAACCTGACCATTTTCTGAGTCTTAAAAATTTCAAGTAAGCACTGGACTGAAAAAGAAAATGCTTTCCCAAAAATAGTTCTGAAAGCTGTGATGGTGGGAGTCCTCCAGCACTGCCGGGAAGCAGGGAGGGAGTTCAGCCAGCCTGGGGTGGTGATTGTTCCTGGATGAAGCAGCCTGGCCCTCCAGGGAATGCTGAGACCCAGCAGGAACTGAAACCCCAGGAGCTGCTGTCTCTGCACCACGGGGAAGGAAAATGAACAGCTCCAAAAGGCCCTGAAGCCACTGCTGGGAACACTGAGCTGCCTTTGCAGGGCTGTCAGCTCTTCAGCAGCTGGGGATGGGGTCGGCTCCTCCAGAGCTGGATCCAGACCAAAAAATCTGATTTGAACTGATTTATTTGGAGGCCTTTGTTTCACTGGGGGAGATGTGGGCCAGTGTTTTGGGGAGCACACAAATCACTCAGAGCTGTGCTGGTGCTTTGATCCCAGAGGAGGGCTGGAGGCACATTAAACAAATGGGAGTTGGGATATCAGATACCTGTTAAAAAAAGTGAAAAGGACCTGATTCTACCAAAGGCTGGGGCCATTATGTGCTGTCCTTGCTGAGTTTCCAGGGCACTGAGCTCTTGCTGTCACTGGGGTTTTGTTACAGACAAAAGCCCTGATGTAATCTCACACTGCTCAGCTGAAATGTTATCCCTGCCTAAGGCAGAGGAGCTTTGCTTTTCCTGGGGCCCAGCACCACAGAGTCTCCAGTGGAAATGGAGAAGCCCCAGGAACACAAGGACTGTTCTTACCTTCCCAAAGCTGCTGGGGAACAACGAGCCCGAGGCTGGGGCCAGGAGGGCTTTGGTGGCATTTGTTCCTGTCAAGGCTTTTGGGGTGGCTTGGCATCACAGGGTAGGGGAAGGAGTTATTCCCACACCCAGACCTGCTGCTGGCTGCTTTGGCTCCCTACATCTGCCCCTTGTAAAGCCCAAGGGGCTCCAAAGCAGTTTTGAAATCTTGCAGGCAGGATCTGTGAGTGGGAAATATTTTTTATTTGGGTTGATCACAAGAACTTTGCATTTCCTCACTGCCCGTGTCCTGCAAATCTCCCTCTTGCCTCTTGTTGCATTTTTCTTTTTTTAAGGGTGGGGGGAAAGTAGATATAACCCAGCAAATCTCTTTTACCAGATGTAAATCCATCCCTGTGCTTAAGCAAAAACCTTAAGCTCGAGTTAGAGTGGCTTCAAAATCCAGGCTTGTCCTTCCCCCCTCTTACACTGGGGATTTCCTTGTGGGTTTTATGGCTTAGCATAGAGGACGTGGCATTTGTTGGGACACAAAACCAGGATAATACACAAATACAGCCCGAGAAGCTGCACCTGCCCCGGGCCCAGGACATTCCTGCTGCCCCAGCACCAGCCTGGAGCTTTTGGCATGAGCTGGGATGGAGAAGCTGATCCTGTGAAACTGGGAACACAAGGCCTTGGAGAGGAGCTCTGGGCCAGCCTGGCAGGAGGGTGTAAAGCCTCCAGAACCCCTTCAGCTCCTGATTTACACCCGAGGAGTGTAGGGCTCTTAGCACATGTACCAGATGGTCTTTTATAAGCACAGGAATTATTTAAGAGTGTGGCCATTACTCCAGTGCTAATGAATTACAAATAACTCCTGCAGGAAACGCCTTTTGCTGACTAAGAAACGTGTCCCCAAGATAAGCTAACAGTTGAGGTTTAAAGGGTCAGCAATTTTTAAAAAATATATTTTATTCCAAGCAAGTTAAAGGGGCCTGGAAAGATCCCGCTTGCCTCATTAACAAATATTGCCCAATTTTTCTTCCAAAGTGTAGCAGTGGGCAAGAGAACCATATAAAATAAACACCTGCCAGGAGTGCATAATCTGCATAAATTCAAGTGGTTGCACTCATGACAGAAAACCCAACCAAAATGAGCCTTTGGAAGGTGGCAAAGCTGCCTCAGCACTGATTTATTTCCAGACAGGCTGGGCGGGATTGGCACGGCTGGGATTCCAGAGCCTGGCAGGGCCTGGGGCATGGCTGGGATTCCAGAGCGCCTGGCACATCCTGGGGCATGGCTGGGATTCCAGAGCGCCTGGCACATCCTGGGGCATGGCTGGGATTCCAGAGCGCCTGGCACATCCTGGGGCATGGCTGGGATTCCAGAGCGCCTGGCACATCCTGGGGCATGGCTGGGATTCCAGAGCGCCTGGCACATCCTGGGGCATGGCTGGGATTCCAGAGCGCCTGGCACATCCTGGGGCATGGCTGGGATTCCAGAGCGCCTGGCACATCCTGGGGCATGGCTGGGATTCCAGAGCGCCTGGCACATCCTGGGGCATGGCTGGGATTCCAGAGCGCCTGGCACATCCTGGGGCATGGCTGGGATTCCAGAGCGCCTGGCACATCCTGGGGCATGGCTGGGATTCCAGAGCGCCTGGCACATCCTGGGGCATGGCTGGGATTCCAGAGCGCCTGGCACATCCTGGGGCATGGCTGGGATTCCAGAGCGCCTGGCACATCCTGGGGCATGGCTGGGATTCCAGAGCGCCTGGCACATCCTGGGGCATGGCTGGGATTCCAGAGAGCCTGGCAGGTCCTGGTGCTCTCTTAGCTCTGGATGGACACCCTTAGATCCAGAGTGGAATGGGGCCAGTCCCAGCTCCCAGAGCACATCCCAGGCCCATCCTGGCTCCTCCAGGGCAGGGGTTGGTGCAGGTTGGTCCCAGCCCTGAATCTTGAGCTCCTCCACTTCCATTGGAGGTGAAGTTTATTGTTTCAGGCTCTGTTGATGCATTTTTGGTGTACAGGATTCCTGGAGTTCTCCCTCCTTGGATCTTTAGGGATAGCCATTTCCCCAGCATCATAGTGACCAAGCAGGGAATGGCTCCCAGTGCCAGAGGGCAGGGCTGGATGGGAGATTGGGCAGGAATTGTTCCCTGGCAGGGTGGGCAGGGGCTGGGCTGGAATTGCCAGAGCAGCTGGGGCTGCCCCTGGATCCCTGGCAGTGCCCAAGGCCAGGCTGGACATTGGGACAGTTGGAGGTGTCCCCACCATGGCTGGGGTGGCACTGGGTGAGTTCTCAGGTCCCTCAGAGCTGGCTGAGGAGGAGCCTCCCCATGCCAGGAACACTCAAGGCTTTCTCCAGGTTGTCTTTTGTGCACATTTGCCTGAAAATTCAGCCACTCTGGGATGCTTCAGTGGGTCGAGGGGAGAGGAAAATGCAGAGGGTCTGTCTCTAAAAGGGATGAAAAAAGAGGTTTAGTAATTTTTAATGCATGAGTAATTTTTGGTGCCAAGGAACATATCAGCAACAGAGCTGGTCTCATCAGAATAATAGAAAATCCATGTTCTTGACCATCAATTATTGATAAGGACTAACAGAGTTGTATCCATCCAGGGTTGTGTCATGTTGTTCTTTTCCCTTGTACATCCAATTTTCTGCTTCCTTCGATCCCTTGTTTCATTTTTTAACCCAAATGTTTTCAATCCCTCCCCAGCTGTGCCATTCCTGCTGGCAGCCGTTCCATGATCCAGCAGGGTGGGGATCAGGGCAGGGCAAGGAGCTGCCCAAACCTCAGTGGGGGAACGTGAGCCCAGCCCAGGTGTCCTGGAGCAGCCTGAGCCGAGGGCGAGCACAGGCCCGGGGGCAGCGGAGCTTCAGGCATCAGCTGGGGAACTTCCATAACAGCCACCTCTGCAGAAATCCCAAAATGATCCTGAAAATGCTGCCTGGGGCTGCTCCTGGGCCTGGCTGTGCCACCCTGGCAGAGTGGAGCCGTGAGGGAGGGTCCCTGCTGGGGCTGGCACGGGGTCCTTTGGCTGCTGCTGTCCCAGGGAGAAAAGGGGCTGGGTTAGGGGTTCAGCTTTAGGGTTTGAGTGCTGTGGGGGGAAAACTGTGTAACCTTTGGTCCCAGCAGAGGCTGGTGACACCGAGGGTGTGGCTTTGATCCCTGTGTGGGCCATGCACTGGAGAGCTGCACTCCATGATCCTGGTGGGTCCCTTCCAAGTCAGGATATTCCATGATGCCGTGAAATCCATCCCATTCCCAGCCACCTGCTCAGGATCACTGCACAGCCCAGGCTCAGGGCAGCAATGGGATGTGCCCAAGCTGTGTGCTGGGAGCTGGGGTCCCCCTGCATCCAAGGCTGCATTCCAGCACCTGGATCCAAACAAAGAGAGCCCTGACTAAAGCCTGCACTGAGCCGTGGTGTTCAGTGGTGCCAGGCCCTGCCTTCAGTGCTCAATTCCCAGAAGGATGCATCTCTTCATGCTGGAAATAAACCTTCAATTTACATCTCTGGTTAAAGAGCAGCTTCCCAGATAAGGCTCCAGTCTCCAGTGAGGATGAACAGAAACATCTCCCCCATTAAAGATTTCATCCCTTTTTTCTGATGAGGAACTGGCTGTGCAGGCATTTTATGGGTTCCCCCAGAGAGGGTCTGGTGCAGCGTTAAATCTTTGCTGTGTCAGGATGAAAAGTCACTCGAGATGATGCTTAAACACCTCCTCCAGTCCCCAGCCAGCCGAAAATCCTTCCCTGCTGGCTCACAAGTGGGAGATTAAAATCAGCACGTGCTGTGCATCCAGCAGGGACTGGATGGAGGGGAGGCCCTCCCTGTCCCCTCCCTGCCACCCACCTGCTCCAGGGCCACCTCCAGCGGCTCCTCTGCTCCCTCCCCCCGTGCTCCACTTCCCTCCCCTGTTTATGGAAACGATCAATGTCCCCGAGCAAGGACTGATCCCCAGCACAACACCAGCAATTCCAGAGTATTCCAAAATCCACATCACACAGCTGTGCCCGGCCTCCCCCCCTCTGTGGGCAGCACAGAAAGCCAAACAAACACAGCCCAAGTCGTTCAAATAACACCGTTTGTTGCTGGCACAGGCAGAGCCTGGGATGCGGGATGAGAGGCTCTTATCCCTGTAACTCACCTGGCTTTATGGAGCACCCCCGGCGTCCCGGCCACCCACTGCTCCGAGCTCTCGGCAGAGCAGGAGCTGTGCGGGTGGGGAGGTGAATTAAAGATGAGGTGGCAGCTGGAACTGTGCAGTTCCTGCCTTAATATCATTTTCGGAGGAGTGCTGTGCGTTTGATAACATGGGCCATGCACACGGTTATTTCCTTGAATTAGATAACAGCAGATAACACAATGATCCTAATCTGCCCCCCAGGCCGGCGCTGGAAATCTGGCATTACAGAGCCCGGCTTATCTGATCCCGGCGGCTCCTCCCGAGCCCTCCCCAGCTCCCTCGGTGAGACAAAACCCGGGTTAGTGCTGCTGCAAACTCTGCTGAGCTCTGCTGGGGCTGCCCCCAGGGCGTGGGGATGGACATCCTCGGGAACTGGGGCTGGAAACCTTCAGGAATCTGTGCTGGAGACCCTCGGGAACTGGGGCTGGAGACAGCTCCTGCCAGTATCAGGGGCTCTGGAGGGCTTTGTAAGGTGGGGACAGGGTGGGGACAGCCAAGGCTGGATCCCCAAAGTTCCTCCAAGTGCAGCATCCTGGGTGGTTCCCACAGGGAGATTGTGTCCCACTGCTGGTTCACCCTCCAAGAGGATCCATCTCATCTAATCCAGGTGGGATAACACTTGTCCAGGACCTGCTTCAAGGCACTGAGAAGCCACAAGGGGGGTATTTTTGGTTGTTTGCTTTGTCCTTTCCTTGAATCTCCCCTGGATCCTGGTGTTGCAGCACTGCTGTGACAGTCCTGCATCATAGGCAGGACTCCTTTGCTGTGCCTGCCCCTTCTGGGATCCATCCCATCCCATCCCATCCATCCCATCCCATCCTATCCCATCCCATCCCATTTCATCCCATCCCATCTCACCCCATCCCATCCCATTATCCCATCCCATCCATCCCATCCATCCCATCCCATCCCCTACAGGAACCACTGCAGGGCTGCCCCAAGGACCAGCTCCGGGGGAAACTGAGGCACGGCAGCTCAGAGGCTTGAAGGCATGGAAAGAGACCACCAGGGACAGAGCAAGGCCACCACCATGGTGCTTCTGGCAAACCTCCCCCTGATCCTGCACAGCGAATGGGACAGAAACAGATCCAGCCCAGGCTGGGACATCCAAAACCAGCAGGAATTGTGATGGGGACCAGTGGCTTGGCTGTCCCCACAGGGCTNTCCCATCCCATCCCACCCATCCCATGGATCCCATCCCATCCCATCCCATCCCATCTCACCCATCCCATCCTGTCCCATCCCATCCCTCCATCCCATCCCATCCATCCCACCCCTTTGGCAGGGATGCCAGTGCAGAGATCTTCCCTGGAGGCACAGCTTTGCTGCCCCAGCTGTCTGGTGTGGCTCTGATTTTTACATGTCTCAGACTTGGGCTTGATATTAAAGCAAAAAGCCTTCTGATGTTTTGAATTCTGAGCTCTGTTCCCAAGCTCTTTCATGTAAATAAGAAATGTTTACATTCTTTAGTTCTGATAGAATATTTGAGTGATTGGTATGGTCACCAATCCAAGTGATGGGTTGACCTGCTTTGGCCAATAACTGGCCACCTTTGTACAGTGTATATAAATGGAGTCAGAAAATTAGAATAAAGAGATTTTTGCATGCTGACTTTGGACCTGTCTGCCTCCTCCTTTCCTAACTCCAAAAAACAAGTGCTGCACCCCCAAAAGAGGTGCGACAGTCTGGTGAAACACCTACAACACCTCTGGTCTTGCAACAGCTCAGGAGGGCTTTGGACATGAAGGGAAATCCTTTCCAGCAGCTCCTGGTGGGAAAAGGGAGCTCCAACACACAGCGGATCTGTTGCCAAATCTGCAGAGACAAAATCAAACTGGGCCCTCATTTCTTGTGCTGGGCAGGGCTGGGAGCTTGGCCCCTTCCCAGCTCTTCCCAGCTGGAAGCAGCTCCCTCTCCAGAAGGAGGGATGCTCTTCCCTCCCTCAGGCACGGAGGGGAGGGGGTATTTATGTCTGATTTTTCCCTGCTGGCATTTAATGGGCGTTTTAGCAGCACAAACAGAAAATGCTGCATATTCATCTTCCCTGTGTGGGACTGAGATGTAGAGGAGGGAAGGCAGAAGTGCCTTGGGCTCGTTGCTCCAGTCTCATCCTCGGCAGCGATCTCGAGGATGAAGAATAACTTCATTTCCAGCCCTCATTTGATCTCCTTTCCCTTCTCTTCGTGCCTCTGCTCGGGGCTGTGCCCACCCTGGCACACGGGCAGCTGGCAAATCCCTGGCTGGTTAAAATGCTCGGTGGGCAGGAGGGGCAGGAGGGAGGAGATGAAACTCGGGCTGAACGTGGGAACATCAGGAAGGGCCACCCATTCCCTGCCAGGGGTGCTGGCTTGGCAGGGCAGCACTGAGGCCTCCAGGGCACTCCAGGGATGAGAGGATCACACCGCACCTGCCCGGCTGGGTTTGCTCCGGGCAGAGTTCATTAGAATGGAGAAACGCAGCCTCAAGATCGTTTAACCCATTCCGGATGCAGCTCACGGTGTGTTTGTGTTGGTGCTTGCCCAGCAGGAAGTGTTAATGACTAATTAATGCCAGCCCAGGGTTGCAGACTGTCCTGGCAGAAGCTCTGGCTGCAGGAGCTGTGCAGTGGCACCAACACCCAGCAGAGTTTCTGCCACACAAATAAACCCCACCAAGAGCCCTTCTGACTGGGCCAGGAAATAAAAGCAGTGCCACATGTGGCAAATGGCACATGGATAATTTAAAGTGTTCTTTGGAAGCATCTGGAAATATATTGCAAGGCATTTTAAGGAGAGTAGTAAATGTCATGTTGGATTTTATGCAGGAGAGGACATGCAAACTGCCAGGGGTGTGACTTGCTTTCCTCAGCTCAGGGTGGCTGCACAGCTTTCCAGCCAGCCCGGCTCCCTGGGCTCCAGCACTGCTCAGGACCAGCAGCTGCTCTGTTCATTCCCTTCCTCTGCAGAAGGAAAAACACTCAGGAAGCCCTTGGTGCTCACAGTCAAATCCCACACAGAAATTGGTGTTTTGGCAGTAATTTGGGGGAAGACCCCGTGGGGGCTGTGTGGATGCCAGCAAAGAGCATTTCCCACTGGGTGCTGCTGCAGAGTTCAGGTCCCAAAGGGCTGGGCCAGCCCTTTTTGGGTTGGTTTAGGCAGCCCAGGCTCTGCTCTGCCCCTCAGCCAGCACAGCTGTTAACACAGCCCCAGGGAGAGGTTTCATCCCGGGCTGGAGCCTCGCAGGACAGGGAGGATCTCCTGCTTCCCCAGGTCATGACTCCACTTTCTGTGCTCCAAACCAACACCCAGCCCGAGCTGGGGACCAACCCCACTCTGCAGGGGCTGGGGCTGGGCAGGGAGAGGAGACACAGCTGGGAATGCTCAGCCTGGGGAAGAGGAGGATCCAGGGAGAGCCCAGAGCCCCTGGCAGGGCCTAAAGGAGAGCTGGAGAGGGACTGGGGACAAGGATGGAGGGACAGGAGCCAGGGAATGGCTTCCAGTGCCAGAGGGCAGGGCTGGAGGGGAGATTGGGCAGGAATTGTTCCCTGGCAGGGTGGGCAGGGGCTGGGCTGGAATTGCCAGAGCAGCTGGGGCTGCCCCTGGATCCCTGGCAGTGCCCAAGGCCAGGCTGGACATTGGGGACACTGGGAGGTGTCCCTGGGGTTGCACTGAATGGGATTTAAGGTCCCTTCCAACTCAAACCACTCTGGAATTTTGTGTAATCCTGGCTCTTGTTCCTGTCTGAGGGCACTTCTTGCTGCCCCCACCCCCTGGGCTGTACCTTCCTTCTCCTCTTCCTCCTCTGCAGCTTTCCCTGCTGTTGTTACATTCTGGTTCAAGTAGGTTTTAATCCACATAAAACAACGAGCAAAATGTAAAATATTATGATATGATGAATATTATTTTATATTGTAGTTAGCTCTAGGCATTCCCTTTCTTATTTCATCATGATTGTTAGACTTCTTTTATTCCTTTCATAAAGAAAAACATTTAATGTAAAAATAAAAGGAGTTTTGATGATTTGGGTGAATTGCAGTGCTCAAGGCTTTGCTCCACGTGCTTAAAGATGTGTGTGAAGTGTAATGCAAGAGCCTGAGGAGGAAACACCTCATCCAAGTGCTGCCAAAGGCAGGAGGAGTTTGATCACAGAGCAGAGAGGAGCAGAGTGGCTTTGGATGAGGAAAGGAAGGGTCCTTGTCACCCTCACATTTGGGGCCAGGCTGGAAATGCCTGCCCCAACCAGGACACCCAGAAAGCCCAAGGTGGTTTGGAACCTTCCCCAAAATTCCCAGCAGGTGCAAAGCAGGCAGTGCTGCTGCTGTGGGAGAGGCTGCTGCACTCTGAGCCCCCAGCCCAGCTGTCCTGTGCCATGGGATAAATCCAACAGCAGGGATGGGCCCTGGGGCAGGGCTGGGGTCAACATGGATTGAGGGGGCCCGAGCAGGCTGAGCTCTCCCACTCCCACCCACCCACCTGGGTCTCCATCAGGCCTCTCCCACTGATTTCTGAGATCACATTCTGCCCTTGGCACAAATACTCCAGACAGGAAATTGATGTTTAGGGTTTGGTTGGTGGTTTGTTTGTTTGTTTGGGGTTTTTTTCCCAAACTAAAGCTGCTTATCAGGAAAAGTTCTGGAGCTGAGGGGTTCATGGTGGGAGCCAGTGCAGACAAGTCATGGGGATCAGGATCAAGGCCAATAAATCCCCTGGGATTCCTGGTCTGGACCCTTCTGAGCTGTCCCCAGTGGCTCGAGGGGACTGGAGGAGTTGTGTTCCCGTCCTGTGTGGAGCAGGGCACTGCCCTGTGCTGGGAGAATCCTCTGGGTGTTTGCAGCTGGGAGAGGCTGTGCCTGTGCCCTGGAGCCCAGCTCTGGAGCACAGGGATGCTCCAGGAGGGAGCTGTGGCTTCCAGACTTCGGAGAGACGGTCACAGACAATAATCAGCCTGATACAAAGCCAATTACCAACTATTTTTAGAAAGCCTTTGACAGCCTCCCCTCTGGAAACCCGGGGATATTTATTCATTGCATCGCAGATCATCTCCGTACCCGGGGCTTGAGGCACATGTCACAGGCACGGAGTGTCAGCAGCTCGGCACTGGCGCTGGCACCGAGCACAGCAGCCCTGTCACCGCCTCCCTGCCGGGGTGGCAGCGGGTCAGACATCGATAGCAGCGCTGCCTCCGGGGACAATTAAACACTAAATGGGCATCGGGCAGGATGACAGCGGCGCGGGGAATATTCAGGTCACTGCGAGGTATCGATAGCGATCAGTCCCTGACGCTGCAGGAGCCACCTGGCCGGGCAAGGACGTGTCCTGTTCAGGGAGGGAGCAGCAACGTGAGCAAAATCAGCTCAGGGCTGAGGTGGGAGCTGGAATGGGCATCCCTGGTGCTCTGAGGGTGGCCCTGGTTTCTCCCTGCCTGGCAGAGGTGTGAGCAGGCAGGGAGGGAGGGAGGGAGGGAGCAGCACAGGAAAATCCAGTGGCTCAGCGCTGCCCTTCCTCCCAGGCAGCCCCGCTCCTCATCCTCGCCTCCCTCGGCCCGAGGAGAGGGGAGCAGAGCCGAGTGTGACCTCCTCCAAACTAACTTACCGCTTATTTCTAAAAGCTTTGAGGCCCAGGGCCAAATTCAGAGCTGATGCTCTACATGGCACAAATTTCAGCCCCCCTTTCTCTCCCCCTTTCCCCACGTCGAGGTTATTTTAGGCTGGGAGTTATTTTAACTCGTACCTTTCCTTCGGTGCATAAATTACACTGATTTATATTGCTTTCTGCATCAACAGCCAGGGGTAAAGAGTGCTCAGGGAGCCTCAGCAAACCTGAGAGGCTCTGAATCGTGCCACCTTCACCAGCAATGCTGAATTTGCCCCGTGGCATCCCAGCGATGCAAATATCCTGACTGGAAGGGCCAAGACGGGATATGGATGTGCTCAGCACCCCTGTCCTGCTCTCCTGACTCATGGCAATGGTCCATGATGTCCTGGCCAGGCTCAGAAAGCCCCTGGGAGTTTGTGCTGGGTTTGGAGGGGGCAGAGCAGAGCCCATGAGGCTCTTGAGGGGCTCCTGCCAAGGGAAGCGTGGAGGTGTCACCGAGACTGCTCCATCTCACAGGGTTCCTCAAATACCCCAGCAGGGAAGGGCTCACAGATATCCCTGCTGCAAAGGGCTCACAAATATCCCACTGGGAAGGGCTCACAGATACCCCTGCTGGGAGTGGGAGGGTGGGAGCTGCCAGGGGTGTGAGCCAGGCTGGGACATCTTTGTGCCACGGGAGGAAGGCTTTAGATGCAGCAGATGGTATCAGATCATGGCTTTTAACACAGGACTCCTGTTTAAACAAACTGGGAGTGGATTCCCAAAGCCCAGGTGATCTGTGCTCACCTCTGGCAGGAGCAGTTAAAGTGTAGTCAGCTCAGCCTAATTAACGAATTGTGCCCCTCAATGTGCATCTTACCTGAACCGAAGGTAAAGCCCAGCTCTAAGGGTCGAACCAGGTCTTTCCCAGGTTAAACCCTCCTGTTCAGGCTGGTTAAAGCTCCGAGGGTTTGACCCTGGGACCAGGATTTGCAGCCTACGCTGTGTCTGGGCTTGTTGGATTCCAAGTGACAATTCCCAGGCACTCCAGTGGACTTTGCCTTGAGCCACATTTACTGCTCTGAGCACTGTCTCCATTCTCTGCTAAGTGTACCCAAGTTTTAGTGTTTAATATTTAAACATGAAAGTTCTTTTGAGACATTTAAAGCAGAATTATTAACAGCCCCATGTAGAACTGACAGGTTAACAGAGCGACAATTAAAAAGAAAGGTTAAATACATTTTCTTTTCAGACCAACTGCTGTTGCCTAAGACTAATAAATCCATGAGGAGATGGTTTTTAGAGTGTGCGAGGGGCTGTGTGTCAGCTTTTATGGGCTGGAGTTTTTCAGAAATCACCACACTTCTCTTTCCAGGCAGCTACAGGTTTCAGATTCTATTTAGCAGATGGGGCTTCTTCCAAAGAGTTGTGTGAATCAAGCTGGAAAGAAAAAAAAAACCTGGAATATAAAAAAAGCAAACCCTGCCGGCTGTGGGGCTTTAAACATTCAGGCTCACAGTTTGCTTGGCTTTTTTAATGTACCATGATTCTCTTTTGTCTCCATGGCTCTGAAAATACAGGGGCTGGAGAACAGCAGAAATTGTGACTCTCTGAGGGATCAGTACCAGTGCGGAACTCCTGTTTCTCCTTTGGAAAATTGCTGTCCCTCCTGGCTGCCAGGACACTGACTGGGGAAGAGCCAGGTTTGGGGACAGGGAGGTGCCAGCTGGGACATCCAGGCTGTGAAATGGCCCCCAGCCCCTCCTGGGTGTTTGTGGGCAAAGTTCAGACCTTTCAGAGAACATTTTCCAGCTCTTTGCTGTGTCCAGTCACATAAGCATTCCCTGAGTGTGACTCCCACGTGCCCTGTGACTGCACAGAGAATGTGTGGCTGCAGGAAAAGCAGATTAAAGGGTGACCCTGTGACACCCTGAGCGGGGTGGCCCTGGGGGCCAGGTGACCTCCAGAGGCCCCTGGAGCTCCTGTGACTCTGTGGGAGGAATGGCACAAGAAATTCAGGATAAATCCATCTGTGACTTTGGAACATGAGGCTCAAGGACAGCTCCCTGCAGAGCCTGGGCTCTGGGATTGCTGCAGGGTGAGCAGACAGACCAGGGAGGGGATCTGGCTGTCAATTCCCTATTCCCTCCCTCCCAGGAGTTCTGTCCTGGCCCCTCTCAGACCCCACTGGGCATCAATCCAGCTCAGCATCACCTTTCCTACAATTACCTCTCTCTCTCAGCTTCTTTTCCAAGCTCCACGAGTCCCTCCTTGCCAAGGCTCCTGATGGACATCGGTTTGGACCCAAATTTGCCACCATGAAGGGCCATGTGACTTACAAGTAGACAGGAATATCTACTCACCCTGTGCTTTTAGTGTGTAAAGAAACACTGCCTGGTGTTTTAAATGAGTTCCTGACAGCAGCAGTGCAGGTTCCAGACTATTAGAAGCACATCAGAGCAAGGCATTACAGGATGGCCTCAAGCCATGGTTGTAATCAACCTGGGCTTGATTTATTGAACTCTACAGCAGCCCATATAAATTGATTAGCCATTTATTAAAATGGCTGTTAATCATGGATTATCCCTTTGCACAAATTTAGAAAACTACCTGGGTTACGACCAGCCTGAAAGAGGGGGAGAAGCCCAGGGTTAAAACTTTGGGGAGAGCTCCAGGCTCCATCCTCTGAGGTTTCCATCTTCCTGCCCTCCTTCAGGCCATGGAGTGAGCATGGAGAGTGACCCAACAGTGCCAGCCCTGCCCACGGGGTCCCAGCAGTGTCCCTGTGCTGCAGAGGGACACCCACAGCGTGGTCAGCATTCCTGGTCAGCCCAGGGGAACTGCTGTGAGAGGCAGTTCTGCAAGGATCCAAACCATCCCTGGGCATTAAACCACCTCAGAGCTGCTGATGTTCAGAACCAGGAGCAGAGGGTCCCCTTTAATGTTCAAATATATATTTTCAAAAGGTCAGTGTGACAGCATTAGAGGGGGCCTGGGGATGCTCCACTCCCACTTCAGCTCTGCCCTATCTGTCACCAACACGTGCCCATGTCAGCTTTTCCACCCTCAGCACATCCCAGAGCTCCAGCCTGCTCTGATCTTCCCTCTTCCCACATCCCCCGTGAATCCACAGCCACCAAATGTGGAAGGAAGGAATTACTGTTGTCATAAAATCGGTTCATTACACCCTTGCAGTCAGAGGCTTTAATGAGCCCTGGGGCTGCCCAGGGCTCTGATGCTTCCTCTGAGGAAGCTGCCCATGGAGTGAGTTCCGTGGTGTCTTTAATTCACCCCGTGCAGGGGAGCTGGCAGGTCCATCCTGCAGGGCACCAGGGGAGCAGTGCAGCCATTGAGGAACACCTTGACCCTGCAGTGGTGCCTTGAGCATCCTGAAATGGCAGCAGGAGCTCCAGAATGGAACTGCTGTGTACCCAGGGGTTTGGGGTTCAGGGTTCAGGCTAGTTTGGAATACAGACAGCTCCTGGGATGCTCTGATTCAACAGAAGGCAGCACCTGCAGAGACAGGAGTTTTCCCATCCCAAACTATCACAGAATTATTGGATGGTTGGGTTGGGAGGGTCCTTAAAGCCCATCCTGTGCCACCCCTGCCATGGGCAGGGACACCTCCCACGGGCCCAGGCTGCTCCCAGCCCTGTCCAAGGATGTTATTCCTCAGTACTCCCGTGGTTTTCACCCAGCTGCTTTATGGCAAACAGACCCTTGAGGAGCAGTCCTTGAGGGAAAGCTCTGATGATCCCACAGTTGTTGTTCTGCCATTGGTGCAGTTCCAGCTGCTCCAAGCTGGCAGGAACAGGACAAGGGAAGTTTTCAAGGGGTTTCTTTGCCAGGGTGTGCAGAGCAGAGCTGACACAGACCCACAGGGCTCCCAGTGACTTAATTAAAGTCACTCTGCAAACAAATCACCCATCACCCTGGAGACAGGAATGGGGTGACCCTCGGGAAGAACAGCCCTGCCATGCAGTGAGGCTCATTTATTTGGAGATGCCACGATTTCCAACTTAGATCTGAAGCATTCCCATGAAATCCCTTCTGGCACTGGATTTTGTGTCAGCTTTCTCACCTCGGAGCTCTGGAGGCTTTGCCAGGCCATCAGGCAGGGATGCAGCATCATCTCCCACCCCCAGCTGCTCTGGGCTCAGCTGTGTAACCCCACTGTCCCCAGTGATGCCCAGAGCTTTAACTGGGGTGGGTGTGAGGCTGGAAGGGATTCGTGCAGCTGGAAGGGATTCGTGCAGCTGGCAGATCTTTGCCCATCATTTAGCTGAGAGCAGGAAAGAGGGTAAAAAACCACATCTCAGCCAATTCCAACCAGTTTGTCCCAGTGGCCACACGTGGCAAGGCTTGGCTGCTGTCAGGCGCCTCAGGAGATTTGTCCATGCAGGGACACTCTGCAAAATTAATCTGAATTAAGCAAAAGCCGAAATATCCAGTGGATTTGCTAAACTGTATTAAATCCCAGTGTGAGTTAAACTAAATGAAAAGAAGATGATGTTAATTTTAAGAAGGCTTCTGTGCATGTTTGAGGAACATGTAATCATCATGGATCTCTCCCTGGAGGAAAACCAGGGGGAGAGGCTGGGGAGCTGGGGGCTGCAGGTGCCTGCAAAATTCCAAAATGTGGGAGAGGGATGTGCTTTTCCCACCCTGAAAAGCTGTGAGGGAGGCATAAAGGACAGTGGCTGTGGACCCTGGGCCATGCTGGGGTTCAGGGCTAAGGATTGAGGAGGGGCCTCTCTGGACCCTTCAGAGCTGAGCCCCCCAGGCCTCTCCCCAGCACAGCTCCATCGCAGCCTCTGAGGAGCAGCAGCACAGAGGATTTGCTGTAAGAACTCCCTTCCCCAGCCCTAATCCCTGTCACTTTAAGTACAGCAGAGAACCAAATCTGACAGCTGGTTGGGTTTACCCCGGCACCGAAATCTCCGTGTGAAATACTCTGGGCTCTTAAACCCTGTTTATGCCCCAAAGTGAGAGCAGCATTAACTCCCTGAGTGCAGCAAACAACCTGACTGACACAAATGCACTTATGTGGGGAAGAGGAACAAGCTGTGCTACCAGGAATGGCTTTATACCTCCAACTAAATCCACTCTTGCCTTTGTGCTGATACAACTAATCAGCAGTTAATATGCAGTCCCATCAGCACACAGAATAACAAAGCCCTGTTTCCCCAAGATCTGCATTTCATGCTTGATTGCAAGCTCCGATCAAATCCTTTCCTGCCGTTCCAATGGGTTTTGCTAAATTCTCTCCCCTGGTGTGGAGCCTTTGATGACTGGTGAGGTAGAAGCCCACGCTCTGGCCTGTTGTTCAGACAAGAAATGATGATTGGGAGCATTTATGAGCTTTCTCTCCTCTACCTGACCAGTGTTTTCACAGTGTGGATAAAACCTTAATTGTATGTGAGACTGCTTTCCTCCCCCATCAAATCTGTTTGAAACTGCCAATGGCTTCAAAAATTATTAAGGTCAGAATAAACATGCAGGAACGCTCACGCATTCATTCCATCATCATATAAGCTTAATTTCCTTAGGCAAGCAGGCTAAAAATATCCCCCGTGCCCAGAAGAGGTAATTACACCAGCACAGAACTCTGGAGGGCCGAGCTGGTTCTCACCGTGGTTTGAGGCAGTGCCCTGACCCAGCACATCCCAACCATCCTCTGCTCACCCCACACACCTCCCACAGCCACTGCAGCTCCCACCCAGGACGGGGATAACGCTGGATTGTGAATTCCCCCTGGCACAGAGCAGAATCCCTGCTGGCCATGCCAGGATGGGCAGGGATGGCTGAGCCTGGAGGTGGCTGGGGAAGGTTTGGATCACATCCTCTCCCCCCGGGACAAAACGCTCCTGTCAGGCTGGGTTTGGGAAGCCAAATGCTGCAATGGTGACAGACAGTTCCAACCCCTGCAAAGCTCCATCCCAAAGCTGGCTCTCCCCACCGGGCTGGGGACATGTCCTGAGGCTGGCACAGAGCAAACCCTGCAGTGACTCGTGGGCAGCTGGAGCTGGGCTGGCCCCGTGCCCCACTGCTCCCCAGCCCTCCTGCTGCCCTCACACCTCCCAGGGCAGGGAAGCTCTGTCCAACCATCACAATTCCCAGCAAAGCTCCACATTCAACTGGCCTCTCTTTTCTGGGAGAGAAAAATCCTGCAGCAGCTGCACCTGCACTGGTGACTGCTTGAAAATACATTTGAGGGGCACAGGAACAGAACAGCCCCCTTCCCAATGATCCATACAGAAGCAAGGAATTATAACTATTCCTAAAATTATTTTTAACCAAATTAAGACCTCTCACTTCTGATTTTGGAGTGTTCAGGCTCCCCTGTGCCTTTTGCCAGGCAATCAGGGCCACAAGGGGAGCCAACAAGGAGAGTGACACCTTCATTTCACACAGCTCAGCTCCAGACAGAAGATTTGGCTTTGCCCAGGGAGCTCAGTGAAGTGTCTGGAGCCCATCTCCTGTTGGGTGGAGCCAGTTCTCTCCCTGCAGGGCTGTGTGTGGATGATCTCTTGGTGCTGAGTCCTTCCTGCCAGGCACAAGTCACCCTTTTCTAGGTCCTGGAGTGGTAAATTCTCCATCAGGGGCCAAATCACATTTCCCATTTGAAGCTCTCCACACGGGTAACTGGGTTGGCTCTTTGACGCCATTTCCTCTCAAACAGTCCAACAAAGAGTAATTAACCCTTTAGGAGGAACCACTCTACCTCAGCATCTCTCTCCTGGGCACTGCCATTTAAGCAATCAATTGAAGGAGGAATTTTTCCAGTTGCCTGTAGAAAACAGCTTTGGGAGTATTTTCTTTTAGCAGGGCACTTTCACCATTCAAATAAGGCAGATCATTAAAAAAAAAATAAACACAGATCTGCCACATAGCTGAGACTGAAATTAAAATTGGGCAGGTTGATTATAACCTGTCAGAGCCACAAGGCAATGAAATTCCATCGGAGGGCACGGAGGGATCCGAACCTCCCCAAGAGGAGTCCTGAGGCCTTTCAGCCGAGCTGCAAACTTTGATCAGCTGCTGCTGGGTTTGCTGAGCCCCTCCAGCAGCAGGCAGGTTCCTTTCCAGGCAGGCCCCTTTCCATCGGAGGCTGAGCTGCTGGAGCTGCCAGGGAAGGGGAGCACAGCTGATGGCTCAGGCTGGGGGAGCTGAGCTGCTGGAGCTGCCAGGGAAGGGGAGCACAGCTGATGGGTCAGGCTGGGGGGCTGAGCTGCTGGAGCTGCCAGGGGAAGGGGAGCACAGCTGATGGGTCAGGCTGGACACTGCTCTGGAGCAGCTCAGCCCGTGCCAGGGATGCTTCTCTGAGCCTCAGCTTTAACACTTGGCATTTCCTGAGCTCTGCAAGTTCAGTGCCCTGGGGGAACCTGGGCTGTGGCTGAAAACCCACGCTGAAGGAAAAACTTCCTTAAACCTCACCGGGAACTATTTCAGGAAGATAAAACTCCAACTCTCATCTATTCCTAGGGAATTTCCATAAATCATGTTATTTCTGAATCTTTTCCTCTAAGAACGAAGGCTAGAAGGAGTCCTCTGGTTTCATCTTTTGCCTGGCAAGGGATTTTTTTTGCAAATCAGCTTTTCAATAGCTGGATCAGTTTATGTGAGTTCACAGTTCAGTGCAAAGGAGGATCCTTGGATTTGTGTGTGCAGTGTGGGCAGCATGTTAAATTCTGAAAAAGCTGAAAGTTGGATCCCTCTCAAGGAACCTCAGACCAGCCAAGCCCTGCACACTCCAGATCCTCTTTATTCAGGCAGCTCTTTCCACCCCAAAGTGAATTTAATCCCAGTCATGCCATGGCCTCCATATCTCCCAGCAGTGACCTCCACAAGGGTGTTCCAAACCCCAAACTCCTCCTGCTGCCAGTCAGGAGTGGCTCTGCAGCACCAGTCCCTCTATTTGGGATGTCCTGGAAGCACTGTGGATCCAGGACAGTTTCCTTGCTCCTTTCCCAGCTTTCCTCACCTCTCCTCTCAATGTTTGGGAGCAATAATTTATGTGCAGAATGCAAGAACTAATTAGAGTGTCTTTTACTTTCTGAAGGGGAGCAGAAACCACAGCAAATGACATTCCAGCAAAAATGGGGTCAGCTCGGATTAAACTCCCTTCCCATTTATCTTTGGTCTTTAGCATTAAATTTACCATACATATTAGAAACAAATTTTAATTTTCCACAGCATTGGGCAATATCTTCTCCTTAAAGCCTGGCAGAACATTCATTAGCATCGTCTCCCTCCAGTTCAGTGTGACTATCTCCTCATTTGCACATAAATGTGAACTTTGCTGCCTGGACAAACTTGTCTGAGCAACACCAAAATTCTGTATCAATACTCAGCTCACACCTCCCCACACACAAACCTCCACCCACACTCCTGTGCCTGCCCTCCACTCTGCTGCTTTGAAATGATTCCCAAAAGCTCTGGGGAGAAGATGCTGCTGGAAACACCAGTATGGAGAGATAGAAGTGTGTGTATCACATGGAATTCCTGGTTGTTTAAAGCAGATTTCCCACCTTACAGTCAGGCTTTAGAGTTAAACCCATGGCATGAAAAGGCATTTCCAGGGGGAAATTCATCCCTCTGGGCAGCTGCTGGGAGCAGGGAGGGCAGCCAGTGCTGAGGGATCTGTGAGGAGCCAACAATACTCAATAACCTGCTCCTTCCCAACCTGCCCAGAGGCCCCTCTCAGCCAGTCAGACCCCAAAAATCCCGGGAATAACCCCAAATCTCATTCCCGAGGGTGTCAGAGGCATTCATCTTACCCAGTCTCAGGTGTTTTTAGGACAGAGCACAGCCCTACCTCCCCAGCCAGTGGGCACCCAGACATTCCCAGGATGTGATCCCTGAGGGATGCTTTAGGGATGATCCACACCTTCAGTTCTGCCTCCTCTCCAAGCAGAGCACTCTCACCTCCTACGGGACAGTGATGCAGGAAGAATTTAATGCCCATCCCTCCACAAACTGCTGCATTTTTAACAGATAAATAAATGCTGCCCTGTGTGTCCTGCAGCAGCAGGAGGGGATCTGAGCCATGGGGAGGCACTTCCCATCTGCTCCAGGGAGATAATGGCACTTCCCTGTCCCCAGGCTCCACCAGGACAGGATCCCACAGAGGGCAGAGGATTCCCAGAGCTCTCAGGGAGTTATCTCAGATCACAGGGAGATAAGGGGCTACCAGGCACTGATGGCATTTCAGCTGCAAATCCCTGGCCTGGTGGGCAGAGCCAGCTGTGTGAGGTGAAAGCTGCCTCAGATCAGGGACCCCCTGGGCCTGGGTCCCTTCACAGGGTTTGCTCCTCTGCTGTGAAGCCACCACAGGTAACAACCCCCACCATGAGGGGACAGCTGTGACAGCGAGGGTGGCTGTCCCAGGGGGCTGAAAACAACACCCTGACATTTACAATGTATTGACCCTCTCAACAGCATCCAAATGTTCCTGCTCCTGGCTCCAGCGAGGCAAACAGGAGAACAGCAGCAGTGTCTGACCTGGAGCTGCCAGGGCACCGAGTCTTTCCCAGTGGATCACAACCATCTCCACCAGCAGGGACCTGCCTGGGCAGGACAAAGCTCAGTGTCAGCAGCTCTGATCCTAATTTCACTCTCAAGCCTCCTGTACATGAGTAAAGAGTGAAATGAGGTCTCGGTATTGTGATTCCTCCCCTGTAGAAGTGAGAGTGGAACACAGAGGAATTATTAGAGGGCTTGATGGTGCTGCAGATATGGGGAGAGGAAAGCCTGGGAGGAGATGGGAGATGGGAGATAGATGAGATGAGATGAGCAGCCCTGTGCAGAGCTGATGGGTAGAGAGGGAGTGTGGTTGCCTTTCCCACCTCACTCTGTTAAATATTGATCTGGAAGCGTTCTTGGATCCGTATCAGTGAGCTCTGATTTATGCCCTGGACTCTGGCTGCCCGTGTTCTTCTCCCAGTGGAAAACCAAAGGCTTTGTACCTACAAATGCCCATTTTCCACCTGGCCAGAGCTCTGCTGAGGGCGAGCCCCGCTGCCTCCAGCTGTGCACAGATGTGCAGGGGCTTTCCCTGCAGGGTGTGGGGTGGTGCCGCTGCCCCCAGCTGTGCACAGATGTGCAGGGGCTTTCCCCGCAGGGTGTGGGGTGGTGCTGCTGCCCCCAGCTGTGCACAGATGTGCAGGGGCTTTCCCCGCAGGGTGTGGGGTGGTGCCGTGGCACAGCACTGGGGTCAGGCACAGCACTGGGGTCAGGCACAGGGCACTCCTGAGACCCTGACAGGAACATTTTGAAAGTTTTCCTCACCCACCGTCCTTTGATGTGTCTCTGTGCTGTTTAACGCCCCTGCTGTGCCATTTCTGTGGGCCTCTTTGAACCTGAGGAATTGGGTTTTCCCTATGATTTCCAATTCGGGTTTAATGAGTGCAAGAAGCAGCAGAGCCGTGGCACTGCAGGCACGAGGAGCCCTGTCTGAGGGGCTGGCAGGGAGCACTAAAATCACACATGGCAAAGACAGAGCAGAGTCACCTGTGCTGTAAATAAATGTGCCTGCTGCTCTCAGCACCGACTTCCCCTCACCGAGTGTTTCCCTGAACTGAAACGCTCTCATATCTGCAGGGAGGGGATGGGGAGAACAAAACTGCTCCCTGCAGATAAAGAGTGCAGTCGTCTATTTTATTTCCCACTTTCCACATCAATGATGAGGAGTTCTCCTCCGGGGACAGGCAGGAACATGCTCCACTCTCCCCTCCCCAGGCAGCAGCACAAAGCACCCCTGGACGTGGAGATGCGAAGCTCCAGGAAGATCAGAGCAGGGGCAGGAGGGGAAGCAGGGCCAAGGCAGAGCCCGAGGCCATGGACAGGAGTTACACCAAGGTCAGGCCTTGAAGTTGTGTCTACAAAAGCAAACAGAGGCACAGCAGCTCTGTTAAGATCCCCCAAAAGAAAAAGAAGAAGAAAAAAAATAAAATAAACACAGGGAAAAGAAAAGAAGATGGCACAAAAATCCAGGCAGAAGCTGTCACACAAGAGAATGCTTCTTTTTAAGCCAAAGATAAATAATATATAAATAAGGCTTCCTGCTGCTTGCAGATACTAGAGTTGATCAGAAGCTCAAATACCTCTAGGAAATGAGCTTTGTTCACTTGATTTCTTCCTCTGACTGCTCCTTTTATCCCTGTTTTCCCCTTTTACACCAGCTCTCAGTGTGCTGTGACATTGTGCCCTTGTGAACAAAAAGCTCCCCCTCCAGTTGGGCCAGCACTGACTCAGCTGTTGCTCACATTTCTCCTAAGCCACGGTTTAGGAGACAAAAATCTTCAATTTGCCTTTGATTCTGGGATCACAAGAGGTCAGGGAGCAGGGTGAGGGTGTGACAGGCTGCACCAAGATCCTTCAGGGACTCTGTCACCTCCAGGGACCAAGGTCCTTCTCCACAGGTGAAGATCAATCCCCACGGAGCTGCTGCAGGGCTGGAGCCCCTCTGGAGCCAGGGGGAGAGCTGGGGGTGCTCACCTGGAGAGGAGAAGGGAAAACTCCAGGGAGAGCTGAGAGCCCCTGGCAGGGCCTGAAGGGGCTCCAGGAGAGCTGCAGAGGGACTGGGGACAAGGGCAGAACTGGTACCTGCCTCTGTTTTTCTGCAGGAGTCACTTTAGGCTTCCCCTTGATCTCCTTTTGCCCCCCAGTTGCTGGGTTTTCATCAGGATGGGGCTCAAAGCTCGTGGTACACCATGAGCAGCCTCGTGCTAAATGCCAGGAAATTCTGCAGCAAAAGCAGGCAATCACTCTGGGCAGCTTAATCTTTGACTGCTTAAATTAAGATCTTTTACAGGGGCTTTATTTTCAAGGAAAGAGTGATCAGCTTGTCCTGAAAATGAGATTCTTTTAAAGTGTTTCATCTGCATTACCCACGTTTGACAAGTCTGACGTGATGGAAGCCCTGGTAGAGGATGTACTTAGAGGGTTTGGTGTAAATTCCGGGCAGGGAATGGATCTGCACTCCCAGGGAATGGATCTGCAGCCTGCTCCAAGGCAATTACTGCCAATGCCCCACCTCTGCTGCTTCCCACGAGCAAATAAATCCTGAATTTGTTGCTACATTCCCATCTCTGCGTTTTTCTTGGCAATTAAGTGCTGCTTTATTTCATGGCTGTGTCTGTGCCTTGGTGTAAAATGCATCATCCCAAAGCAGGAGTGAGGGTTCCACTGATGTCCCTGAGAGCCACCAGCCAGCCCAGGAGCTGCCACACCAGTCAGACCAGTATGGCACCACCTGGGCTCATGGACCATGAGAGCAGTGGCTCCCCATTTTATCCAGGGCACGGGAAATTTCATATCTTCGTGTTCAGTAAAGAAGTGACAAAAATAATAACGGTGCCCTTGGTGAGTAACAGTGATGGACACCCCCAAACAGCCCACTGGGAGACACCAGCCAGGAAAATGCATTTTACATATTCCAATTTGTAACATATTCCAATTTTATATTCCAATTGTATTTAATATTGTATTTAATATTCCAATTTTTCCTCTGCTTAATAAAAGAGAGAAAGCAGTCGGTGTGTGGAATAGGAAAGAGAAATCAGGTGGCAATGGGGCCTTTCCCAGTGGGCACCACTGTGCTGGGTGGAGCTCTGGTGTCCCAGCAGGAATGGCAGTGCCTGTCACCAGGTATGAAACCAAAGGAATGGACAACGGGGGGTTCCACCATCTTTCACTTTCAGGCAGTTGGCTCCCATTTAAATAATGAAAATATTATTTTTTTAGCTTGATTTGGGCTGAGCTTCCTTGTATTTAATTCTAGCACAGAGATGCAGGAGCAGGGCTCGGAGTAACCAGCTCTAGAGGAAATTCCCTGCCCATGGCAGGGTTGGAACAAGGTGGGATTTAAGGTCCCTTCAACCCAAATCACTCCATGATTCTCTGACCCTCTTGGGCCAATCAGGGACACTGATTCCTTGAGAGGAGAGCTGGGACTGCTCCTAAACAATCACAACCTGGCCCCTCTCTGCACTCTGGATCCAGAAATTATCCTTAACCTTTTTCTTTCTTCTCTTTTCTTGCTCTTTTCCTCCTGAATTAAATAAAAGCTGCAATTATTGGTAACATTATTTACACCTGGATGGGGGGCAGAGCTCCTTTGTCACACAGCATTTGACACAAATCCCGGCACTCCAAACCTTGAAGTGTCCTCAGGAAAGACTGATCCAGGGGGGAATGAAAAAGGATGGTGGAGAAGAGAGGTGGAGATAGAAGGGGCAGGAAGGGACAAGTCAAGAAGCCCAAATTTTGTGCTTCTGCCACTCCCACCATGTTCTCCACTCCCACCATGTTCTCCCAGTCCCACCATGTTCTCCCAGTCCCACCATGTTCTCCACTCCCACCATGTTCTCCAGTCCCACCATGTTCTCCCAGTCCCACCATGTTCTCCACTCCCACCATGTTCTCCAGTCCCACCATGTTGTCCCAGTCCCACCATGTTGTCCCAGTCCCACCAGGTTCTCCCAGTCCCACCATGTTCTCCCAGTCCTACCATGTTCTCCACTCCCACCATGTTCTCCCAGTCCCACCAGGTTCTCCCAGTCTCACCAGGTTCTGCAGTCCCACCATGCAGCCGAGTCATTGCCATGCTCCCACCCCTGGTGGGGCTTTCCCAGCTCTCTCCTGGCCTCCAGGGAGCCCATCCAGCCCATCCAGCCCACCCAGCCCATCCAGCCCATCCAGGTGCTGAGTGCCCAGCCCTGGCCCCCAGGCAGGGTGGGGACCCCTGCCCTGTGCAGAAGGGGGGAGTTGCAGGGGGTCATTGTGGGCTCAGGAGCGCAGCAGGAGCTGCCAGACCCCGCTCCCCATGGACAGCCTGGGATGCAGCAAGAATGGGAATGGATGGGAATGTCCCATCCACCTGCAGTGCTGCTGGAGATGGTTGGAATACAGCTCCATGTCAACTCACAGCAGCTGGAAAACATCATCCAACACAGGCTGCCACTCAAAATAGGGCTTGAATACCTTATTTGCAAATACAAAGAACAGGAAGAAAAAACTCCCAGCTGGAGGGAAGCAGCTACTGGATAAGAGAAGATGTGTGTCCATTCTGACAATTCCTGCAGAGAAACAATTGTTTTAATGAAATAAATCAGAGAAGCCCAGAATGGGCTGGCTTGAAAGAGCTCTTTGCAGAGCCACAGAGCCTCCTCACAAACCCAGCAGGGTTTTTGCAAGTCCCTTCTGCAGGAAACACTTCAAACCTGCAGCAGCTTTCTCTTGCCAGCATCCTGCCCTGGGCTGGGGGCAAGGTCTGACGCCAGCAGAAAATGTGCATCCCATTTCCCCAGCGTGCTGGAGAGGGAGGGAGGGATGAGGGAATCGTGCCTGGTGGCCCAAGGAGGAGCTGGTGGGAAGACAGCAGTTTCCACACGAACCCGCAGGGGGTTTATTTGCCTCCGCTGAAATCCAGTGTGTAATTAACTGATCTTTGATAACATTTGCCTTGTCAGGATAGAATTCAGATTTTATCTTGTCTGACAGCAGCATTTATGGTGTTAATGCTGGGAAAGAAAGGGAGACACTGTAATTGTGGAAACCCTATTTAATTTGAGGATTCTGTTATCTTGTCACCGGGGCTGAGATTTCACTAATAGATTCTGACTCTGGCAAAATTATATGCTCAAATAGATGGGATTTTAACAGACAAGATCCCATTGATATTTTTGTGAAGATACAGTGGTTGCACTGAGTGTTTAGGGATGTGGTTTTGCTTCGGGAAATCGTGGGAGGGAAAGGGTGGGAGCACAGCTGGATCATCCCAGGGTGGCAGCAGAGCTGGATCATCCCGGGGTGGGAGCAGAGCTGGATCCTCCCAGGGTGGGAGCAGAGCTGGATCATCCCAGGGTGGGAGCAGAGCTGGATCATCCCGGGGTGGGAGCAGAGCTGGATCATCCCGGGGTGGGAGCAGAGCTGGATCCTCCCAGGGTGGGAGCACAGCTGGATCATCCCAGGGTGGGAGCAGAGGATCCTCAAAGCAGCAGGACACAGAACCCCTCTGGCAATGTCCCCAAGGCACCAGCTGTGACCTGGTGATGCCCAAGTCCCCACCCTGGAGTGACCAGAGCAGGGAGGATGGGCCCTGCTGTGCTCCAGGCTGGGTTTACAAACAAAGGCATTTCCCTGGAAGGACAGATACCCACGGAATTTTCAATACCCTTCCCAGCTAATGGGCGGTCAATTATTTCTATTTATGGCAAAATCATAAACTCCAGACTCCAGGAACCCATTGCATCTCCATCAAGGTTATTGATTGTCTTGCAGCTTGCTAACAACTGTTCCTGGGAGATCCCCTCCCTTCAGCCCAGCCTGATCCCAGCACAGATCCTGCAGAAATCCATCGTGTTGGGTGTGCATGGGAATGTGCAGGCCTTTGGAAAATAAACTCTGCTTGCACTTGAAAAATCTTTGCCTGGAAACCAAAGTGGTGCAAAAGCTGCCAGTGCCCACTATCAGGCAGGAGCATGGAGCAGGAATCTGCTGCACAGCACGGGAACACTCGGCTCCAACAGCATAATCCATCTGTGCTGCATTTACCCAACATCTTTATCTGCCTCTCTGCTTTTCCCCCCTTCCTCTGTGTAAGATAAGTGCAACACTAAAAAAAAAAAAAAAAAAAATCCCAAATAGCCCTGTTAGTAGATATTGGAGGGGTTTTATCACTTTTACTTATTTATTTATAGCTGATTAATTCTTATCGGTGATGCCAGCTGTCAGCAAGACAAATGTGACACCCCATTAACACCTGATTCCCTGGGAAGGCTGCACGGATGAGCGATGTTGTTTTGGTGAGGAACCCGCAGGGTTTGGCTCAGGGCCCTGAGGTCCCGGAAATCTTCCTTCCCCAGGAGCATCCCAGAGCAGGGGGGCCCAGGGAGCGGCTCTGCCTTTCTTCCCTCTCTCCCTTCCCTTCCTGCCCTCTCGCTGCCTCCGCTGCTTTCCCTGGGGATGTGAGAGAGCGCTGTGCGCTGTCTGCTCATCCCGTGGGGGATTTGTGCCTCCTGGAGAGAGTTTCAAACAGCCTTGGGCACTGCAGTTGTTTCCTTTCTCGCTCTGAGGAATTGGGGCTCAGGGTGGGACCCGGATCAGGCTGGGCAGAGCTGCTGGAGGAAGGAGCAGTGACGGCACAGAGAGCTCGGGCAAGAGGAGCTCCCATTTCCCTTGGAAACACATCACCAGCGTGTCAAAACATCCTGCTCAAAACACAGAAAACATCGACTGAAAGCCAAAAAGCTTTCATTTTCCTGATGAAATATTGGAATTTGCAGCAGGAAGCAGGCAGAACTCATGGGGGGAAAAAAAAGATAAAAATCATCCTGCCAAAAGCTTAATAAATTCCATCCTTGGTAGGGGAACCTCCTGACCACCCTCCCCTCTCCAGTCAGAATCCTAAAATGGTTTGGGAAGGACCTTAAACCCCACCTGATCCAACACAGGGACACCTTCCACTGTCCCAGGTTGCTCCAAGCCCCATCCAGCCTGGCCTGGGACACTTCCAGGGCTCCAGGGGCAGCCACAGCTTCTGTGGGCACAGCTTCTCCTCAGTACAAGTTCCAAACTTCCAGTGCCTCCTGTCCCCAAGTGCCACCTCCACGAGCCTTGTAAATCCCTGCAGGGACAGTGACTGCACCCCTGCCCTGGGCAGCTGTGCCAGAGCCTGCAAACCCCTTCCCATGAAGAGGAGTCTCCAAACATCCAGGCTAAACCTCCCCTGGTGCATCTTGGGGACCTTTTCTCTCATCCCATCACTGCTTACTAGGAAATAAAATCCTTTCCTTGGGGAAGAAAAACCTGTTTGTTAAGAGAATTCCTTCTAATTCCATTGAGACAAAAGTTAAACTCCCAGGAAGACGTGTTTTACTCCATCTTGCTTGCTTTTTGCCAGTTCTCTCCCTAATGGAGTTCCTGAGATACTTTTGAAAGCACGGAGTCTTATCTTCCCTTCTGCTCTCTTTTTGGAAATGATTTAGTGCAGCTCTCTTATCTGGGCAGAATTAAAGTCCTTACAAGGTGTTTGGACCCTGTTATCCCTTGTCCTCAGCCCTCCAAAAATGCTACAGGCTTGAAATACGTATAATTAAAGAAAATTAAGAAAAAAAAGAAAATAGCTGACAGTAAAATATTGTTCTTTTGTGAAGGGGGGTCAGAAAGCAAACAAACCTTCCACAGGTGGCTGCCAAAGAAACGAGGAAGGAAACAAAAGCTGCTCCTGGGGCAGATGTGCTGAGAAGCCTGTGGAACCCTGCCCTGCAGATGAGCCGTGTTTGGTTTGTGCTGGGCTCTGTCTCGCCCTTTGCCCCGTGCTCTGAGCTCTCTCTTGGCCGGGCTCTGGTGTCCCCAGGCCCTTCCCCAGGGATGCCTCTCTTTGGGACCTTGCCATGGATGGTTTTTGCTGCGTGGCTCTGTTGGCTCAGGGATGAACCCGAGTCAGGCTGAGCTCAGGGTCTGAGCCTCCTCCTGTCGGTGTTTTTGTGCCTGATCTGATGGGTCAGCTCTGTCATTGCAGGGGCTGGAGCTGGGGACACAGCCAGGGGACACGGAGGTGCTGCCAGCGCTGCTCCTGCTCCCACCATCCCAGTTCTGTGGGAACATTGGATTCGTGTGCTCCCCACCCAGCCCTCCCCTGCAGGGTCAGCTCAGGCACTTCTCTCTCCACTCCCAGTTCCACTGGGACAAAAACTCTGTTTCTGCCAGGCCTGGTGCCCTCTGGGCATCACTGAGGGCTGTGGGGCACAAATCCCTCGGGCAGCTCAGGGGTCACTGCTCGTTCCCTTGAGCACTCAGAGCTGGGCTCAGCTTGCAGAACAGATTCAGTGGGAATTGAGGCCTTGTTCCCCACACCAGGAATGTTCTGGATCTGTCCCCCACTCCTCTTGGAATGGCAGAACCAGGACAAGAAGTAGAGGTTTTGTCCTTCCATGTGGAAAAGCAACCAAGAGTTAATTCCACACCTTTGCCAAACATTTACTGGATGAGATTTAGGGAGAGGGGCTGATGGTGAGCATCCCGCAGGAACAGCCCAGCAGGCACCCCCTGCTTCACCCTGAACCCTCATCCTGCCCATCTGCTCTCTCTTTCCCCACAGCTCCTGGCTGTGTTCTGTTGTTTTTGTAGAACAGAGGAGAGTTGTGATCACCGGCAGAGGAGTCCCCGCAGTTTGTTTAATAAATATCGATTATTGGGTGGGTATTGAATAAATACCGATGGGAGGGTGTTTAATAAATACCGATGGGAGGGTATTTAATAAATATCGATGGGAGGGTATTTAATAAACACCGATGCGAGGGTATTTAATAAATACCGATGGGAGGGTGTTTAATAAATACCGATGGGTGGGTATTTAACAAACACCGATGGGAGGGTATTTAATAAATACCGATGGGAGGGTATTTAACAAACACCGATGGGAGGGTATTTAATAAACACCGATGGGAGGGTGTTTAATAAATACCGATGGGAGGGTGTTTAATAAACACCGATGGGAGGGTGAGGGGATTTCACCTTGAGAGCTGCCCGGGCAGCCCTGCCCTGCTCGGGGCACTCTCGGGTGTGCAGGGTGAGTGAGAGGAGTTAAACTCCAGATGTCGGAGGATGCTTGATGGAGTCGTTAGTGGGAGCACTGGAGTGGGCAGTGCTGGGGGGAATTAATGAAAGCGGTCAGCCCTGGCACCAGGAAGAGGGGAGAGGGACAGGCTGATGGGAGATTTGGAAAGAAATGAGGGTTTAATGAGGTGCGAAGAGGACACAACCGGAGGTTTCTGCTCTAATGGGGAGGACGTGGGGTGGGAGAAGGGGCCAGGAGCCCGGCACAGCCCAGGGGGTGCCAGGGGAGGTTTGAAGCAGAGCTGAAGTGCTGGGGGGGCTCTGCACAGGAGCAGAGCTGCGGGAAGTGAAAGAAAAGGGGAAAAGGCCACGCTGAGAGCAAGCAGAACCCATTGCGTTAATGGGATCAAATCTGCTTCTACTCGGGATGACTGAGCACGGCCCCCGTGCAGATGGTGAATTATTGGGTTTTTAAAGAACACATCTTCCCAGGCACACAAAACCATGCACAAAAGTTTGAAGCTTTTTCCTTGAACAGTCCCGGCGATCTGAGTGATGATGAAAAGATGAAGGGCACAAGTGCAGGTGGTAAATCAGTGTGGAGAGCGCAGCACAGGGCTGCAGCCCTGCCCTCCCTTTCCCTCACCGAGCACTTTTATAGCCCAGGCTGGGGGCAGGTGAATTTGCATTTAAACTTTCCTTCCCCCTCTGTGGTGGCACTTTCTGCCTTCTGCTTCTTTGAATCAGGAGATACAGAATTGCCAAAGGAAAATAAAATAAAATGTCATCTTTTTTATTTAATATTTAACTGCTGCTTAGACTCCTCCAAGAAAAGACCCTGATATTTCTGTTTGGATTGAATTACGATGGCTCCGCCTGAAAGTTATATATTGCTGGTGCTCCATTATTCATTAACCGTAGCTTTTCCTGTCAAGATCAACATGTACTTCTCAGCTGGTGCCTTGCCTGTGCAAAGCTGCAGAGAGGGAGGGAATGTAAAAAAGATGCCTCTTAATTGTTTGGGGATTTCAGACACGGCTTTTAAAATGTCAGTGTCGGCTCCTGAGCGATGGCATCCTTTTCCCTGTGAGCTCTGGGTTGCCAACAGATGTTAACAGCTGCACCAGCTCCTTCAGGACCTGCAGAGGGAACAAACAGCAGCAGGGCACAGGCAGGGAGGGCAGGGGATGAATTCTGCCCCGGGGAGAAGGGGCACAGCCCAGGCTGGGGGGCTCCGAGCAGCCTCAGCACCACTGGCTGTGCCAAGGCTGGCAGAGGGGTTGGCCTTTCAAAGAGTGATGGAGCTGCCAGCAGAAGGGAGCTGTAGGGGGAAGGAGATAAATGTTGGAATTTTCTGTCTGGCAGCTTGTTCCCCCTCCCTGTTCCTGTCCTATCCCTGTTCTTGTCCTATCCCTGTCCCCATCCCTGCCCCTATCCCTGTCCCTGTCCCTGTCCCTATCCCTGTCCCTGTCCCTGTCCCTGTCCCCTTCCTTGTCTCTGTCCCTGTCCCTGTTCCTGTCCCTGTCCCTGTCCCTGTGCCTGTCCCCATCCCTGTCCCCATTCCTGTCCCTGTCCCCTTCCCTGTCTCTGTCCCTGTTCCTGTCCCCGTCCCTGTTCCTGTCCCCGTCCCTGTCCCTGTCCCCGTCCCTGTACTTGCTGGCAGCAACAGGAGGGCACAGTTCAGCTGTGCCCTCTCCTCTAGGGAAAGCCCAATGTCCCCAAATGTCTCTGGGGCACCGGGGCTGTTTCCACAGTCACTGAATGTGTTTATTATGGGATAGCGAGGAGCCCAGGCTGCAGGGACAGCCCTGCTCCCCTCACTTGTCCTTCAGTTTAATGGGATACAGGCATAAATCATAGATCTGATACTGCACATGGGCTCTGCCTATATTTTTTTATAAAGAACATTTGCTCTGATTTATAGAGCCCTGGGTTTTGAATTAGTCTAGCTTGAAAACTGAATCAAATCTTTCCATCAAGTCTGTTTTTTTGCATTATGAATGGCTTGGCTGTTTAGTAATGGAATGCCAATCAGCCATTGCTGCTCTCCATGGGCAATGCCAAGAGGATCATTTTGGAACATAGACTCTGTGATTACCTGAAATGAACTGTAAAATTGTATTTTGTTTAAAGCTTTCTCTTCCGCTGGGAGGTTCCTGAGCGGATTGTGGAGCTGCCTCGCCGGTGGCGTGACAGGGGTTAAAGCAGGAGGGGCACACTGAGGGAAGAGGCATTCCCTGAGTTTCTGCCAGAGCTCCTTCATGTGTGGAAGCACGAGGATCCCTGCCCAAGCCAAAGGGATGGCCTAGGAGCTCAGCCCAGATCACATCTCTGGCCTGTGTGGGATAATGGCTCTTTCCCATTTCCTGCCTGTTCCCCCTGCCTGGGGAAGGAGAACCTGCAGGAACAGCACTCCTGGCACAGAGGCTGCTGGAGCCAAGGATTCAGCCACGAGCTGGGATCCCCTCACAACCCTCAGCTGCCGCTGGAGCTGCTCTGTGGCTTTGCAGGCAGGAGAAGGTGCAGCACAGCCCCCAGCTTTGGGAACACAGCTCCACATGGGGCTGGGGCAGCTCCTGGCACAGGCAGAGATTCCCAGGGGCAGGTGGAGTTAGAGGACAAGGAAAACCCTGGAATGCTTGGTTCCCTCTGCCCCCAGCACCTCAAAGCCTGGCCTGACACAGAACAGGCTCCCACGGACACGGAGCTGACCCAGGACCTTCAGCCAACACTTTGTGCCCCGAGCTCAGAGCCCCCAAGCACCCCAGAGCTGCTGCAGCCCCACCAGAGCATGAGAGATGAGAAACAGTTTAAAATCCTCAGAGTCAGCCAGGCTGACCCTCCCCTGCCAAGCCCACCCTCCCTCCAGGCTGAATTTGTCACAACTCAGCTTTAATGAAGCTTCCTCCAAGGAGGGCCCCCGACACCAAGGTGACAGAGCTCCCCACCTTCAGCTCATATTTTCACTTTGTCACGCACACAGGAGCATAAAAAATAAGCTGTTTTTCAATCAAACAACCCAAGGTTGTCCAAATCTTTCATATTCAACCCAAGTGAATTATTCAGTGAATTATTTTGCTGTATTTAATGAGTTCCAGTTTGATTTGACGACGTGTAAGTTTACACTCTCTGTCTGCTCCCATCCATCTCAATATGAGAGATTCGCTGAGATATTCCTTTAAAGTCACGTTTAATGGTTTTGGGTTAGGTCTCATTAATACAGAAATGATTTTACTAAAGAGCTCACATGCTAAACCCACTCTGCAGAATACATCAGCAAAAAACACTTTAAATGGGCTGAAATAAATAACTTTCTGGAGCTTTCATATGCAGCTCCAAAACATCTAAGCCGAGCTATACTCGAATGGTTGCATCAAATCCTTGTTTTGCACAGAAAACTGATGCAATTCCACGTGAGATCATGTCAGGCACAGTTCCAGGCTGGCAGTGGGGAGGAAAGGGGTCTCATCTCAGCTGTCCTCATGTAAATTTGGGGGTTTTGGCTGGTGCCTCGACCCCCTTTTCCAGCCTCCCTGTGTGGGTTTTGCCCAGTGCAGCAACATCTCCCCTCCACACCCCTTTACACACACAACCACAGGAATTCTGAAAAATCAGGAGGAAAAAAATAATATTAGCATGAGTATCATACTGCAAATTGTCTGTTTGCTGTAGCTTTGGGTCTCGTGGGGGGCTGTGAGTTCTGGTTGAGGCTTTTCCTGCCACTGAATCTCATTTTCCTCCCGTATCCTGTGCCACTGCTCCAACATCTGATGGAGCCTCACTCAGGTCTCTCCTGGGGACTTTCTCCTCTGCTCAGCTGACAGAAGGTGGCAGAAGCATCGGGAACCTCAATTCCTCTGTCAGATTTGCTGGGAAATAACTAAAACATTGAAAAATGACAGAGGTGAGAGATAGCAGAGATCCACACCCTGTACTCCCTGCGTGGAGTTTCTTTAGAGCTCAATTTCCTTCAGAAAAAGGACAAAGCACCTGCCAGAAGTTTCCAATTTACAAACTGTGCGCAGGGGCTCACCAGGAGGGTGTGCCAATGGTCAGTGAGAGCCACAGCAGAGAGTGGGGCAGTCCCTGCCTCAGTTTCCCCGCTGGAAAGCAGAGCTGAAGGTTCAAATTCCTTTTTATTTTAATCCCTTTGAGGCTGACACATGAAGAGCTACCCAAGAGCAAAGCAGTCGCTGTTCAGCGGTGGATTCTGTACCTGGGAACAATAGGAGTTTGATTGTGCCGGTGCCGGGAGATTGCCTTCCACGAGGGTGTCCCTGGCAGGGGCTGGAGCCGGGATCTCTCCCGGTGGGAAGAGCCGTGAGCTGTGATGTCTCTCTGCACTCTGCGCACAGTCAGAGCGTGTTCCTCGCAGTGGGCAGCTGCACAGCAGCTCCTTCAGCTTTTATCACAGCAGGGCGATATCGACAGCCCATGAACTTCCCTTCCCCGAGCACCGGCGGAGCGATGAGCGCTGAAATCCTCCCCGCGCTGGGCTCCCGTGGATTCCCATCCATGCTGGGATCATCACGGGGCTGTGTCCCAGCACAGAGGGGTCCTGGCTGAGGGGCTGTGCCCGAGGAGTGCGCCCCTTGGAGAGGGGAGAAACACCCAGGGATTTCCTACAGCTGGGAAAACCAGGGAGAGCTGCAGGATGACCCCACACAGCCCACTGCAGCCCCCAGCCCACAGCCTGCCCACACCGGGGATTGTCAGGGAGGGTCCCATCCTGGCACGAATTCCATGTGGGATGAGGAAGGGGCCCCAAAGGCACCCCCATTCCCAGGGATTGACAACCTTGGCACTGCAGTGTGGTGAGGGGGAGGCTAAAAGCGTGGAATTAAGATAAATCTGGACAAACACAGCATGGCTGGTACTTTGCCTCTGCTCCACCTGGCCCCTCCTCTCCTCCGTTCAATCTCACAACTCCAGCCAAGGGTCATTAAACCAAGGAGCAGATTTCCTGCTGTCCAAGCACTGGGGTCAGGATCCTGTAATGCCCAGGCACAGCCTGCAGCACATCCCCGGATTCATTAGCAGGATCATTATCATTAACGGATCACTCACGATCCCTGCATCGATCCTGGCACAGCCAGGGCTCAGAGCTGGGCTGGAATCACATTGATGGGCAGGGAGCAGAGGCTCTTCCTGGAATCACAGGGGTGGAACAGCAGCTCTGACAGTGAAGTGCCAGGATTTTGGTAATTGCAGGGCCTGGGAAGGGGACTGGAAGAGGAGAGAAACAGGAGCTGGACAGCTGTGCCAAGGGGGTGCCTGCTGGAGATGCCTGGCACAGCACTCAGGTCCCACTGTCCCTGCATTTGCATCGTGTGTTCAGTTTGGGGTTCCTCAGGAAAAAAAGGACATTGAGGGGCTGGAGCGTGTCCAGGGCAGGGAATGGAGCTGAGGAAGGGTCTGGAGCCCCAGGAGAGGCTGAGGGAGCTGGGGAAGGGTCTGGAGCACCAGGAGGGGCTGAGGGAGCTGGAAAGGGGCTCAGCCTGGAGAAAAGGGGGGTCAGGGGGGCCCTGGTGGCTCTGTACAAGTCCCTGACAGGAGGGGACAGCCGGGGGGGTCGGGCTGTGCTGGCAGGGAACAGGGACAGGAGGAGAGGGAACGGACTCAGGCTGGGCCAGGGGAGGCTCGGGGTGGAATTTAAGGAAAATTTCCCCCAGGAAGGATTGTCAGGCACTGGCTCAGCTGCCCAGGGCAGTGGTGGAGTCCCCATTCCTCCAGGCATTCAAAAGCTGTGTGCAGGTGACCTTGGCAGTGCTGCCTGATGGTTGCACTTGATGATCTCAGAGAGCCTTTCCAACCCAAATGATTCTGTGATTCAATCCTTCTCCATAAAAAAATTGCTGAACCTACTGTTCCAAAGCTCCCAGATCACTGTTCAGGACAGAGCAGGGCTGCCCATGCCCCAAACCCAGGCAGAGCTGAGGGCCCTGCAGAGGAACTCACCCCCTTGCAGTCAGCTCCTCATCACCTTTGGGTGGCTGCAAACACCTCAGGGCACAGCAGGGCCCTGTGTGCCCGTGGGAGGTGTGGGATGCACAGATTCCAGCTGTCCAGCTTGATTCATGTGGCAATTCCAGGGGCTCTGAAATCTGGCGTTATTTGCACAGAAAAAGCCAATGCAGTGACTTTCACAATAACTTTCTGTTATCATTCTCTTGAATGATCCTGTATTCAGGCCCCAGGAAAGGGGACATGAGCAGCTGGAAAGGCAAAAAAAGAAAAGATATTTTTAATTTTAGGGTTGTTTTTTTTCCCTGCTCTGAAATGTTTCACCTCTGAAGGCAGAGGCTGGGCAGGCAGGGAAGCACTGCAAGGTTATCAGGAGCCCTCGGCATGGCCAGGGCAGAGCTGTGGCTGAGCAGGGAGCAGGGCAGGGCTGCTGCACAAACGGTGTCCTGCCCTTGTCACCCTCCACATGCAGCCTTTGGGGATGGACAAAACCTCTCTCTCTCCACACCACCCAAAAATCAGTCCCTGTCTCTCTCCCCACTGAGGCCTCCAGCTCCTCCTCTGTGTGCATCACTAGGTGGGACAGAGACTGAGGTGCAAGGACAGATGGAGATGGATTGGTGGGGAGCTGTGCAGCCATCCATCTGCTCCTGCACCCATCCATCCTGCTGCCCTGCCCATCACGGGGAGCCAGCTCTCCTCCTGGATGAACACTGAGGGGAGATGGATGGATGGCTGAGTGGGTCTTTATTTAATGCATCCATCTCTCTCTTCTCTCAGACTGACCCATCAGACCATCTCCACATTTGTCCTCTGCCTATTTATGCTCAGAAAGCCTGATCCATCCAGCTCCCAGTTAAGGATTTTACAGCTCCTCTCATCAAAGAGCAAATGTGTTTGACCCTTCTCAGCACCATAAAATTACTTGCATCACTCCTTGGGTTTGTTATGGTTTTAATGGAGAGGAGCAGAGCCTGAGAAGGAGCAAATACCAGGTGCTGTCCCCAATTAAATGTCAGGTTAATCATCCCCAGCAGCATTCCAACAGCCAGGCAGAGTTCAGTGGGGGTGCAGGAGGGACCCAGCCCAAAAAATCCCACAAAAGCCCCATAGCTCCCCTGGCTTGGGTGGATCATATCCATTGGGATGGCACCAGCTTATCCATTGCTGGGGAAAAGCAACCCCCACTGGGGGAGGAAGGGCTGGAGATTTGGGTCTGACATCTGGATTGGGGCTGATTTAACTCCCAGCTCCCTCCCCTCTCCATGTTGGGTAATTCAGGATGGCTCAGAACATTCCCAGCTTCTTCTTCCCTCCCTGGATCCCTGTTCCTCCTCTGGAGAGAAAGGAGCTCAGCGAGGGCTGCTGCCTCCAAAAGGTGGCAGCCAGAATTTATCACACCTTAAAACCCAAGAAAATTAAAGGAGAGGGGAAAAAATATTGACTTGGGGGCCACTTAAATCCTCAGCACAAGAGTGGGGCTTTAGAAAAAGCCTATTTGGTAAAAGTGAACTTCTGCACAGAGGAGGCTGCATCCAGCTCCCTCCTTTCTGGCTGCCTCTGGGACATTTTTGTCTTTGTTCGTGCTTCAGCCTTGATATTTGCAAAATAAAAGACATTTCTGGTTTGAAATGATTCTGCGTTTCACAATGTCGAGCTGATTATCGTGAAATTAATTATTACAAACAGAAAGTTAGCACGGTAGAAACGGATACAAAAACCTCCCCAAAATTGCCGAGGGAATTATTTGCACAGATCAAAAGCAATTTACTCTGCCAAGCTTTTATGTTGCAAATGGTTTTTGAGAGCTCCTCTTCCCAGCCCAGCCATGGTTGGCAGGGGAGGTTTGCTGAACCTAAAACATTTGGCAGGGCAGGAAAATTTCCCTTCCTCCTGTATAAGTCAGGTCAGCTCCTGGAGGTGGAGGAATCACAGGGAGCAAAGCCAGGGCAGCCCCAGGAAGGGGCTGAGGCACCCCCTGCTCCCAGCCCCACATCTGATACCAATATTGCAAATTAAAGATGAGGGGATGGGGGGGGGGAGCAGCCGGGTAGATGAGGCAGGAGCCCTGCACTGCAGGAGAGGTGCCTTGGGTGCAAAATATTTTGGGAAATGCCCTGGCAGGCAGGAGGGGCCGGCAGGCAAGGCAGGGAAAGGGCAGCTGCCTGTCTGCTTATCTCCTGTCCCAGGCAGTTTGTCCTTCATTTCCTGAGCTACAAATTCACTTGGACACATGTTCTGAATTTAGAAACAAGCACATTCAGTGGAATTCATATTTTATGAAGCTCCTTTTAGGGGCGTATTGTAAAAGAAATGACTATATCTGATTTTTCCATTCTCTTCAATCTCTTAAAACTTCCTAACGAGTGTCAGGGAACATGAAAGGACCTGCTCAGGCTGTGCTGTGAACCAGGAGATTCAAGAGCCTGTCAACATCCTGGAATTTACCTGGACCAGTGGGACATTTAGAATTAGAATGTGGTTTTTCCCCACAGCAGCCCAGGAGAGCTTTGCCATTACCCCTGGCTCAGGTCTGGGAGGAATCCAGTCAAACATCAGAGACCTGCAGCTCCAGGAGAGTGTTCTACCCCTGCTGGGTGCTCCTGGACATGGAGTTTCCATCCTCTGCTTTATTCTTCCTTTAATCTCGTGAACCACACACACAGGATCACACCCAAAGCAGCCGAGGCTGTAAAGCCCAGCACTCAGACCCCTGAGAGCTCAGATTTGCCATTCTGATCTCACAGACAGATACAGGCACATCTCTGCACTCCAGCTGTCCACTTAAGTGCTGACAAAATGTCAGGGTCTCACCCCTGCAGGTGTGGCTCCTGGCTTTGCCAGAGCATAAACCAGACATGAAATGTGGATGTGCTGCAGGTGCAGAAAGCAGCAGCCCCTCTGCCTTCCCCCAAAACCTTCTCCCCACAAATGGAGGGCCCTCAAACCACAGCTCCCCTTTGGAAATAAGGCAGGATTTGTGTCCTGGGCTGTGTCTGCATTAGCACCAATGTCAGCAGAGCTTCAGAGGGTGCTCTGGAGTGGCCCCAGCCCCATCTCATGCTCTGGACATGGCTGGGATGATCCCAGAAAACCTCCTCATGCAGGATCTGGACAGGAGCCAGTTCAAGCTCTCCAGGATGGCTCCAGAGTGTGGACAAAATTGAAGGAGACACATCTCAGTCCCAGCTAAGGCGCCCATGGAGATGCCCAGGAGAGCCAGAGGTTTGGGAATTCAAGTGTGCAAAATTTCTCTCTACCTTCTCCAACTTATAAATCACTCTTCAGACATTTGGGCTGGGGAAACAAATAGTCCCTGCCACAAGCAGTGAGAGATAAAGTTGTTAAGTGTTCAAACGTGTGTCTAATCCCTTTAATAGATCTCTTGCTATTAATTTCAGCACTCGCTGTGACTCTGCCAGGCCCTGTCATCATTCCTGGGGATGATATCTGCAGGTGGCCTATCTGCCCCATCCAAACACTTTTCATATTTCAGGCTCTGGGCAGGCTTTGCATTCAGCACAAAGCAGCCAAACAGCGCAGGAGCCACTGAGACATAAACCTGCCACCCACCCCATGGGAAACAAAGGGCTGGAGGGGACAGGGAAGAGAGTCCGGGGTCATTTGGCAGTGCCAACCTCACACACAGCTCCAGGCTGGCACAATTCTGTTCCCTGAATGTTGGAAGGTGCATTTGGGACAGCCCTGGGCACAGCACCTCGAGACCTTGAGGGGCTGGAGCGTGTCCAGGGCAGGGAATGGAGCTCAGAAGGGTCTGGAGCCCCGGGAGGGGCTGAGGGAGCTGGGAAAGGGGCTCAGCCTGGAGAAAAGGAGGCTCAGGGGGGCCCTTGTGGCTCTGCACAAGTCCCTGCCAGGAGGGGACAGCCGGGGGGGTCGGGCTGTGCTGGCAGGGAACAGGGACAGGAGGAGAGGGAACGGCCTCAGGCTGGGCCAGGGGAGGCTCAGGGTGGGCAGCAGCAGGAATTTCCCCATGGAAAGGGGGCTCAGGGATTGGAACTGCCCAGGGAGGTTCGGAGTGCCCATCCCTGCAGGTGCCCAAGGAATTCCTGGAGGTGGCACTCAGGGCTCTGGGCTGGGGACAGGGTGGGCATTGGGCACAGCTGGAACTCGATGAGCTTGGAGAGCTTTTCCAACCTCAGTGATCCTGTGACAGTTTGGAAAAGAGCAGCATTGACCTGAGAGTGTCCAGAACAAATCTGGGCAGTTTGTGCCCTCATACCCAACCTCCCTGTGAAGGTCAAGTGGAGAGGTTTCCTCTCTGCTCCAGTCACCGCTGGATTTTTAAGAGACAACGGAGAGCAATCGCGGAGCCTCCGTGTCCTTCCCAGAAGTTAACGGGCCCTGACGCCTCATCCTGGCACTGACAGAGCTCTGTGGGAGCTCCAGGGCTGAGTCTGCAGCTGCCACATCCCCGTGGGTGCCCAGTTCAGCACCTTCCACCTGCGCGGAACGCGGGAGCTGCTCAGGAGGGATTTACAGCCCCGGATTCTCCCGGCTCAGCTCGAACTGTGCCCAGCAAAGGGCAAAGGAGAGGGCAAAGGAGAGAATGCAGCCAGGACATGGGGAGTGCAGTGTCCTCCAGGCACACTCCAGCCTGTTTGAGCAGCCACGTGCGCTGTGGCCAGATGCTTCCAGCTCAAAACCGCTCGGCATTAATTCACAAAGCTGGGCCAGGCACAGGAACTGAGCTCTGCATCCACTTCTCATGTCCCCTGTCCCTCTCTCCGTGCCTTTGTTGGGATGCCAAAGCCAATCAGGAGGTGCTGAACCCCCCTGGCTCGTGTTCATTTCTGGTAAATAATGACCATTAGTATTCAGCCCAAAGACCTCGCAGCATTACCCAGCTCAATATTTGCTGCCCTGCAACAAAGACAATCCATTTCACATGCAGAACGTGGGAGTGCAACCTTTTGTTACTCAAGTTTCTTAAATTTTTATCTCAGAAATCAATGAAGGAATTGGAATTCCACATCTCATTTTATGACTCAGAGAAAAAGAGGTAAAATTATGAAAGAGAGGGAAAGTAATGAAAAACAACACCCGAGCTCATCCAGATATCCTCATAAATTCTTTAACAATTTAATTACTGGACATTCTGTGCTGTGGTTTTAAAACTCTGAATGAGTGCTGGGGTTATTTTGTTGTGGGTTCCCTCTCCCACCACCCAGAGTCTACAGAATTACTTGTGGTTTGTTGTTGGTCTTCTTGGAGAAAGAAATTATTCTCCACCCAATTAATCTAATTAGAACATAATCAAGTTGTAGAGATCTGTGCAGCAGTGTGAGTGATTAGGAAAAATTACCTTTCTGCAAAGAGTTTAAATTTAATTTTAGTTCCATAATCTGAAGCCCAAATAAAAGAAAGTGTGATTTGCACTGCAGTCCTTCGTGCCTCTTTCCTAGGAGAGCAAATTCCAGCTGGATCCAAACAAATCCCTCTGGTGTTTTATGGCTCAATCCATACAAAACCAGTGGGTTCCATTTTCCAGAGGGAAATGGGAAGACAAGCTGTGCTCAGGATCACACCAGGGTGGATGAGAGCTGCACTGGGGGGTGGCAGGGTTTGGGTAGGGGGTGCTCCAGGGGTGACTTCTGTGAGAAGATTCTGGAAAATTCCCCGTGGAAAGGACCCAACATCAGCTTCCATCTTATGGGGCCTGAGGGAACAGCTGGACCTGTGCCAGGGGAGGGTCAGGCTGGGTGTCAGGGACAGCTCCTGCCCCCTGAGGGGTTTGGGGCACTGACCAGGCTCCCAGGGAACGGGCACACAGCCTCAGCTTTGCCCTTGGAGGAAAGGGTGAAGGAAAAAGGAAAAAGAGATGGTGGGAAGGGGAGTGAGGGGGGAGGAAATGAATTGCTTAAAACTCCCATTGCTCTTCATTACCTCCTTCATTACCTCCTGCTTGCTGCGAGTGCCAAGGTTCATTTCCCAGCTGGCAGGGCCTGGTGCCTCTGTGTGCCAGGGCTGCTGATCCAGGAATGTTCCCTGGAACTGGAGGGGCTCAGCCGGGGCTGCGGAGCCAAATCAGCGTGACCAGTGCCCCTCGTGCAGCAAATCCAAAACTGGATGGATGGGTGGATGGATGGGTGAATGGATGGGTGGAGGGACGGGTGGATGGATGGATGATGGATGGATGGATGATGGATGGATGGGCTTGCAGTGTTGGCTGGGAGCAGGGGCAGAGAGGGAGATGGAACCTGGTGGGACATGGAATCACAGAATCCCAAAATTACTGAGGTTGGAAAAGCCCTCCAAGACCAACCTGTGCCCAACGCCCACCTTGTCCCCAGCCCAGAGCCGCGAGTGCCACCTCCATTGATTCCTTGGACACCTCCAGGGATGGGCACTCCAAACCTCCCTGGGCAGCCCCTTTCAAGGCCTGGCCACCCTTTCCATGGAGAAATTCCTCCTGATGTCCACCCTGACCCTCCTGTGGAGCAGTCTGAGCACCAAAGAGGAGATCCCTTGTGCAGAGACAGCCTGAGGGGATGCTGCAGTCAGAAATTGCATGAAAACCTTTCCTTCCTTTGGTGACACCTGGCCAGGTGATGCTGCACCAGTCACCTGAGGGGCTCATTTGTAAGAATCATCTCTCCTTTTTTTTGGTAATAATAAAAAGCAGTTTCTGCAGAGAATCCTCAGAATTCCTTTAAAATCTGCTGTGTCTCTGCACACCCCCTCAGGCTGGGTATGGCCAGGCCAGAACACCCTGTTCTGAATGAAATCAGCAGTGAGGTGAGACAGCATGATGTGAACACAGAGAATATTCTCCTTTTACCTCAGGGAATATTACTTCTTATGGATTTTTCCTGGCACATATTTGTAGCTTGTTCATGTTCTGTGCTCTGTTCCCACAGGAGACAACTTGCAGGGTTTTTCCTTTGGGCTTCTCTTGAAAAAAATAAGGATTTTTAAAAAATAAATTCAATATTCCAGTGAGAAAAGGGGGGTGGGAGCTGCTGGCAGTGATGGAACAGCCTGGATGTCACAGAGACCCTGTTTTTATTGAGTTTGGATGTCGTGAACTGAGGTCATCATCCTGCCAGGAGCTCCCCAGGGCTGGCAAGGTCTCAGTTGGTTTCCCAGCCTTGGTGGAAATGCACTGGGGTGTCCTGTTTGCAGCCCTCAGAACACACCTCCAAACAGACAGCTGCACTCCTGCCTTGGGATGGGTATTTTAGAGAACCAGAATCAACATTTGGGACTCCCATTCACTAAATCTGTGTTTCTTTGGAGCTCACTGGGAAGGAGTTTGCTTCAGGTGTGGTCTGTGGCTTCCTGACCTCTGCTTTTGAGGTAAACTCTGACTTTCCATTTTTTCTTGCCTGTTTTCCTGCATACCCTCCAAGGAAAGGCTCTGTGACGTGGTGCCTTTCCTTCCCTGGCTGGAGCTGTACTCACACATGCATCTCACTCCTTAGGACTTTTCTGGAAATCCTAAAAATCCACCAAAAATTGGTCCCTACCCCAGAAACCTTGAAACCTAAATCCATGAGACGTTCAGAGAGGGAGGGAGAGACAGGCACGGAGAGGACAGTGATTTATCCAAGGTCACCCAACAAATCAGTGGCAAAAGATGTTCCAACCTCCACAAAAGTCCCTCATAGCACAAAAATATTTTCTTGTAATGCAAAAAATCCTCTTTCCTATATTTAGCTGCAGAATTACTCCTGAAACACATTAGTTCTCCAGGCTCCTCGGACAAAATAATGTTATTAGATCGAATGCCAGTGGAGGTAAAGAAGATTTGACATTTCACTGAAAATTGCACCCAGGACTATTAAGGAAGGGGAACTTATTTGGATGCTCTGCAGGCACGAACTCTTCAGATTTACACTTTTCAGTCAGAGCTGCCTGCAACCCTTCTGCAAAATCCAAGGAGAATTTCATACTTTTCCCCTCCTCTCCCTCCCTTTACTCTGAGACAAATCTCCAGGAAAATTCATTACACGGTTTAAGTGATGAGATTTATCATTCCATTCAGCTTCCCCAACTCGCAGCTCTCCTCGCTGTCACAGCAGCGAGGTAATTCTAATTTGTTCCTTTCATATTTCACCCGTGATGTGCGACTCCGGATGACGGGGAGAAAATAGAGACGAGAGCAGGGAATGGCTCGGGGCTGCACAGGACGAGTTTCAGCAGCTGCGTCACTGTCTGGGGCTGGGGAGCCTCAGGAACAGGGGAGATGCTCCAGGGCAGCTCATGGGGGTCTCATGCCAACCTCCAGAGCGTGGGGGCAAACCAGGAGCACGGGTGGGTTTGTCACCTGCACAGAGAGGGTTGGGTTTGTCACCCTAGAGAAGGGTTTGTCACCCTAGAGAAGGGCTCTGGCTCAGCTGTCCTGGGCAGTGTTGTGTTCTCTGACATCTCCACGTGGTCAGAGTCCTTCTTCCCACCTGATGTCTCCTCCATGAGGGTGGAAGAAAAGCCTTTCACTCCAGGAACACTTCACACCTCTGAGTGACAGGGAATCTCTGCTGGGTGCTTTGTGTCACCAGGACAGTGTCACCAGGACAGCGTCACAGGACAGTGTCACAGGACAGTGTCACAGGACAGTGTCACAGGACAGTGTCACCGGGACAGTGTCACAGGACAGCATCCTCCCGAAACAGGACCCCCAAACTGGGAGGAGATGGGCAATGCCAGCAGCTGGCTCGGCCACAAACACCCTGGAGCATCAGGGAAAAGCCACCAGAGTTTGAAGGGCCCCAAGGCAGCAGCGTGCCCAGGACAGATGCAGCATCCTCATCCCTGTCCCCCAGCATGGCCCAGGTTCCAGATCCCATCTCAGGGGAGGTGACAGTCCCTGCATCCTGTCCCCCAGCCCAGGGAAACCTCCACAGGTCACTGTGCAGCTGGGAAAGCCTCGAGTGGGATGACCAGTTTGGGACAAGACCCTAAATCTGGCACACAAGTCCCATTTTCAGTAAGTCCTTGATTCGGTTGACCTTTATCCAGTGTAAACAATAAATTGATGGTGTTTCCTATTAGCCTTGTATAAATGCATCTTCTAAATGAACACCTCAGCCATACACCCAGAGAGTTTGTTCCTCTCTGTCTGGAGTTATCACCCCATAAACAAGAAGCTGCTCCACACCATCACCTAATTGATCCATTTTGCCTGATTCCCAATAAACTATTAAAAGGTACATTTGGTGTGGGGCAAACCAAGGTTTTTATCATCTTCTGCCTCATCTCAAGGGAGGATGAAAGGAAGAAGCCCACTTTATGTTTGCTAAAATATTTAGAACAAGCTGTGAAAGATAGAAAACATTTTAGAACAGCTGTAAGTCACATTAATAGGAGAGCCCATCCTTGAGAAAAACTGCAGTCCCAGGCAGGTAAAAAAAGCTATTAAAGAGATAAAGAGATCTTCCTTTGAATTGACACGTATCTGATTTGATTGCAGCACCATTCCCGTGCAGTTCCAATGTTCCTTCTCCGCTAATACCGAATTAATTCATTTTGATTATTGTTATTACAGCGGCTGGCAAAGGGAATTAGCGGAGATGAATCAGGCGCTTGCTGGGGAGCGCGGGGTGGGTTCTCCACCTCCCACCGGGACTGCCGGGCCCCGCGTGCGCTGCGGGGCCGTAAAAATGATTCAGGGGAAGGGGAAGGGAATCATCTGGCAGATTAAAGAGATTCCTCGCGAGGTAACGCCTGCCAGCCTTTGTACGAGACCCAGGATCATCCCTGTGATCTGCAGTGAGAGGCAGAGGGTTTTTTTCCCTGTTGAACTCCAGTTTTGGCTCAAGGGAGGGTGGCGTGGCCGGGCGAGTGCCAGGGCTGAGCCTGGCCCAGCAGAGCAGCCAAGGGGCAGCTGCTGCACCTGCAGGGGTTGGCATTTGAAAGGCAAATTTCAGCTGCAGAAAGGGTCTGGGAAGCAGCTCCAGAGCTGCTGCAGAGCAGGGTCCCCTCCTCTTGCCCAGACCAGGTTTGCAATCAGCTCCTGGATTTCTCTCCTGCTTGACTTGAACAGAGTTGGGGTTTTTTTGCTCCACAGCATTACCACGGTAAGAGAGAATCACAGAGTGAAAGAATGATTTGAGTTGGAAGAGACCTTTAAAGACCATCCAAGTCCATCTTCCACTATCCCAGTTGCCTCCCAGCACCTCCTACCTTCTCCTGCAGCCTCCTCCAAGTCTGGTGGTGTTGGGTCCTTCGTGTGGTCAGGATCAGCTCTGTCCATCCCAAACAGAGGGATTTTTGTCCTTCAAAATCAAGGGCAACTCTGAGGTGCTGAAATCCCCACGGAGCAGATGCCATGTTTGTTTGTTTGTTTGTTTGTTTGCAGACACAGGAGGGGGGCAGAGCTGTTCAGCATTTCCAGTCCCCCCGTGCTGAGCCAGGGGAGCAGCAGAGCCGTGTCTGCCTCTGTTTAACCCAGCAGGAGAGCAGGGAGGGATGCAGAGGTGGATGTGCAGGGCAGAGCACCAGCAGCACAGTCATGGCTGGAAAAGGACCTGGTCTGCCATGTGCCATTGCCTCTTCCCATCTGAGCCAAACCAGGGTGCTGAGGGGCAGGGATGTGGGAAGGAGGGGAGGGTGGCAGGGGCAGGGGAAGGTGCATTGCTGATCCCAAGAGTGGTGGTCCTTTGGGGTGAGATCTGGGAGGCACTGATACCTCAGGGGTGTTTGTTACAGCAGCAGCTGTGGCAGCAAAGTAGAGTTTGGGGGTGAGGGAGGGGGTGGCCACATCTCCCATTTCCCATTTCAGCCTCAGCATTGCCCTGGCTGCTTCAGGAGGGGTTTTCTGCCCTGTTAACCACTGCAGGGCTCCAGCATCCCTTTCCTCTTCGTATCCATCTCTGCCCCCCTTTCCCATGTCTGGGGATGCAGCTATTTCTGTATTACAGGGAAGCTTTAGGAGCAGAATCCATTAGGGGCTCATTTACAGCCGTGCCCTAAGGCAGAGGCAAACCTCACTTCAGTGAGATGATGGAGTCATCCATCAGCAGCTCCTGGCTGCCCTGCTCTGTCTGGGAGCAGCTGCACTGAGCACCAGCATCAGCCCACTCCTGTCCTCTCACTCTGGGCAGCCTGGACATGCTCCAGCTCTCCCAGACCTCTGTCAGCAGCAGCTCCCAGAGAAAACCCCCAGCACCATCCCCATTAGCTTAAGGGAGGAGGTTTCCCCTCCATGCCCTGATCTGCACCCTCTGCAAACTCCTGGGCTGTGTCCTCCCAGCTGCATCACAGGGATGGAGTTTGAACCTCTCTGGGACAAGGGGAAAGACCCAAATTGTGCCCAGACCTTGCCTTCCTGCAAGGAGCTAGCAACAAAGTCAGATCCAACCTGAATTTCCTCCCAGCTCCCATTTTGATCAATCTCTTATCATTTCTCAGTGGTTATTTGTGATAAGGGTGTAAGAAGAGCTTCCTGGCTCAGATCAAAAGTCCATTGAGGCCAATCTCCTGGAAGGCTGGCACAGGAACAGGACAGGCCATAAACCATTCCCAGCTCTGGCCATCTGCAGCTCGGGGCCTTCCTGAGCCAGATAGAGCTGTGAGTAACCTGTGTTTAAAAGCCCTTGGTGACCCTTTTCTGGCCACATTTCTCTAATGACTTTCCAAACCCATCCCTGTTCTGTCTCCCCTGGCCCTGCCTTGAGTTTCACAATTGGATCAGGCAGTGCCTGAATGTCCTTCCTCCATAAGGGCAGAGATAAAACTATCTTGGATTTCATCTGCTGCTGGCCCCACTCTGGATTCTCATCTTTCTCAAACCTCTGCTGGGAAATGCAAGTCATGCCTGGCCAAAATCTGGTGTGGGTGTGGGTGCCCAAGGGACCCCAAATGGATCTCCCTGGAGTCATCTGTCTCCATAAGATACAGCCTGTCCCTAAAATCTCCCTAATTCTGAGTAAGGGTGCTCCTGTTAGGACCACCCCAAAGTTTTGTATTTTCAGACTTCATAACTTTTCCCATCACTATCAGGTTCCTGATCTAACAGGACAGAAGAAATTATTTTCTTAAAAAGATGGAGAATCAAAAGGAATTAAATTACATTTTTCGAAGCTGTGCCTCAAGAGAGGAGCCTGTACTTCCCTGATCAGGCACGAAGAGAAAGCCAACCCCCTCCAGAGGCCGATCTCCTCGGTTCATTTTCAGCTGGAGGTGGGACAGCTCCATCCCATCTGGCTGGATATGGACTGGCTCTGATTAGATCATGTCAGTCTGGCTTTCCAAAATTTCCATCAGACCTGGATCCAGCAAAACATAGACCACAGGTCTCTCCAATCCTGTTTTCAGCCTCCATGGTCAGAGATGCTCATGCAAGAACTCTGTGCTGCTCCCCCTGAAAATTTCCAGAGGGGAATTGAGGCCTGGGAAGCCCACACGTGCCATCCCCTGCTGATCCAGCCCTGGCACTGTTTGGCCATGAGCAGAGTTTTAGTGCTGAGCAGTGACACTTTGGTTTATTGCTGTGCTCCCTCCATGCACCCCAGGTGGTGGTAATGTTCCTTCTGGTGTTTTCTGGAGTGGATGACAAGAAAGGAAGGATTGCAAGAAATAAAAAAGAAAGTTCCTAACAACGGAATGGATCAGCACACACCTCGATCTCCTTATGTTAAACACTGCTGACACAGGCCCTGCTCTGCACAGATCTGTAACTTCCTTTAAATTAGCAATTCCACAGACACAGTAGGAGCTTGCATAAGAATTGTCCATAAAGGGAAGAGAGTCACAATATCAGCCTAGCATGAAACCCTGCTTTCTGCTTTTTAATTAAGATTTCAAGCTTGTTTCTCCCCTGAGGTGCTGTGGGAGGTTTTGCCAGATACAAGAAGCAGCCAGGGTCCCTCTCAGCAAATTGGCTTTCCCAGCCCTGCTCACATACTCTGCCACACCAAATTCCCTGTGCCAAACTTGGGGTACAGCACCCATGAGAAGGCAAAGGCCAGGAGTTGGGGTCTGGAGCTTTCCCTGCAGGCTCAGGTCCTTTTGTGACTCCCCTTTCCCAGCAGAGTCTCTGTGGAAGCAGCAGGGTTTGCTCCACATCACCCTCAGTGTTGGACAGAAGGGCAGCAACTCCTAGGATGACATTTCCAGTGTGAATACTTTGTTTATATATTTTTAAAACTATTCTGCACTGTGCCATGTTCTCTCAGCGTTCCCTTGGAGCTCCTCTTTCCCTGGCTGCTCCCTCCTGCTGTGTACCCCTGAAGCTGGAAAGGGAAATCAGAGAGACGTGAACAATCAAACAAGTTATGATCCAGAATTAAAGGCAGATGTTGGCATTTCCATTTGTCCTGGTCCATTTCTCCATCACAACCCTATTCCTCCACCTGGAATCCCAGAGCAGAACGCAGTGGATTATAAACACCTCAAAGGCAAAGCAGAGAACACAGGGCTCCCTGTGGAGTGCCAAAATTATCCCACAGACACGGGGGTCACAGCCAGAATCCCTGTCTCCCTCCCTCCTACATCACTGCCAGTTTGGGACTCGTTCAGGAGGAAGCAGAGGCACCCCAGGCCCCCCAGCACAGCTCTCCCCTGGCTCTGGCAGTGGCAGAGGTGTCAGGACTCGTTGCTGCACACATCCATCACTCCCGGTAACGCTGCCCCTCCAAAGGGAACCTTTCCCCAGCACGCAGCGCTCACATCCAGCAGCCACCACGTCCTTCCCTGCCCCTCCCTGCAGGATCCAGCCCAGCCATGCCCCAGAGCAGGGATTTGGCTGCGTTTGCACCGTACCGGGTCCCATCATCGCCACCTGCAACACCAAGGGCCAGGCACAAGGCTGAGCTGCTCATCCCGGTGCTGGCTGTGACCCCGAGGAGGGGACAGTGACACAGGGTGCCCTGCAAGCACCTCTGACGGCTCCACAATTACACCCATAAAGAATTTAATGTGCAGTAAAAGCCGAGCGAGTTACCGAGGGCTGGTGTGGAGAGGGAAGCGAATGTTTTGCCCTACAGATGTTCATAAAATATTTAGTAACTTTAAAAAGAGGAGGGGAAGATGCAGCTCCATAAAGCACTGCTACAAGCAGGTCCACTCTGCCGAGCAGCCCTCGGAATGCAGGATCCCCCTTGGGCTCATCCCCTCCCAAAGCGGCGCTAAAGGGGCTGTGGCTGCTCACTCCTCTTCCCCCACACCACGCAAACAGCTTTATTTAGAAGCTGAGATTGGAGCCCAGCTCCAGCAAGAACGCTGGCCTGGATGTAATTAGGCATCAGCAGAGCAAAACTCCCCAGCTGAGGGAGAGTGGAAATCCAGGTCAGGCAGTTCCCTGCCCACAGCTACCTGTTCCCAGCTGGAACAGAAATGAATTTGGGGAATGTGATGCTGTGGTGGGGCCTTTTCAGCATCTGTGTTTGACTGGGGCCAGCAGCAACTCTGTAGAAAGGTTTTTGGAAGAAATGAGTTGGCTGCCTTTGGGAGCAAGCTGGAGCTGTCACAGAATCCAGGAGTGGTTTGGGATTGAGAGGGACCTTAAAGCCCATCCAGCCATGGCAGAGACACCTCCCACTGTCCCAGGGACACCTCCCAGTGTCCCAGGCTGCTCCCAGCCCCAGTGTCCAGCCTGGCCTTGGGCACTGCCAGGGATCCAGGGGCAGCCCCAGCTGCTCTGGGCATCCTGTGCCAGGGTCTCCTCACCCTCCCAGGGAAGAATTTCTCACCTAAACTTTCCCACTCAGTCTGAACCCATTCCCCCATGTCCCATCACTCCATTTCCTGAGGAACAGACCCTCTCCAGCTCCTCAGAAGCCCCTTCAGATCCTGGGAGGGGCTCTGAGGTCTCCTTCTCTTCTCCAGGCTGGAAGCCCCCACTTTCTCAGCCTGTATTTGTGCCCCCCCTGCCATGGGGACGGAGCAGTTCAAGGCACACGAGGAAGATCTGCCAGTGCTCCCTCCCCTTCTCCTGCTGGCCCTGCAGTGGGGTTTGCTTTCCCCCTTGCACTGGGGTTTATTTTCCCCCTCGCACTGGGGTTTGCTCGGGCAATGCTTTCCCCACTCCCAGCTGAGGTCGGAGCAGCCCCAGGCAGGCTGAGCTGCCAGCCCTGAGCTGGGAGAACCTTGCAGAGCAGCTGCCTCCCATAACTGAGGGCAGAGCAGGTGATTTCCAGGCTGCTGGAGGAGCCCTCCGGGGAGCAGCGGAGCAGAGCAGAGAGCCCCCGACCTGCCGAGCGTGGCTGACACCAGCAGCAAACCAGAGCAGCCTCACGGTGCCTTGGAGAGAGACAGGAGCAGATAAAAACCCCAAACTGCTGCTTTGGCATCTGCTCATCCCAAATGAGGATGAAAAATTCAAAACGCGGAAGGAAAAATAAAATAGCGGGAGAATCGGAATCCTGTGCAATTTCCATTTGGATGTGTCAAAACAACTCGTTTTGGCACAGCAAGCATCAGCCCACCTCTGCCCACGCTGCTGGGGGAGATGGGAGACAACCACCAAGGCTGGGGGTGGCACCCCAGAGGCCACAGAGGAAAAATGGCACAGCCTTCCTTGAGGACACCTCCGTGGTCCTGAGCATCTCCCTTGGAGCACACAAACACCTGAGCTCTCATTCTGCTGCAGAAAACATAAATAATCAGGAAAAAAGCATTTTGACAGGAATAAAATCTATTCTTCAGGCTGAAATTTTTCTTTTCCTTTAATACAAGTGTGTGTTTTGAGTGAAAGGGAATTAAGTGTCTAAAAAAAGACATTCTTTGAATTAAGACTCATTTCAATTTAAGGCTGTTGAAAGGCAGAACGCCAGGTGTTGTGCAGAGGTTCCTTTGTTCATTGTCACAATTCAACGCGGATTTGCAAAATACTTTGACTAAATCTGTTCTGATTTTTCTGCCAGAAACATTTCAGGTGACAATTTTTACCCCAAAAGCTCCACTTGAGGCAACTCAGACAAAACAGTTTAACATCAGCCTGGGGGGAAGTATTTTGTTCTTACTTCCCCAAAGAAATACACACTTCAAACACTTGCAGGGGGAGATAATTTGCAGAAATCTTCAGTTTTAGAGAAACCCAGTAGAGCGAGGATGTTTGCCTGGAAAAATCTTTGTCAAATCCAGTGTGTGCCGTGGTCCTTCCCAGATGGCAGGATGGGGTTTAAGGTGTCATCGCTCCAAAATTCAGCACTGAGGTGAGTGCACAAATCCAGGTGCAGAATTCCCAAAAATGCAGAGCTCAGTGTTGGTGCCCAAGCAGGTCCTGGCAGCTGCAATCCCCAGGTCCAGACTGTGCCCTGACACTGATGGGGAATTCCTGCAGCCCAGCACAGCCCTGGGCTCCCTGGTACAGCCTGTGCTGCCCCTCCCTGTGTCCCTCTGTGCCTCCAGGAGGGGTTGTTTGCTCAGATGGGATGGAAGGAGGGATGGACACCTCTGTGCACGGCCACAGCTTTTGCCTCTGGAGGGACCAGCCTGCAGGAACCCCCCGTGAAAGGCTGAGAGCAGATTTATCACCACCAACCCCTTCTTCCAGCACTGCCATCCTGAACTCATCCCCCCAGAGCAAAGAGCTCCTTCTTCTCCTCAAACTCTTCCCAGATGACAGGAGTGGCTGTTGCCCTCCAGCACAGTGGGTCAGACCTGCCCCAATGGTGCCCAAACCCACCCTGAGCTGGGGCCAGGTGTGCCTGCAGGACCTCAGGGCAAAGAGACCTGAGGGGATCCAGAGCTCTTAAAGCTCAGGGCTTCCTCTCACATTGCTGGCTTGGTGGATTTCAACTATGTACAAAAGTTTAGAATTTTTTCTTTCTTTTTTCTGCTTCATTTTTTTTTCTGTTTTTCACTGGAAAAGCTCAATTAGACTTGCCTTGTGCTTTTCCTGTGAGTCTGCTTTGGTTCACCTCGTTCCTGGAGGCAGCCCAGGTCTCTGTGGGGTGAGGCATTAAGGGCAATCCCTGCAGCCCAGAGCAGTGGGGCTTCACCGAGTCCTTTGTGGAGAGTTTTCTCTTGGCAAAAATCTGCATTTTGGATGGTGGAGCAGGAGCAGTTCCAAGCTGACTGGTGGAAAAAGAGGGCTGCAGCCAAGTGCTGTAATTCAGAGCAGACCCTCAGCTGGGCTGATTACAGCAGAGCTGCCACCAAACCTGTGCTGGCTCAGGGGTGAGGAGCTGCCCGAGCCATCCCTGACAGTGCTGGGTTCACTGAGCTCAGCTCAGCCTGTCCAGCTTGGCAGGATTTCATGCCACATCTTGGTGGAGAGGTCCACCAGTGAAAAATGAGGACTCCACCTGCTCCAAAACCAGAAATTCTGCATGTAAAAGCAAATGGAAATGTTAAGGTTGGCTTTGTTCAGAGCACAACAACAGAGCTCAGCCCTGGACCACTGGGAGCTGTCAGAGCAGGAGCCAAAGTTCCCAGCTTGGACTGTGAGCTGGGAGGAACCAAAGTGGCCATGTACATCTCAGGGTTTTACCATCACTATTGTTCCTGTTATCAGCCAGAAACCCCCAGCATGGCCTTGAAGAAATGCAATTTTAAAACCCCACGAAAATAAGAATGGCCCTTCCAGAACGGGTTCACATTTTCCTTGGCTAATGGCCCATCCTGCGACTCCGTCTGAGCCAAACCCTAAATTCTAAGAAAAGCTCCATCATCTCCCTTCTGTTTGAAGGGGAGCTGCCAACATGTCTCACCCATAATCGTCTGGATCTGCAGAGACTCTCAGATTCATGACAGGAGGCAGGGAGCCAAGTCCCATTGATCTGCAGTGGAAATCCCTCAGTGAGAAATCCCTCGCTCCCATCGCCGGCGGGGAGAGCCCGGCTTTGCCAGCGTGGCTGGGTTTGTTCTCCAGCTCTCAGCACCATCCAGCCGGAATTCCTGTCGCTATCCTGTTATTATCTCCGATTGAGGGGGATGGGAGAGGGGTTTAAGGCGTTCCTGCACTCTCAGGCTTGCAGTGATGTGCCTTTACAAGCCCTTTTCCATTTGTTGTCCTCAAAATCGAGTTTGCTGGGAGAGTTTTCACTGCTGAGGCAAAATCCTGCCCTCCTTCACTCGGCTTTAGGCTCAGGCACAAGTGGGTCAGGATAATGGCTCACTTTCAGTATTTAAAGCCAGCCCAATAAATCCCTAAATGACTTTCTAACAGCGCAGTAAACATAATCAATGCACATTAACAAAGCACTGGGAAGCCAAGAAATTCTTTGGGGGGTAAAACACACACCATGAATCTTTCCATGTTGTTGTATCAGGCAGGAACCACTGACTGCCTCATTGTGCTCGACAGAGACAGATGGCAAATATTTCCTAAAGCCATTCCTAGGCCAGCCCAGGTTTTTCAAAAAGGATTTCTTGGAGCAGAAAGATCTAAGGCTGATATTTTTAGGTATGCAAATGCTTTAGGATTCAGGTACATACAAAAAGGGGGTTTTAGGAACATCAGAGAATTTGGGGTTTAAAGGATCTCTAGAGGGTCTCTAGCCCTCCTGAGAAGATTTCACTGTTACTGCAGGACCTTGTTCAGGCAGCCTCTGAGCACCTCAGGGGTGACAGCTCCTCCAGCTCTCCCAGGGCTGCACAACCTTCCAGGGAAGGGAAATGAATACTGGGAAGGTTTAGGGGCTTCCAAACTGAGGATATTCCTTTTACACCTGGACGGGGGAATGGATCCTTCTCTCAGAGCCAGATTCCAGATGAGCCTCACCCACCCTGACATAGACACAGGAAAGTCAAACACATTTATACACCTCCAGCTCTCTCCATAATCCTCTTGGAGCAAAAAACCCAAACAAATCATCTCATGCTGCACCAGCTCAAAGGGAAACACCAGGCTGTGGAGAGGCTTGAACACAACCCAGTCTCAGGTCAGGCCACAAAAATCCTGCCCCTGGAGCACCCTAAGCTCCAACCAGCATCCCCAGTGACCCCTGACCAGCATCCCCAGTCACTCCTGACCAGCATCCCCAGTCACTCCTGACCCAATCCCCAGTCTCTCCTCTCCAGCTCTGTCACAGGATCCAGAGGTTCTGAGCAGCCCCAGCCCCAGCTCTGAGCTGCTCAGCAGGTCAGGAGCAGAGCTGAAATGAGAGAGCAGGGAAGCAGCAGGTCTGAGATTCCACAATTAAAGATGTTCTTTTGGCACTAAGGCACAAACCATACAGTTCAAGATGCCCTGGCCCAGATGCTCTGGCCACTTTGAACTCAGAGGCCAGAAAGCTGCAAAGGCTGGGTCAGACTCAGAGCTGGTGTGCCCCAAAACAGCTACAGGCCCAAAGTGCTTCTCCCAAGACCCACAGTTCATTCATGTCCCTGGTTTTCAGTCTCTGGAGACAATTTTCTCTGAAGCTGGGCACCCTCTCCAACTCCCACAGCTTTCCCTGGGCTTTGACTCATCACCCCAACCCTTTCCCTTGAAAATCAAGATGTGTTGCCATTGCATCATTAGCTGTAACGGCAGACAGTGTTACTGATCGTCACCCTTAATTAGCAGCCCAGCAATCAGGCTAACTGTGCTTTGTGTTCCTTACCCCAGCGCTGTGTTTGGGTGCACAGAACACTTACAAATAGTATTAATAGTAATTGCATCAATAATAGCCAGGGCTGTGAGATGTTTATGTAGCATCCATCTGCTCCAAGATCCGTGGTTACAGATAACGCCGCAGCCATCTGGCCTCGCTGGGTGCGCTTGGCTCCTGCTTATCAGGATGGCAAATCAGGCAGCCCCCTTGGCTCCTGCTTATCAGGATGGCAAATCAGGCAGCCCCCTTGGCTCCTGCTTATCAGGATGGCAAATCAGGCAGCCCCCTTGGCTCCTGCTTATCAGGATGGCAAATCAGGCAGCCCCGTCTCCATCCCGGCAGCTCCCACTGGTTCCAACTTGCCAGCAGCCGTAAATCACCTCCTAAACTGCAGACACTCCTGGAGAGGAGATGGGAACCCCCGGGCTAAAGTTGGGAGCACCAAGATGTGAAGAGAGAGCTTCTCACTGCAGCGTGCACCGAGGAGAGGGGAATGTGCAAACCCACTGTGAAATAAGCACAGGCACCACTGCAAATGCACAGGCACTTCCAGAGCAGTTACAGTCTTATTTAAAACACTTTTTAAAGTAACCCTGGCTTGGGTGGCTTTGAAGGAATCCCCCTTGTCCTGGGCCCTGGGTGCGGTGCTCATTTCAAGATAAATATCTGTCAAATATTCTCATCAAAAAAGGAAAAAGATTCAGGAAATCTGGCACTTTTCTCTGGAGACAAGAACAGTTTTGACCACACCATCTTTTTTTCCAATGGGAATATCCTTCATGTGAAAGTGTGTCCCATTTCCTGAGCCACATTCCTGGGTGCTGCATGTTAAGGAAAAGCAGCAAGATTTGGTTTGCCCTTGTTCCCAGACACACAGAACCCTTCAGCTAAAATTAGGGGAAATAATCACATATGTTAAAGAAAAAGGGAAAAAAGTTTCAAATAAACTCCCCTCCTTTTTTTGCTCCTCCCAGCTCAACTGAAGCTCTTCAAAGTTTCTCCTCTCATGGAGTTGAGTCATTAGTCTTCAGATAAGTGATGCTTGAGCCTTTGATTAAAATGACTGGGGACCGTCTCTGCGTGATTAAAGAGAGATAACACAATAAAAGGAAGAGGACCTTACACCATTATTATGGCAAATAAGCACAATTCCCAACCTGGGAGCTGCATCAACTTGTCTAATGCAATAAACGCTTCCCCCGCTGGAAACGTCAAATTAGAGTTGGAGTTGTCAGCCTGGAGTATCCAAAGGCCTTGGAGCCTTTTGGGGCACTCTGTGACTGCCAGGCTGAGGTGACACAGAGCCCGTGGTGACACAGGGCCCATGGTGACACAGAGCCAGAGGTGACACAGAGCCCCAGGTGGCACTGCCCCATGGGGCACTGAGGGAGCAGCTCAGAAACACCAGAAACAGCTCTGGGAGGTGGGAGAGGGTGCAGTGAGAGCCACAGGGGGATGGAGAGAGAGGAGGGGGTCTGGGGAGGCCAAGGACAGATGGGAATGTGGCACAGGGTGCCCAGAGCAGCTGTGGCTGCCCCTGGATCCCTGGCAGTGCCCAAGGCCAGGCTGGACGGGGCTTGGAGCAGCCTGGGACAGCGGGAGGTGTCCCTGCTCATGGCAGGGGTGGGACAAGAGCTCTGAGGTCCTTTCCAACACAGCCCACCGTGATTCCATGATCTGGGATCCAGGAGAGGCTGGCTGGATCTGTGCAATGCCCCTGCAGGTCTGCCCAGGTCAGAGCCACCAGCTGCAGGTCCTTGCAGGGAGGCTTCCTGGGGCCTGGGCAAACAGCAGGGGAACAGCTTTGTTTAGGCAGAAAAAGCAAGATTTCCAATCTCAGCCAAACTAGAATAGCTACTCTGAAAGGGGGAAAAAGCCATTTTTTGTCCAAAGCAAATGTCTACCCAAGGATTTGGTCAGACCTACCCTGTCTGACTCCCTGATGGAGACCAGCCAGGAGCCTCTGCTCCCTTCTGGAAGAAAGGATAATTCCTTCCCTCCCCAGGCATTGTGTGGGGCTCCATTCTCTGATTCAAGGAGCTGCTGTAGGGCTGTAGCTTGTAAGAGTGCAGACAGATAGTTCACAGACGCATCCTATTTGTGGCTTAAAATATCCCAGTTTATCATGCAAATGATATGTCAACAGAATAGCTGCACTTGGCAATACTTCCCGGAGTAAATTAAGCAGTTAAACATACCATGTGTAATATTAAAGAGGTTATGTGTTACATATAATAAGCACTTGAAGCCAAGTTGTCAGGCAGCCAGGTTTCCTCAGAAATCTGAAATTCAGCTCGCAGGAGCCAAGGTGCTCCTTCCCCCTCGAGTGGGTGATGTTTGGGGAAAATGGGGGTTCTGCCAAAATCCCTCGAGGCTCTGTGGTCTCAGCTGGGGCCCCGTGGAGGATTTTATCCCTGGGATGAATGGTCCAGTCTCAGCTCCCTGGTTGGCATTTCAGGAGCTGGGGCACACTCAGGGCTCGCTCTCTGCATTTTTCACAGCTTGTGCTCTGTGCATCTGGGAACTATTTGCAGGGGCAAAAATATTGCAGGATCCAGTCTTCTCAAGGCTTTGCACTTCCTGGAGGGTGGAAATACCAGGCAGGAAAAGAAAAAGAAAAAAAATAAAATTAAAAAGGTCTTGGACTGTTTCAGCTCTGCAAATTGCTCCCTGAGGCAAGTAATTGTTGTAAAAAGCATACACAAATATTCAGATTCAAGTTTAATCAAATACCAGGACACTGGGATTTATTCAAGTGTCAGCAGCCCCCAAGCTTTCCTGCTTAATGCAGGGTCCTCTTCATCAGCAAATGTTTTCTGTTTCATAGAAAGTCAAAGTCAAACCTGGGGGGTCACAGGGCCCAAAAGAGTAAAATAAAAATGTTCCTGGTGTGCCCCATGAACCAGCTCATTACACTCTGCTCTCCACAGTGGAAACAGCTCCAGTGATTTATGGGGAATCAAAGCTAAAATCCCATTTGTTTACCAAGGTGATGTCTGGCTCCAGGGTGTTGTTTTAAAGGGATGTAATGGAGTGAGGCACAAGACGTTCCTCAGTTCCACCTTGCCTGGGTTCTGCCCCACCCAGACCCCAGCCCAGACCTTCCCCAGCACTTCCAGCCTCTCCCAGCTCCCCATCACCACCCAGTGTCTTCATGGACACCCCACACAGAGAGGAAAGCTCTTCTCTGTCTCAGGATCCAAATGTCAAGGCTGCTGTGAGCATTTAGGGTAATATTTTTCACACATCCTACAAGCTCATCCCTCCCCCTGCACACCCATGTGCACATTCTTTAAGGTTTGCTTCCCGTCAGGGCCCCAAGGGCCTGAGGAGATGATAAAGTTTCTGTGAAGTAGGTGTTTCTCAGGCATTTCCCACAGTCCATGACCCTGTCTAAACCCCAGTGAGAAACAAGGAATGATGCACCATAAACCCCTGCAAAAGGATGGGTCTGAGTTAATTGCTTCAAAAACATGCAGTGATGAGAAATCCAGAAATACAACTAGACAAAACCAGCTCTGCTGTTAAAAACACTGCCCTGCTCCTGGGCTGGGCTGTGCTGGCACTGGTGCTCCTGCAGCCTCTCCCTGCCGGGATGGGAAGATTTGGGAAGGGACCATTTTCCCTCCCTGCAGGTGTAATGGGGCCATCAGCCAGATACTGCCCTTGCTTTGCTAAATTAAACCATCACACTCCTTGATTTTCCCTCCTGAAGGTGTAATTTCCTATTCATTAGTGTTTTTCTAGCTCTTGTTTGAATCTCCTCCAAGATTTCCACTCCCTTTTGGAACTGTGGATCCTGAGCCAAGCTCAGGGTTGTCACAGCCCTCCTGTGCAGGGCTGCCAGTGGATCACAAGGGGCTCATCAGGGACCTTCTGTCCCCAGGGCTTTCCTGGATCATCAGGATCCTGCAATGATCCTCTGGATCCCCTGGCTGCACAGCAGGGCATCCTTCCCCAGATTGAGCCATGTGGGAGTTGTGTGAGCTGCTCATCCAAGCTGTGTCAACAGAGAGAAACAGAAACAGGCATTTTCCAGAGGAAATCCACCCCACTCCCGGGGTTATCTAAGGTCCAATGAGTAACTCCTGCTCTGGAGGTGCCTCCACCCATCCTAGGACCAGCAGAGGACCTCGTGTACCTGACCTTAAGGTGGCCTCAGCTCAGGGAGATGAATTATCTGACATTTGGCTTTATCAAATACGGCGTTTACTTGACCCGAGGCTCAGTGTCATTAACGGGGACTCCCCAGACTTTGTGTCACTACAGCATTTATCCATGAAGATTTTACAACTTCTTCTCTTTTTTTTCCCTGGGGCCATTAAATGGGATGGGGTCAAGACCAGCCATTTCAGGGCTCCACAAGAAAAAAAAGTCTTTGCCTGGAATCTCCTTTTAAGACTCCATTTGGAAACCAATTACAAACCCCATTTATTTGATGTGCACCACGTTGATTTTGGATGGCTCCACTCTATTCATTAAGATTGTCCTATGACATGAAACCAAACACTTTTGGGAAGTTTGGCTGATGTAAGGACCAGTGGCTGATGAGCCTGAGACTGCTGGGCTGGGAGGGCACAAAGGATTGTCACACCCAGGGTCTGACCCCTGAGTGACAGAACTGTAAAATTCCATCCATTAGGCTGCTTTGAAAATCTCAGCTATAAATCTTCCAGGCCCAGTCCTTTCCCTGCAGAGCTGCCCTGGAAGCAGGAGTTGCTTGGGAAGCTCATTTGGATGTTGGTGGGGACAGACAGGGAATGGTCCAGCTCCAATTGCACTCAGGTCTCTCCTTCCCGTGTTGGCCCAGCAGAAGACTCCCAAAAGAATTCATATTTTCCATGTTGCTAATTTTAGGCTTTAGCTTTCCAACACCCCCAGACTTGGAGACACAGCCCCACTGCCTCTCTGCAGCTTAAATGCTTCCTAATGGCCTCAACCCTGAGATTTACACTGAGCCAACTCACTTTGAAACCCTTCCATAAAAACGCCTTCTGCAAACAGATTTGTTTCATTATCGTCGGGCCTGAAAGTGCCTGAAGTAACAAACAACTCCAAACTCCTTCAGATTTATTGTGGCACCAGGTTTGCACTTCACTGCAGCCCCGTGTACCTGGGAGCGTGTCTGAGCGGGGACAGGCAGGGGAGGTGGATGGAGAGCCCTGGTGCGATGGATCAGTGATTATGGTGCAATAAATATTGGATGGAGGATCTATGATAACATCTATTACGGCTTTATGAAATATTGATAGTGTCTGAATACATATTGCCTGCTGAACAGCTCGTTCCGGAGAAGTTTAATGAAAGACATCTGTCGTTTTATCCTTGAATCTCCATGCAGGAGAAGGATGGCCCCGGTGAGGGCTTCCAGAGCGGAGAGGAAATGGGCTGAGAGACTCGGGCTCACCTATCCAGAGGCGTGGAGAGACACAGACTGTTTTATGTACACAGAGCCTTTCATTTGGGGAATGAATTAACTCCGTGCTCCTCCGAAATCAATCCCTGCACAGACAACTGCCTTTAATGGGGCCAATAAAAAGAATGCACAGACTGCTGTGGAAAGGGCTGGGAGAGACTGGAGACTCCAGAAAAATCAGCTCTTCCTTCAGACTCTGATCCCTGATCCTCCCCTCTCCCCACTGAACCCTGTGTGCAGGACTAGGACACAACACCCCCTCCCAGGGGATCCAATCCATGATAGCATTCACCCCAAATCATGGAATTATGGAATGCTTTGGGTTGGGAGGGACCTTAAAGCCCATCTCAATCCACTCCTGCCATGGCAGAGACATCTCCCGCTGTCCCAATGTCCAGCCTGGCCTTGGGCACTGCCAGGGATCCAGGGGCAGCCCCAGCTGCTCTAGCAATTCCAGCCCAGCCCCTGCCCACCCTGCCAGGGAACAATTCCTGCCCAATCTCCCATCCAGCCCTGCCCTCTGGCACTGGAAGCCATTCCCTGGCTCCTGTCCCTGCAGCCCTTGTCCCCAGTCCCTCTGCAGCTCTCCTGGAGCCCCTTTAGGCCCTGCCAGGGGCTCTCAGCTCTCCCTGGAGTTTTCCCTTCTCCTCTCCAGGTCAGCACCCCCAGCTCTCCCAGCCTGGCTCCAGAGCAGAGGAGCTCAGCTCTGTTCAACTGTTTCCAAATTGAGAAAAGATTGGCTCCATTTTGGCACTTTCACTTTATGAAAATGAGAGGAAGACCATGCATTTTCCCCTAAATTGCACCACTTTCTACTTGAGGCTTCAAACCAATTTAGTGAACACACTGAAAGCCCTCGTATGGACATTTCTTACACTGGTAACTCACATGGGGTATTAAATAGCACTTTAGCTGAATGAATGGAAGTTTAAGTAGCAGAGTGAAAAAAAATAAAACTAGCTTCATGCCCCTCATGACAATTCATCCCTTCCCCAGTTCACTGCCCCAGCCCAGTCCAGGGTGCTCCAGGCTCTCAGCTCACCCAGCTCCAAGGAGGATCAGATGGTCAAGCACTGTTCAAGCAGTGCCGTGTGTGGGGAATAAATCCCCAGATGCAAGTTTTCTTACAAGGTGTCTACCCAGTTAACTACTGTTGTTGATGTTTGATTGCTTATTGTTAAATGTTCTAATCACCCTGTTGTCAATGTTCTTAGTAATTGTTCAGGCTTCTAGTTGTTTGTCCCTTACCTTGTCCCCCATTTCGCGCCGGGTCTTGCCTCCACTGCTCCCCAAAATGGCTCATATGCAAATGGCAGACATCAAGAACCCATGGGTACTGCTCAAAGAAAAAAAAAAAAAAACAGATACAAGGAGCCAGAACAACATTTAGGACAAGGAGTGGTACTTCCAGGTGGGGAGAAAGGTAAGGAAGATGACACCACCCACCAGAGCCTTTCCACCTCATCATCATAACCCCACAGTGCTGCACCTGCTGGACACCCCCAGACAATGAGCCCATAGCGCTTTCCTGCGACTCTCGTGAGGATGGAAGCCCCAGCTCTGTCGGCCGGCAAAGCTGTTCTCCTCCTCCTCTTCCTCCTCCTCCTCCTCCTCCCACCTCCTCAATTTGAGGGCANCTCCTCCTCCTCCTCCTCCTCCTCATCGTCACTCCAGGGAGCAGCAAAACTGTCTTAATAAAGGCATTTTAAAGGAGATCCGTCCCCTTGCCCCTTCATAACACCGTGGGTCGGGGTTGGGGTTGAAACTCCTCTCCAAGAGCGCACAGCTCCAGCTCACCTGTCGCCTCCCTGCTGGAGGTCCCCTGTTTGCACATGCACACCGCGGAGCCAGCAGCCAAAGCCAAGCTCTGTCCTTCCCATCCCACCCTCCTTCACCTCCTGCCATCCTCGCAGCGCATTTCTTCTCCCTGCCTCCCTCAAGGCCCCTTTTCCAATGGCATTTCCCTCCCCGCTGCCAAGTGGATGCTGCGGAGCGCGGGGACAGTGACACACGGCTCTGATGTCCCTCGCTGCTGCAGCCTCCTCCCATTATTGGGAGAGCAGCAGCAGGTTAGACGCTGTTAATGGCCTCTCCAGTGGTTTATAGCTCCTCTGGCACCATTCCTGGGCTCGGCACTGCCGCTTTAGTGCCCCTCTGCTCTGGGGACACGTCCGTCCCCTCCAGCAGCGGGACCGTGCCACGCGTGCCATGTGCAGCCCCGGCGGGGGGCACGGCCAGCGACAGCACAAACACATCATAAACATCAAAAACACACTGAACAAAGCCAGCGAGCCTCAGCTCGGGTGGGTGGGGGCTCGGGGGGAAAGGGATTTTTATTTTGTTGTGCGAAGCGAATGAATAATTCATAGGCAAATCATTGACATGATAAATTCCTCCATTTCTCCTCTTTTGTGAATCGACAGCAAACAACTTCCCCATTCCTCCCCTCCGCATTTTCATTATTCAGAATTATTCACTAAACAATTGCTTGGAATAATTCCGGGGAGCAGATTCTCTGCCGAGGATGTCGCGTTGACGTCAGTGGAGCTGGAGCCAGCAGGGCTCGGTTCGGGGGCACGGAGCCTCCCAGCACCAGAATTTGGGCTCCCGCTTTGAGCCATGCTGGCATCAGTGGAACTGGAGCCAGCAGAGCTCGGTTCAGGGGTTCTGAGCCTCCCAGCACCAGAATTTGGGCTCCCGCTTTGAGCCATCCCCACCCGAGGGGGCACAGAGAGGCAGGGGGCTCCCCTTTGCCCTCTCACTACACCAGCAGGGTTCTGCAGATCAGGTTTTCCACCACAAAGATGACATTTACAAACGAGCAGAGGTTAGAATTGCTGAGATGCGGTGTGGAATTGCTGGGTGTCACACTGGTACCCCCAGCAGCACTGCTGCCACCGTGTCTCATCTCCAGCCCTGCAGGACCAAGGGACAAAGCGGGATTTCTCCATTTTCATTTCATCTGCTGCAAATGAGCCCTGCCCTTCCCAAGAACTCTCTGAACGCACTGCCAGGCTCACCAGTGCAGCCCTGCCTTTGATATTCATGGGAAGTGAAAAGAAAACAACCCAAGGTTTGCTTTTTAATTTCATGGGAAATTTTGCAGGTGGCTTTTACTCGGTTCTGCACTTCATTTATTCATTTACACACTGACCCAAACCCCGCATGAACAACTGAATGTCTCCAGAATACCACAGCTCTGACTCAGAAAGTCCTTGATATTTATCTGCCTGCAGTTTCCAATAAGTTAAACCCAGCTGACCTAAAATACCAAATTTCGAGGGAGCTCTTTGGCTGATGACTCCCAGTATCTGACAGCAATTGTCTGGGGTGCATTTTCTGTATTTATTTATTATAAATGAGACACCTGACACCATGAGATCATAAGCAATTTCCAGCTCTCTCCAAATCACCGGTGGGGTTCCAGTTTGGAGCCTCACAACATCATCAATTCTGCTGCAAAACTTTTCCGTGCTGATTGCCAGTAATTTGCAATGTGTAAGCTGGAGGGAGGGAATTGCTTGGAATTGCTTCCAGTTCTCCTCTTCACCTTCTAGTGGAAATCAGCCTGTGCTGAGCAGGCCAGCCAGACTGTTGTGACCACAAAACCCCTAAAAGTCTGGAGACCTGCTTCTCCTTTGATTGCCAACATGCAAACATCATATCCCTGTTTCCAGTCCTACCTTGGTGAGGATGCTGACTCCTTTGGTCATTTGTCTGCTTTCCCCACATCACACCCCTGCATTTGGATTTAGGTGAATTCCTGTCATCACCTTAGACCTATCTGTTTACAGATTTGACAAAATAATTTCCCAACAAGAGACAACATTTCATAAACCTGATTTCTGCAAAAATCTGCAAAAACCAGGATCTTCCCTTGCTGCCAAAACCCTCTCACTAAAACTTCTCCCACCATGGTGAGGAGGATCTCCCAGCAAGCAAACACAAATGCAGACCAGCTCTGCTTCCATGAAGCCTCAGCTGATTGCCTGAGTGAGCACGAAGGAGCTTCCTGTGCAGCTGAAATCCTCCAACATTTCCTCTTCACCTCTTTAAATCTCTCCTTTGGTGCTTCCACCCGCTCCAGCCCACTTGATGGTGTGGCCCCAGGCTGAGAGCCAGGGCAGCCAGGTGTCCATAAAGGCCATCAGAGCTTTCTCCAGCTGCCCAAGGGAACTGTAGGTGGATGTGTTTCTGGGTTTGGGCTGAACCCTGTCCTTTTGTTGGTAATTAAAAGCAAGGGGTGCTGCAGCAGAGCAGAGCCAGTGACCCACTGAGCTTGTGAGACCAATAAATACAGACCCTGGTTATTACTGACCCCAGAACAAATCCTCATTCCCCCTTTACTCAGGGCACTTCACACTGCTGCCAAAGTAGGAGTGGGCTCAGCCACAATTTACATTTCATTTGCTCAGCAAACACCAGGCAGGGCCCAGTGCCAGGCACCCCTGGGGACAGGGCAGAGGGCTCAGGGTAGGCACTGCCCCATGGCCAGGGCAGCAACACTGGCACAGTCAGTGCCCAGGAAACACAACCTGTCACTGCAGCATCCTTTGATTGGGGCTCCAGAGGACATCGCATCCTTCAAAGAGGCTAAAACAGCAAACAAGATCAGACAGAACCTGGACAAAAACCTCCGCAGCCCTGACTCCCCCACACCATCCTCTGAGACAGAGACCATGAGTCAAAGCTTGCTCTTCCTCCTCCCCTCACAACACCCTCGCTCCTCTCAGCTCTAATTAAAAGGAAGTGAGTGCTCAGAGCAGGGAGACGAATCCTGTTGTGAAAAGGGGCTGGGATGAATCATCTCTCGAGGGCATGGTCCTGCTGGGGGCTGGAGGGTCCTCCTGGGACAAGAGGTGGCTCAGCAGCGAGGAACAGCCTCGACTGCTCCCAGGCAGCCCTCCCTGTGCCCTGTGCCAGCTGGCACAGCCGATGCCGTGGTGCTCTGGAGTATCCTTATCTCCCCAGGAGAGGCTCTCACCGAGCCCTCAAGCACTGGGAAGTGGAGATGCTCCACTCATCCTGCTCTGCAAATCCAGCACAGGGGAGGATGGGAAAGGGGAACAGCTCATCCCTGCCTGTCACCCCATGGGGGCTTTGCCCTCCATTGCTGAGAGCTGATTCATTCCCAACCAAGCTCGGGCAGAATTGATGCCCCTGTGATGGGGAATCAGCAGGAAATTCAGCTTTGCCCTATAAATGACCCACTGTGGGTCAGGCAGCACGGGGTACACAGAGAGCTTGGATCACACTGTCCACGAGGCCCGAGGGTTGATCCATGCAAGGAAAGCTGTAAATCCACAAACTTTCCTCACCAGAAGCTCTCTCCAGCCTGGGCTGGCCGATTCCCATTTCACTGCCAGTAGCCAGAGCTGGAGTGCTGTTCCTGCTGTGCTCAGAGGACGGGTGGCACCACAGCTGGGAAGTTTGGGCACCTGGAGATGGACCCAAGCTTGCTGTAGTGACAGTGCCACCACCATGGTGTCCAGATGGGCTCTCAGCCCTGGGCTGGGAGGTGCCAGGTGTCCCCCAGCAGCTCCTGCATCTGCAGCAGGGCTTTTTCCTGGCATGTCTGGGTGGGGGCAGGGAATAGGCACAGTCTGGCACAGCCTCCACCTCCAGACACCCACACAGGTTCAGGTGCCCCCTCCCAGCAGTGTAAAGCACCAACCTGCCCTCCTGGGTGCTGCTGTTCCACTGGTGTTTTGTGAGTCACATCACTGATGTCACCTCCCCGCGTCACCGGAGCTCCGAGATGGATTTAATGAGCCTTTGTTTTCTTCAGCTAAGAAAAACCTCAAAGAGGCTCAGTCTCCAGCATCCTGACGAGCCAGCAGGTCTCTGAGCCACTGTCACTGTCCCCACAGGAGGAGAGGGAACTGCAAAAGGGGCCACTGGGCTGGCTGAGAGCTTCAGAGACCCAGGGACAACATCCAAGTGACTCCAGAACCCCTCTGTCCTCACCAGAACCTGCCAGGTGCCACCCTCCTCACAGGACAAGGCAGGTGAGCCCCTGCTGTGCCTTGCACTGCTCTGATTCCACCAGGGAACGAGGGACAGGTGGCAGAGGGGCAGTGCCACCATGCCTGTGACATGGGACAACATCTCCAAAGGCCTCTGCACGAGGAGTGGAGGAGTGTGACACTCCTGGCTGGAATTCACACCCATGTGCTGGCACCTACCCACTGTCACCAAGCTCTGCCCTGCAGTCCTGGGGCCACCAAACCCAAGGGACAGAGCCACCCTGGCACCTCCCTGGGGCTGCCCAGCAGCTTTGGCAGCACCTGAGGGGTGAATCCTGATTTACACCAATGTGCACAGGGAATTTTAAGCTTGTAGGGCTTTAAATCCAGAGGAATAAATCATTGCAAAGCAGAAGGGAACAAAATTCATGACGAAAATTGAGGGAAACGAAGATCACTCTTCTCTCTTCTCTGAAGGTCACTAAAAAGGGAAACATCACATGAGGCCCCTGGGAGCCCAGCAGTGTAAATAGTCAGTGGACAGAGGGCATCTTCTATTAAAGAAACTGTCTTGCTAAAACATATAGGCATCATATAAATTATTGGATAATGAAATTCCAGTTAATTTGCTGCCTGGTCAGCCACAACGCTCCTGCCACGCTCCTGAGCAAAGCCAATAATCTTAAGAAAGAATTACATTGGTATGGAGGCAGCTGGATTTGGGAAAGGGCAGCTTCTTCAGAATGGGGTCAGGAGACACTGCAGCCCCATTGCCCCATTGCCCCACAGCCCATTGCCCCTCGTCCTCTCCCTCCAGGCCCTTTTCCAAAATCCCTCTGCAGCTCTTGGAGCACTTTAGACACTGGAAGGGCTCTAAGGTCTGCCTGGATCCTCTTCCCCAGGTGAGTATTTCCATTTCCTCCAGCTCCAGGCTGTTTCCCTCTCAGCCAGTCCTGGCCTGAGGAGCAGCCAATGCCCTGGGAAGGGCACACAAAGGGGGTGACCACACAGGAAACACTTCCCAGGAAGTCCCTTCCAGCTCTCTCCCATTTCCATCTTTGCAGTGACCAGTCCTGGCTGGATCCTTTGCCCAGTTGCTCCCAGACTCCTCCTCCCACCTCTGCCCTCAGCTCTCCCCTCTCTCCTGGGGCTGCAGACAGGACAGGAATTGTCTCTGTTCACTGGGACCTCAAGGGGTTCAAAAGAGCTGAGGAGACAGCCACCCCTTTGCTCCTGGGGTGATTCCATGGGGAGAAGGACACCCAGGAAGGGGAAGGTTGGGAACTTCTTTGCCCTTCAAAAGAAGAGCTGCAGTGTTGGAAAGCAACAAGAAAGTGCAGGATGAGGCCTTGGACCCAAGGCCTGGAGTGGGTTTCCAGTACAAATCCCATTCTACCTCCTTCCCATTACCCTTTTCCTTTCTCCCTCTGCTGCTCTGAACCTTTGGCACTTCATAGCACCAAATATTCTGCATGTTCCGTGTAATTTTAAAGCCATTATGTCAGCTGCTCTCTCCCCCCAGCTCTTGAGGCCCCCAGTTGATGTGTCAGAATGTAATTAGCTTTTGATGGGATGTTAAGATTTCTTGAGCTCCCGTGGAGAGGCAGCGTGGGGAGATGCAAGGCAGCAGATTGTGATTGTCACTCCCCATGGGAAGCACTCGAAGACCCTGGAAGACTCATTTACAAAAATGTAAAATAAATAAATAAATAAATAAATCCAAAAGCAGCAGACTCAGTAGGCTTTGGTTTAATCGACTGAAATCGCTAAGGTTTTTTTACCTCTGTGCTCTTTCCTGCTTGGAGAAAAACTGGAATTAACTCCCTCGTGACCGAAGGAAGGCGCCAGGGCTTCATTCCACACCCAGCCCCTGGGAAGCTGGGAAAGCCCTTCCTTAGCTGTTCATCCCTGCCTGTGATAGGGAGGTGCTGGGAGCTTTGCTGCTTCCCCCAGACCCTGATCTGCTCCATCCAAACTGGGACCACCCCCTCCACTGAAACTGGGACCAGCCCCTCCATCCAAACTGGGACCAGCCCCTCCATCCACACTGGGACCAGCCCCTCTCTCCACACTGGGACCAGCCAGGAAACACTTCCCTAAACCCAAACCTGTCACAAACTCGCTGCAGACGCAGCGCCCTGGTGTCGATAGAGCCCTGGCTCTGCATTAGTTGATGGTGTGAAACACAGATGTATCCAATGCAATCCTGAGCCGTTCCCATCGAATGCCAGTTCAACTGGATAATGGGCCCTATTGATTGCTGCGAGGGCCAGACCAATCTCACTTGTCCTTTCAATGATTATTGTGGCATTCTCTACATTATTTCTGCTCAGTAAAATTAATTCCTCTTTGCCCACCCGGTCCCTGTGGGACTGCATTCCAGCCTCTGTTCCTGCAGAGGTGGAAGTTAAGGGGACCTCTGCAAGGATTGGACTTAATTCACTTCTAAACTGTTGTCAGACAATTTGATAATATTTTTTTGTTGTTGTTTCGCTCTAATACTGTCACTGGCATTAGTGGAAAGAAAACAATAGCTGCATCTGGTCATTTAAGGAGTCAGCCTCCCCTTCCACAGCTCTTGTGACATTTCTGTCTCCAGCCTGGACACTAATGCATTCCATTTTAATTTTAGCAAATGCTTTCTTTATGATCAGAGACATTTTTCATTTGTATGTGTTTGCATCTCTCTTAAAATTCAATATTTCATTTGGGGCTGCCAAGTTATTGCTGCTCCTTAAAATAAAACGTTTGTGGCACAAGAATATTTCAAATTATTTTCTCTGGTTTCCTCCACTCAAAAGCAGCAATTGCCTTTCCAGAGAGGAGTCAGTCCTAGCGCCAGTCCCTGCCCTCTGCACCGTGAATCTGGGGGGAAATGGGGCTGCCCTGTACAGCAGCACCCAAAAAATCAAAAAGAGAGGCTGGAGGCAACGTTTGCCTTCCTTTGACCATCACACCAAAGCTCCTGGGAAAGACTTCCCAACAAATAACTTTGTACAGTATAATCATATTTCCTGTGGGGTCCAGCACAAGATTCCTCAGGTGCTCTGAGTCCATCCTTTACCTGCCTTGAGCCAACAAAACCGAGGGAAGGGTTCTGCAGAGGGTTTGTTTGCAGGATCCTGTGCCTGCCTGTGCACATCCACCTGGGATAATCCCAAAGCCCCCGAGCCAGCCCCTGAGCTTGCAGGGGGAGGGAAGGAGCCCTGCAGGGATTCCTGCACGATGGAAGTGTCCAGCACTGGAGTGGTTCTGGGAGCAGGAATTCATCTCTGATCTCCCCTAACAATGAACTAAAGGGTCCAGCCCTGCCCAGCCCACCCCTGCCATCCCAAGGCTCCTGCAGGAGCTGTGTTTGCACGGCTCAAAGAGAGGAGAGATCATATTTTATACCAGCAATAAATGTCAGCAGCTACAGTCAGGCTTCAATTCCTAACTGTCGATTTTCTATAAAAATAAAGGATACCGAGCTGGGTAACTCACAGGCCAGCTGGCAGAGCCAGGCAGCTGCGTTTTCTTTGAGCACTGTGGTACCTGGGGCTGTGAGAAATCTCAGCTCCTCATTACAGAGCAGGCCCTCGTTAAAAGTCCATTTCCCACCTTTTAACACGCCCTGTCATCACAGGATACACCGGGAGCAGCTCAAGGTCAGACAAGAGCCCTCTTATCCCCCGCCGCTCTTCTATCTACAGCTCTATTTCCCCCAGTATTTTCTTCCCTTGTGTTTCTGCCCGGCCCGGGTGTAAATGACTGAAGTAATAAAGCTCCCACCATTTCCTCTGGAAGATTATTCCATGCTCTAACAGATTTTACCATTATATATATATATTTTTTTTCCTCCCTGAGACCTAAAATTTGAGGCAGTTTAATTTCACCCCATTATATCAACGTACAGAGAGAAAAAGAGAAAAAACACAGGAGTGACAGAGGGCAGAAGGATCTAGAAGAGGTTTGGGCAGGATGGAGCTAAGGAGTGACAGATCCCATGACAGCTGTCCCAGGCTGCTGTAGAATGTTGGATAATCCATCTCCATCTCCTCCCCAGGATCTGGAATATCAGCCCCCAAGCTGCTGAGGCCGTACCTGCACTGAAGAAATGCTTACAGTGACCGCGGGCTGGGCAGGACAGACACAAACTCACCGAATTCGGCATGAAAAGTGAACCGAGGGGAGAAAAGTTCAGGGTCTGGCAGCGTTGGCAGAATACACTCCTCCTTCCCTAATCAGGATGTGTAATTGGGGAACAATTAAAGACAAGTCAGGGGTAATTAAAGGTGATTAAATGCCCTCAGTGGGGAGTGAGATGCTCGGGGGATGCTGCAGAGGAGCTGCCCTGTAACAGTTCTGTCCTCGGGGAAGGTGAGGAGGCTGCCCGGGATGGGGCCACAGCTCTGGGCAGGGCTCGGGGCTCCCCAGAGCACCCAGGAACCAACGCTCGAGGCCAGGCAAGCTCAAGCTTTTTGGGTTTCCTGTCTGGGACATCTTTCCCGCTGTAGAAGGTGTTTCTTGAGGGGCAGGGCAGAGCTGCAGCCCAGCGAGGAGCCCCAGCCTGGCTGTCCCCGAATGTGACGGGATGGGGCTGTGACAGCTGAGCGGGCACGGGCTCCAGGAGGGGAATGAGGCACCTGCTGGGACTGGAATAACACTGACTGCAATAGAGAGTTCAGCCTGAGGAGCAAAATCTTCCCCCAAGAGCCAGCAGTCACTCTCCGGCAGCATTCATCTGCCCGGGATTACTGGGGAAAGCAAACAACTCCTGATTTACTCAGAGTTCCTCCTTACACATACGAGGAGCTCCGAGAGTGCCCATTTTACACGATTCCCAACCACATCCGAGTGAGCAACAATAGGTGGAGCTCCAGGAGCTGCCAGCAGGGAGGAGAGCAGAGCCTTGCCAGGGAAGGGGAGCCACGGCCGGAGCACCCCTGGGTGGGACCGGTGCCGCTGCCCTCGGGGCCAGCCTGGGCCATCCCCTGGGCTCCCATGGACACGGTCTGGCTGCCAGAACAGTCTGCACGGGAAAGACCTTTGCTTTGGGAAGAACTGGTGCATTCATGAACTCGGGAGGGGTTTAAAAGCTCTGTGGATGTGGCCCGAGGGGACAGGGTCAGTGCTGGGTTTGGCAGTGCTGGGGGAAGTGATGGACTGGATCTCAGAGGGATTTTACAGCCTAAATGATTCTGTGCAGTCGTGGTTCTTACTGCACGTTCTGTGCCTGGCTGTGGCCTCACAGCTGGGACTGTCAAACCTGGATTCCAGACCTCACCCAGTCACTCCAGCAGAGCCAGACTTGCAGAGCTCTAATTCCACACCAGAGGAGCACAACCTGCACCAAACCCCTTTGGGGTCTCTGGAGGGATTCCTCTGCCTGTATGGATGTAAACAGGGGGTGCTTCAGCCAGCCAGACCCTCACACACTGTCAGGATTTGGTTCCTGCAGCAGGACCCTGTGGATGTGTGCTCCCTTTGCACCACGCAGGGCAGTTCTGCAGAGCAAGAGGCAAGAAAAGCCCCACAGCAGAGTGCTCTGCCTGCAGGAGCATCGTGTGGAAATGCAGCATCCCTGGGATGGCATCCATGTGCTGCCCGTGTTTCTGGAGCACGTTTGCCATGCCCATGGGAACAAACACCCTGGGCCAGCCCTGCCGCTGCCCACGGTGTGTCAGGGTGACAAATGGAGGCGGTGATGGCAGTCCCCAGGGACCCCAGGGCTGGGTAGGACGGCTGTGTCCCCAGGGACCCCAGGGCTGGGTAGGACGGCTGTGTCCCCAGGGACCCCAGGGCTGGGTAGGATGGCTGTGTCCCCAGGGATCCCAGGACTGGGTAGGATGGCTGTGTCCCCAGGGACCCCAGGGCTGGGTAGGATGGCTGTGTCCCCAGGCCTGTCCCTGTGTGTCCCCAGAGCTCTGGAAGGCCGCATTTGGAAGGGGCTGAGCTGCAGGGGCTGCTTGGATGGAGCCTCTCCAACTCCCATCTGCCAGGGTGGGCTGGGCTATTTCCAGCCTGGGTGAAGCCTGGAGAACCTGAGCATCTCACAGAGGGTGGAACCCAAACTGGGGAGGCCATGCCATCTCTAAGCTTTGGACATGAGGAATGCTGGCCTAAACACCAACATTCTGCCTGCAGATCTCAAAGCACCTTGTGAGAAACTCACCTGCTCCATCACAGCAGCAGCACATCCACAAGAGCCACACAGACACCAAATTTGGGCTATTCCTACCCAATTTCTGAATCAGGCCCTTTCCTAATAGATCTGCTGCCACTTCTTTGGATACAGAGCTGCGCCTCAAAAAGGGGTTAAAAACCCCAAGGTAGCTGCTGATTACATTTTATGTAGTTCAGAAAGGCCAGTGGGGCCCTAGAAGCAAATATTTTCCCTTTTAATGACACTGTAATAGATTAAGAGGGACCTGTCTCCCTACAAACTTTAAAGCAAGGAGATGAATTACCCAGTGAGGGATCTCCCATGCACAGCTGGTGTGGAGACAGCAGGGAAACAGCCTGGAAGAGAGCCACAACAGCTTCAGGACAGATGTGGCACAGGCAGGTCAGCGCCACTTCCCTCCACTGTCCCTGCTTGTCCCCAAACAGCCACCCTGGGAGTGGAGCTGAGCCAGGAAAAAAGAAAATGGAAAGCACTTCGGGGGTGAGAGGAGGTTATTGCAGATGTCTGGGTTATTGCAGGGTTTTGCCTAAAAGGAGGAGGGAAAGGGAGAGACAGTGGGGGAAAGGAAATATTTATCAAGCTTTAAAAGAAGCAGATGGTGGCAGTGGAAGGGAAAGTGGGAGTGGATGAGTCCAGTGGGAGTGGGATTAGTCCTGAGCTTGTAAAGGTCTTTAAGTGCTCCTGTTCTGGGCCACCACAGCCTCAGGGTGCTCTGCACCAGCCTGGGGGGCTCTGGGCTAGGCAGGGTCCTGTGGCTGCCTGGGAGGGGTCTCAGGGGTTTGGCAGCATCATCCATCAGCACCCTCAGGGCTTTGCCCTGGCAGGCATCCAGCCAAGACCCCTGTGTCACCATCCAGGAGGCCCAGCTGCCACCTGAGCTGTCCCCAGGCCGTGAGCCATCTCCAGCCAGGACTGGCAGGGGCACAGTGACCCCTCCAGCCCTGGCAGGGGGACGCTGGCCCTGCTGGGGCTCGCTGGAGGAGCCACTTGCGTGTGACTGGCAGGATGGAAATCTGCCTAATTAGCACCAGTAAAAGCAGCAGCAGCAGCAGGGGCCCGGGCAGCCCCTGCCAAGCAAACATGTTCAAATCAAACTGCAGCTCCTCTGCTCCAAAGTTTACAAGATGTTTCTTTCAAACCCTCATTAAGCCCTTCTGTCGTGCCCCCCATGCCTCGGTTACGATGCCAGCACTCACAGCCCTGCTCCTGCTGGGCACGTGGATGTGGGCACTGCTGGCACAAGGGGCATGGAAGGGTCAAGGAACTCTGAAGGATTGGATTTTGCACTGTGCAGGTCACCCTCCAGACACAGCTGCCGCTGTAAAAGCCCCAGGACAGCCTTTGGAAGTGGAACTGGAGGCGTTTCCTGGCCAGAAGAGCCCCGAGAGCAGCAGGGCAGAGCCTGAGCTGGTCCTGCTGCCCCCAGGCAGGGCACACAGCACATCGCTGCCAAGCTGCTCCTTGGCACCAGCAGAGCGCTCTCACACGGGAACAGCCCGAGCCTTCAACGTGATTTTGGGAAAGAATTGAATTCCTTGGACTCTGATTAAAGGGCTGGGCACCAAGTCCTGGCTCTGGGTGAGTGCCTGGGCTGCTTCCCTGCTGCTGGCACAGCCCAAAACTGTCCCTTCACCAGGTGGTGCCTCAGGAGCTGGGACACGGCCCTGAGGAAGGAGCTGAACCAAAGCCCCACGCTCCAGAGATTTTGCTCCTGAGCTGACTCCTGCTATTGATCCCGAGGGTCTGGGAACACCTGCCCAGGGTTTAGGGCCCCCAAACTTTGTGCCAGGGGTTGGCATCCCTTGGCACATCCAGCCTGGGAGCAGCAAGCAGGGTCATGCCACAGGGGAGCCCAGCCAGCCCCAGGCACTGGAAAAGCCGCAGCACTGCCAATATTTACTCAGCACTTGGGGCAGTCAGTCCTTTCCTTTTGCTGTGCTCAGGACTGCATCAAACGCAGCTTATAGGCAGCAAGATGCCCCACAGAGAGCCTGAGAGGCCAGGAGGGAAACATCAAGAGGGAAAATTGGATGGAGAAGCTCAGTTGAGCCCCAAGCAGAGCGTCCTTCCCGCTGCCCTGAGCACAGCACTCTCCGAGCCCTGCCTGGCTTTGCCTGGACCACACGAGCACTTTCCTGCCCTCTGGGGTGTCCCTGCAGCATCACCCCGTGCCTGGGCTTTGCAGAGGCTCTGCCGTGGCCACCTCCATCCCCTGCAAGGAGCAGATGATAAAAGGAGAAGAGAAAGATCTGCAGGTCAGTGCTGGATGTCCCAGCACCGCTCCTGGCCAGGGCCCCATGAGCTCAGCCAGAGGCAGAGCCTGGCACAGTCAGCAGGGTCCGGCACAGCCAGCAGAGCCCGGCACAGCCAGCAGAGCCCGGCACAGCCAGCAGAGCCCGGCACAGCCAGCAGGGCCTGGCACAACCAGCAGGGCCTGGCACAACCAGCAGGGTCTGGCACAGCCAGCAGGGCCCGGCACAGTCAGCAGGGCCTGGCACAGCCAGCAGAGCCCGGCACAGCCAGCAGGGTCCGGCACAGCCAGCAGGGCCCGGCACAGCCAGCAGGGCCCGGCACAGCCAGCAGGGCCTGGCACAACCAGCAGGGCCTGGCTGAGAACAAACACGAGGTGAGGCACAGCCAGCACAGCTTGTCCAGCCCAGGGGGAGTAGCACAGAAGGACTGAGGCTGGAAAAGGTCTCTAATGCCATCCAGACCAACCATTAACCCAGCACTGCCAGCCCCACCTGGCACCTTATCCCAAATTTGCACAGCTGCACCTGTGTGAACTCCCCCCAGGGATGGGGATGAGCAGCCCAGCCCTGGCACAGGTGGGAAATGCTGGGCTCGGGAAGGATCCCTGCACAGGAGCAGCACAGAAACCATCCCACAGGACTCCCTTGGAAATGCACTCCAAACTCTGCAAAGCCTGTCTGGGTTTGTGAGGTGGGGGAAGGGCGGGGGAAAAGCACCAGGAAACATCAGGTTTCAACACTCACAGGGTTGTGTTATTCCCCTTTTGATGCTACTTTTTATTTTGATTAAAAAATGCTTTGTGGTCTGACACAAACCTCCCTCTTGCCTGAAGAGCCAACGTCAACACAGAGCTCTGTGAGCTCCTCAGAGGGAAACGTTTAGAATTACAGAATGAAAAAACAAAAATTAAAAGCAGCAGCCTGATCTTTTCTGAGCTTTGCTCCTGCCTTCCCAGGCACATTCAGCATTTTTTTCTCTTTTTCCTATGAAAACATTTTGGGGTCCTACACCACTCACAGCTGAAGCAAAGCCCAGCTCCCAGGTGGGCAGTGTCCAAACCCCTCTGCTCCCACCCCTGGATATCATCCCAGGGGAAAGACCCTGGCTGGCTTTTCCATGGAAAATCTCCCCTCTTGGAGCCAAGTCAAACCTTCCCCTCTTGGCATGGAGTGCAGAGCCCAGCCAGGCCATCAGCAGTTATTTAGTTAATGCTGGAAAAACCTTGGATCAAAAGAAAAAACAACATTTTCCCACAGAAAAAATGCAATCTCCAACCCCTTCTTGTGCTCAATTAAAGCAATGCCGCTAATTAGGCTTACATCTACCCATCCCACACCCTCTCCTGGGCCAGCAGTTTCCTGCCCACCCTTGTGCAGCCTTCAGCCAGCCTTTCTCCAAGTGAAAAAGCCCGTGAAAGGCATGAAATTGGGCAAGGACAGGTTTGCAAATAACCTCAGCTTCTGGAGCTGGGCAATATTCGATTTCAGCCAGAGAAACTCAAACCAAGAGGGGCCTTTGCCAAATGGTCTGGCACCAGGGCAGCCAGTGCAGGGAATTATTTGTGTCACAGCCTTACATTCTCTCTGGCTGTAGGAGCAGGGAAGGGGAATTCTCTACCCCCACCTGCATTTTTGTGACTCTGAGCGGCTCCAGCCAGGCCCACTAAAGCATCTGCCCCTGTGGATGTGTTTCAGGTGCGCTGGAGGGTGTGAGCCTGTTTATTTGTGTGTGTTTGTGTCTCTGCACCCCGGCTGTTTGCTGAACAGGCTGCACTTCCCCTTGCATATGTCTCTGTGGCTACGTGCCTGGCTGCGTGGGAGAGCTCCCCGTGGCTTCTTGGTGCCATTCCCAGGCAGCTCCAACAGCAAAAGGAACACTCTGCAGAGGGGAATTATTAGACAGCGAGGGAAGAGGTGGGGAAGAGCTGAGGAAGGGTTGATTTGCAGAAAATAATCCAAATGGGCAAAGAAGTGCCAAAGAGGGGGGTTTTGGTGGCTCCTCCCAGACGAGTGGAAGAGAGGGGACAGAGGGTTTGGGAGGGGTGAAAGGGAGAGCCACAGGGTCAGAATCACGGTGCAGGTGCCCCACGAGCTTCCAGCCTGCATTTCATTCCCTGGGGTTTTAAAGGGATCGTTCCCATCTGAACCAAGGGGCATCAGGAGCAGCAAGGCTTCCTGCAGCACCTGCACAGCTCCCAGCAATTCCAGGCCCTTCACACTGGTGTCCCACAAGGCTTTTCCCAATGGAAAGCTCCTCCAGTTCCTCCCACAGCAGCCTCCAGTGAGATAATCCACTGGGATGGGCAGCTCTGCCCTCCTGAGGGAACCTGGGGGGTCCCATCCATTCCCAGCCCACCCAGGCCATGGAGCAGCATCCCTGGAGTTCCCTCCTGGCTGGGGGTCCCTGGGGTCCCATCCATTACACTCCTATCAATGCCCTCCTCGCTTCATTTCTTTAACAAATCTTCCCTGTGCATCTTGGTGGAAACAGCCCAGAGATAATAACAGTAGATATGGGTTGACCTATGGGATTCCTGGAGTGATCAAACTGTCAGATAACAGAATAAATCTTTCTCGTGGGCCGGGATTAAATCAGAGTGTTGGCTGCTGTGGCTTCTTATTTATTTGTGTTCTCTAAAATTGCATTTCCCTTCCCCCCATGAAGAGCATTGGCTGCCTGCAGCTGTAAATTACTGCAAACCTTCTGGTGAGTGTAGACACTGAGTCTCTTAACCTTGCAAACATCTCCTGCTTCCCTTAATGGTCTCTGAGAGCTCTCAGGAAAGAGAAGGCAAAGTGGAGAACATGATTTGATGGGAAGTTCTTACCTTGGCATTGCCCAGCAGCTTGACCCGGTCTGGAGATCACCTGCAAGCCCTCGGTGTGGAACTCCTGGCTGTTCCATGGCCTTGGATGCCGGCAGCATTTCCTCTCTGCTTCCCCAGCCTCCTGCTGGCCCTGGTTCCCTGCAGCATCTGGGGACTGGGGCTGGGCTGTGCCTGCAAACAGCCCTGGGAGCTGGGAATCACAGCCATGGAACCACAGAGTCATTCAGGCTGTTCCAGACCTGTAAGAAAAGGTGGAACAGAGCAGCTGTGGCTGCCCCTGGATCCCTGGCAGTGCCCAAGGCCAGGCTGGATGGGGTTTGGAGCAGCCTGGGACAGTGGGAGGTGTCCCTGCCATGGCAGGGGGTGGTGTTGGGTGGGCTTTGAGGTGCTTCCAACCCAAACCACTCCATGATTTAGGATTCTAAGATCATTGAGTCCAACCTTGAACCTGGTACTGCCAAATCCACCCCTAAACCACATCCCTGGGAGGGGCCCCGGCCCTGCTCCCTGCCCATTCCCAGAGTCCCCATTTGCTCTGGCAAGGGCAGCACAGGGATAACGGGGCTCAGGCAGCATCTCTGGGGCTTGGCTTGGAGATGCCCATGACAGCTGCAGAGACAGGACCCAGAGGCTGCCTCGGGAAGGGGGCTTGGAGAAATGCCCAGAAGGGTTTGGTCTCTAGTGACAAGTTAGGAGAAATTTTTGACAGAGTGAAATATGTCCTCCTTTAAAAATACTTAAAACAAAACTTAAAAAAAGAAGCAAAAAAGTACAAACCGAACCTAAAACCAAATCAAGGTGTGAAATTTGCTGTGAAATGATTCTGGAAAAGTTTCTGCAATTCAGTGCTTAAGTCCTCGTTTCAGAGGAGGCTCCTGCCTGACCCCAGGTGCTCCTCCACCTCCCCAGGTGAGCTGCAAGGGAGGCAGGAGGGAGATCCAGGGGAGATCCAGGGGTGGATGCACAGCAGGATGGCAGCACAGGCTTACACAGGAAAAGCTCTTAACACTTTCTAATCCTCCCTTAGAGCAAAAACTTTCTGAATCCCACCCCAACAGCCCCCATTGCCAGAACCCCAGAGAATCCCCTGGGCTCTGCAGAGCCACCAGCACATTCTCAGGGACAGCCTTCCCCATCCCAGCCTTTCCCTCAGCCACTCCAGCCTCCCTGCCATGACCTGGACACTTCTTGATGTAAATCCTGAGAAAAAAATCAGGCTACAAGACCTAGTTCCCAGCCAGACATTTGTAATGAATCTAATTTTGTAAAAACAAAAATCCTGGAGATGCCAAGTCAGCCAATCCCTCTGCAAACCTCATTAAGTGTCCCGCGGAGCAGGGGGAGACGAGCTGCTCCATGTTCCCTTTTGTGTGGCTGTTTTGAGCGCCATCTCCATTCCGGAATGGCCGGAGCTGGATCGAGAGGCAGCACCGAGGGGTTCGGGTGGGCTCAGCAGGGGACGGGGGTGCTGCCAGTGCCCGACCCCGCTGCGGCCACTGGGACACAGGGGACAGGCGGCAGGGGACAGGCAGCCACTGTGAGACAGGGGACAGACAGGCACTGTGACAACAGGGGACAGGCGGCAGGGGACAGGCAGGCACTGTGACACAGGGGACAGGCAGGCACTGTGACACAGGGGACAGGCGGCAGGGGACAGGCAGGCACTGTGACAACAGGGGACAGGCGGCAGGAGACAGGCGGCAGGGGACAGACAGCCACTGTGACACAGGGGACAGGCGGCAGGGGACAGACAGCCACTGTGACACAGGGGACAGGTGGCAGGGGACAGGCAGCCACTGTGACACAGGGGACAGGTGGCAGGGGACAGGCAGCCACGTCCAGAGCCGGCCTCGGTGCCTCCTCTTTGGAGTTCTGGCAGCTCCAGCACCCGGCTGAGCCCTCCGCACGGGCAGCAGCAGCAGCAGCCGGGTGCCCTGAGCGATCCTGCCTCGCTGGCACTGCCCTGTCACTGCCCTGTCACCCTGCTCTGTCACTCTGCTCTGTCCCTCTGCTCTGTCCCTGCCCAGGAGCTCTGTCACAGCAGGACAGGGCAGGGCAGGGATGCAGTGTCATTGTCCCCAGGGTGGCAGTGAGTGATGGGCTCTGCCTGGCACAGGGGCTGCCCCCAGCCCTTCCCCAGGATGCCACACGCAGGGGAGCAGCCCAAAGGCTCCAGCTCAGATAAAGCCAGGCTGGGTTAGGAGGGGAGAGGTGAAGCACTCAGAGATCTCTGAACACTCACAGTGAACTGTGGCAAACTCCACTCTTGCCTCACCTCAAGGAGCATCCTCCAGCCCACCAGCAAATGGGCATTTCTCAATCCACTGGCTCCACCAACACAGTTTCTTTGGGATTCAAGGTCCTCCCACGGCTTTCTTCACCTCCTGGCACTGAAAACAAACTCTCACTTGGCCATTGACCCTGAGATGCAAAGGGTCTGGCACACGGGGATGTGGGTGTATCCGTGGAGACCTGGGTGCAGAGCCATTAATGTGGAAAGGCTGAGCCTCCATCGTGTCCATCTGAGATCCCCTCTGGACTCCAAGGGCCCCGGGCTGTTCAGGAAGAGGGAGGTCAATTCCCTGCTGCTGTTCATCTGCAGAGACACCTGAGACCACAGATAAATCACAGGTTAAAGCTCTCCCACCTCTTCCGGTGGGAACACACTCCCTGTCCTGTGAACCTCAAAGACATGACACTAAAAGGAAAGTTAAATGATTAATTTGTTTTTCAAAACCATGTCCTGAAAAAAACATCAAATTTTTTAACCAGAGGAAAATTGTTTTGGCAGCCCAGGCCTCCAGAAGCTGTTTGGGAGTTCATTTTAGTCGTTGAATGTGCTCACACATCTGTGATTAGACACTCACTCTACAGATATTTTTTGTTAACCTCCTTATTTGAAATTCTCCCCAAACTTCCCAAACAGGATTTTCTTGTCCAAGCATTTGTGTTTTGTATCTGTGCTGAAATACTGCTTTATAAATAGCAAGAGCTTTATCTTGACTCTAACCAACAACCTCAACTTAAAGCTAAATGCATAATTTACTGCAAATTAAACTTAATGGGACTGGAATAATTATGTTGACTTTTGGAAGTACTTAAGGATAAATACATGATTAGATATTTTGCACACCGTGAGGAGATATTTATTTCAAAATACAAATTCTTCCCATTGAGCCTTTGGAGGGAACATTTAGAGGTGACATGAGCAGCATAGAGATTACAGCCCAGTTAAGGCTGCTTAAATAAATTATCCCACAGCACTCAGAACACTGGAGAGGTGGGAAGTGTCTGGAAGAGCAGAGTGTCTGTGCTGCTGGATCATGGCTCATCCGTGGGCACATCCCTGGATGGGGCCCTTCAGCCTCTGCTCCCTGTGCCCACCAGGGATGAAGAGCCCCAGGCTGTCCATGGGAACGAGGCCACCCACCCAGCCAGCCCTCCCCACACTTGTGCCCAAAAAACAAACCAAGGATGGATGGTCTGGGCACATGGCCCTGCCCCAGGGACAGGAGGGGACAGGTTTGTCCCCATTCCAGCCTGTGCAGGCAGGTATGGGCAGCATGGATGCTCCAAAGGTCTCTGCAGGACAGGGATCAGAGAGGGGATGGAGAGGATGAGCCCAGCCTGAGCCACGACAGCTCTCGGCCTCACAGGGACATCCCAGGTGATAAATGGGCTGCTAGAATGAATTGAATTGGGTTTTGTTTTAATGAATTATTCTGCTAAGGTTAATCAGGAGGGTTTAACACAGCCTCCCCCAGCCCTGCCTCTGCTCTACCCCTTGGCTTGAGGCAGCCTCCAAAATGCCTCATCAAAAGGAACAAGCCCAAAGTTTAGAGGGCTGAAGTGCCATGAGCTGCTGGGAGAGACGGGGATGGGGGCTCCAGGTGGGACCACCATGCTGGGAACAGCTTCTCCTGAGGCACTGAAGGAGGAGAGGAAGAGGAATCCCTGTCCATCATCCCTCTAACAACCTTGGTCATGGCCCTGGATACCTGGTGAGATCTGGGCACCCTCCCAAAAATGCTCCCCATATCCTGCAGAGGTTCTGTGAGCTCTCCAGGGGCTGGACAGCCACAGTGGAGCTGCTGAGGACAAAGCTGAGCATCCACTGGGAACACCGGCCCCTCTGGGCAGGTAGGAAGGGGTGGGACAGGGATTGCCACCTGCCACCTCTGGAGCAACTGCTGGACCCCACCTGAGCTGGAGCTGAACTCCCCAACTCTTCCAGTGCTGTCTGTCAGCCAGGATTAGGGAACAAGCCTGTGGGTGGAATGAGAATATCCAGGTCACCTCCAACAATACCATGACATTGGCTTAAGGAAATTATGACCAGCTCTAGCAGGAATGTGTGCTGCAGATAACAGCACAAAGGAGGCGTGGAGCTGGCAAGCAATTCCCAAGAGCCGGGAGCTGGGCACTGGACATGTATTTGGATTAGTGACTGACATGCCAAGGGATCCCTTCGAGCAGCTCTGATCCATCCAGGCCTGGCAGAGCAGCAGCAGGACCCGAGTGCCTCCAGCCGTGCCAAGCTCTCCTGGCTCCACACAACAGGGAAAGAGGGGCCCCATCCCATCCCATCCCCACCAGGTCACTCACCAGGACACACTGGTGAATCCAAGGTGGGACAGGACATCTCCATAGGATGAGCACCTGGACTTCTGCTCCTGTCCTGGCTCTGAGGCCCTTTTTGCTCTCTGGGCTGTCCATGCCTCTTCCAGAAGTTGCAGGAATGAAGTGAGGAAGGACACTGAAGGCACCCGTGCCCCTGAGCTCCACCAAACCCAGTGGCCACCGCCCTTGGCCCCACAGAACTGCTCCCTTTTTTACCTGAACAAGCTGCAATTCTTGGTTCCTGGTGGGAGCAGCTGCTGTCTCTCTCTCCAGACCAGCCTGAGCCCACCCTGCCCTCCAGGACAGCCCTGGGGACACAGAGCTCAGCCCCAGGGCCCCCCCCTGCCAGGGCTGACCCCACACATGCACAGCCCAAGGGCAGGACTTAGTTTTAATTTGCATGATCCCCCTTTTTATTATTTATCAGTAAAGTGTAATTACTGCTTCCTTCACAAGTCTTAATTAAAGATGAAAAACAATCCTGACAAGTCAATTAGATTTTTTTTCCTTGGTCTCCATTAAATTAAGACTCAAGTGTTACTGGAAGTGTTTCATATCACAACACATTTAACTGAAGGCTGCTTCATAATAAATAAATCACTGAAGACAATGCAGCAACTTTTCCTGAAGGCTCTTCTTACAACGGGATTTCATTTTCCAGCTGGGAAATGCCCTGGGGCTCTCCTTCCTCCACACCATCCCTTCCAGCAATGGGGAAGCTCCATCAGAGTGGCTGGTGAACCCTGCACAGTCCAAGATCTCCAGGAAGGCACCAACAGCAAAGCTCTGGAAGCACACGGCAGCCCCATCTCCTCTGTGCCATGCAGGCTTTGTAGGAACCTGGCCCTGCAAATCTACTCCCAAAAATGCCCTTTAAAAGACAGGGCTGACAGGCTTTTTGTGCACCTCAGGGCTCCCCACGTCACAGCTCCCAGCTCAGAGCCAGGAAAGAACTCTAGAGGCCATCACAAATTTGGAACATTTATTTAGGCAACTGATTTTCTTAAAAGGAAAGAAAGCCAAAACCAACATAATAACAAAATAATAATAAAAAACCAGTTAACGACAGCTGGATGTGCGTGGTACAATCCACATCAGATGTGTCCCTCCCTCGGTCCCACTGCTCCATCCTCCTCCATGGTGGAGCTGCCTCATGGTCCCAAGTCCCTTTGGCACCAGCTCTGGGATGCTGCCAGCTTTCAGGATCACTTTGACTGCATATAGACAAAATTGTTCCAATTTGGTGGCTTTCTTGGGTTAAAATTTTTCATTTTTTGTTGTTTTGTTTTTATTAAAAAAAAAAAAGAAAGCACCACTCCAATCTGTAATACCAATAAACATTATCCATCTTAGGAACAGTATTTATATTTTTATATATAGATTTCTATATATAGATTTCTATGTACAGGATGTCCTTGCCTCATGTCAGAGGAGCATCTCAGTAGGAGCTGGAGATGGGTTGGGTTTTATAGCACTTGGATTTCAAAATCTGCCCTTCACCAGAGATGCCCTAAAAATCCAGAGACACCCAGCAAGGAGGTATCAAAATAAAATAAAAAGGAAAAAAAAATCTTGATTTTAAAACATATATACAACTCCTCCAGTCTCTGTTATCTCTGTAGGACTGACTGGGGTTTCAACTCTCCTCCTTTTCCTCCTTCTGGCAATACTTTACCTGCAGAGCCCTGTGGGATGCTCCCTCCCTCTGGACCGCAGGGAGGGTGTGGGTGGCCCAGGCAGCAGCATCCCTGCAGCTCCCAGGGCTGGACAGCCCCAAACCATCCCATTCCCAGGGATTTCAGAGGCTCAGCTCAGCCTTTTTCATACAAAACCAAACAATTTCTGCACCCAGCACGCAGAGCATTCCCTGGGACAGCACAGACAGGTCTGTGGAGAGAGATGGATTGGGAAAAGGACACTCATTTATCCCAGGGTGAGCACTGGTGTTACTGGACCTTATGGGGGTAAAAAATACCTTTTGGTGACAAGACAGAATGGGCACATGGCAGGTGAGACAGCAGGGATGGAAAAAAGGAAGGAATGATGTCATATAGCCCTTGGAATAAGTTATTGTCAGGCTGTGAATCCCTCAGGGAGGAGGTGGGAGAGCCAAGGGTCTGGGAAATCCCCATCACCACAGCGGTGGCACAGTGTCCAAGGGGACAGAGGGCAGGGATGGCTCTTCCTGCTCTCCTTCACCCATCTGGGTTTGCTCCTCCAGCACACAGCCATCTCAGCTGTGCAGCCTTCCTGATTCCTTAGGGACAATTCCCCGGGCAAAGGGATCAGCAACCCCAGGCAAGCAGGGCAGGGAAGCTGCCCCTGCCTTGGGGAGGGGGGCTGGAGGATGGGGGTTAAAGGATGGCAGCTGGATGAAGGACAGGGTTGCCCATATGAAACCTCCAGCATCTGGAGGACAGTTTCCATCTGCTCCATCCCCGCCCAAAATTGATGGTGAAGGGTTCTGCCTGGCCCTGAGGACAGAACCAACCTCAGTTCCCTGGGCAGACCCTGTGGCTGCACCTTCCCAAGGCTGTTCATTTTATAACAACCAGGCTGAGAGCAGAGTTCCTGTAAATACCACACCATCAGATGGGAAAATGCCATTTCACACCCACCTGCAGCAGGATGGAGCTAAAAAGCCTCAGGTACCTTCAGCCACCAGCCCCAGAGGCACAGGAGGGTGGGGACCTTACCCTGTCCCAGCACACAGACACAGCTTTGGCACAGCTCAGCCCAAGCCAACACCACCCCAAAACTGACCCTCCCATCCCACCAGGCCCAGCAAAAGCCAAGAGCATGAACAGGCAACTGCCCAGGGCTGGCATCCAGGAAGTGTTTGGGATGGACCCAAATTTTGAGGATTTTGCTTCAAATGCAGAGATGCACAAGGGAAGGGTTAGAAACAGACCCATGGGCCAGTGCCTGTGGGATATCAGGAGGAATTCACTGTTACAGATGGAGAGGAAGGTGTGGGGATGCTGGGGAACCATCCCCTCAAAAGCTTTGCAAAAGCACCAGGAGGGTCCAGGTTGGTCCCCACAGAGGGACATTGCATGGCCAGTGCCCNCAGGGCTGGATACATGAAGGGTTGGAACTCATAGAACTACAACGGGATCAAACTCATGGCACTCAAGAGCTCCTGGGGCTCTTTGCTCCAGCTCAGAGCGAGTCCCATCGAGGGAAAACCTCCAGCAGCCTCCAGGCTCCTCGAGGAGCAGCTTCAATTCCTCACACAAAACAGCAACATCTCCCAGTCTCCATCCTTCCCTGCTGGGAAACAGCCTCAGCTCCTTCTGGCCTCCTCTTCCTCCCCTCCCTGGTCTCTCCAGCAGCTCCAGAGACCCTCCAGGGCCGCATCCTGCACACACCAACCCCAGGCTGTGATTCCAAGGAACGGGATGAGCTGTGGGATCACCCACTGGGACACAGCCAGGGCAGGGAGGAAAGGCCGAGAGCAGAGGATGGAGAGCAGCCAACACATCTCCACATCCTTTCATTTCCTGGATCCAAAGAGTTTCCTGGGGGGTCCTTTGCTGTTTCCCTCCCCACCCCGAGCAGGGACACAGCGTCCAGCTGGGAAGCACAACTGGCACGGCCCCTGCACAAGCCCTTGCTGCCCCTCCAGGCCAGGTGCTATCTGCTCTCCAGGGACTCCAGGTATTCCAGTGCTATGTCGTAGCAGAAATGGTACTGCTCCTGTTGGGAGAGAGAAGAGAGGGTGTCAGGATCCTGAGGGAACTATTTCCCAAAGTTATCCCTGTCTGAGGAAAAACATCTGTCAGCCTGTCAGGGCCCCCTGACAGCACTGCTGAAGCCACAGCCAGGAAAAACTCCACTCCTGGCAAATGACACCCAGTGCTGGGGCAGGGGCACGGTGCCCCAGATCCAACAGCTCCACACACACTGAAATCCAGCATTTTGGGGACACACAGCACCTTCACCTGCCCCAGGGCAGAGACCAGGACTGCAGCATCCCCTCACTGTGAAATTACCTTTATTCACCACCTCAGCTACAACCAGCACGTCATCACCTCAGTGACTGACACGTGTCAATCAAATGGTGGCAGAGACATGGGAATGATGGAGTCTGGGGTCAGAGGTGTCCACAATAAAACCTTAGGCAGGAAATTGAGGAGTTTTTGTTTCTGAGTTCAGCAGAGGCTGGAAAATGGGACAGCATCCAGGCAAATATCCACAGTTGGAGTGGATGGAGATGCCCTGCCCTGGCTGCCAGGACATTCCTTTATCACAAATTCTCTTGCCTAGCAGGACTGGGTGCTCTCTCCCATCTTTTTCTGAGACATCCAGGGATGGTGTCAGCATCCTCCCACCTTCACTCCCCATCAGCTGCGCAAAGGGAAAACCCAGAGTGGCTGACTCCTGGTTTTATAACAAAAATTCCTGAACTGGGGCTTGTGAGGGCAGACTCATCCATCCCTGTCCTTTCCACGACTTGTTTGCATGCTCTCCCACCCTTGTACGACTCACAGCACAAAAACTTCAGGAGAGCCCTGACCATGGCAGTGCCCATGCCAGGAGATGTTGCTCCAACGAGCAAAATCAGCCGGAATGAGGGCAAAAAACCCCAAACAAATCAGGATTTTGCTGCTGCTACAGGCACTGGGACATCAGGTGGGAGCATCTGGGTGTGACAGCAGGGAAGGAGAGGGGAGAGCTCAACTCCCCAGGTCCTGGCTGCAGGATGGGGATTGGAGCCTGAGCACCGGCACGACAATCCTGTTATCCCACACAGGTGGGCGGCCACGGGATCCCAGGTGGGAGCAGGCAGAGGGGGAGAAGGACTTCAAAGAGAGGAGGCTGTGGCAGCCCAGATTAAAAGCACATAATGCTTTTTGGATTAAGGAAAGGGATTGTTTCTATCTATCATCATGTAAAAATAACCCCCGGGGCAAACAGAGAGGGAAGAGGCGCAGGCAGCGGGAAGTGCTCTCTGCTGGGCTGAGCTCCTTACACCAGGCATGGACCCGGCCTCCCAGCGACTCTGGGAGATTGAGATTCCCAGAATAGCCAGTTCAGGTTCATTTGAGGCAGGAGGAGGTTTGTGTCCTGATGGGAAATGTTGCCTTTTTTTAATACCTTTGCAATTTAGCCCAATGGGTCTGATGGCTTCATGCTTGTCACATCATCTTTCCATTATCTGCATCCCTCCCCCCTCCCTCACCTTCTCCTCTGCTTTTAATTCCTAATGCAAATAACATCCCCTCCTCAAAACCATTTCATTTTGCAACTTAGGGATTTTATAATCCAAACAGGGTAAACGTTTCCAGCTGACTTGCTTTTAAAGCATCATGAGGCACCTGGATCTCTCCACCACGGGGGATTGACAAGCACCCACTCCCTCCCCTGTTCCATCATCGAGGGCCTGAATTAGGGCAGGGGCTTTTTGCCCTGACTTGCTGCCAGCTCCAGCCCCCTCCTCAGGACACATCACTCCTTTACTGCTCCCAGCAGTTTGTTCACCTACACATTTCATTCCAAGTGTTCGTTCCCTTTTACATTTCCAACAGGAATTTATCTGACTCCACACCAGCACTGCTCCCAATGCCACAAACCTTCCAGAGAACCACAGTTGCATCCTGTGGGTTAGTGTGACTCTGCCTTATGACTCCTGGGGAGGATTTCCAACCATCCCAGCACTGACTCTGAGGCTGTGCTAGCACAGCAGGACGAAAACAAGCCCAAGGCTGCTTTGAGGAGCTGCCTCACGTCCCAGCCCATCCCAGCACAGTGCTGGCATTAGGATGCACATGATGCTCAGCAGGATTTGGGGTGGAACAGGCAGTGTTTTGCGAGGTGAGCACCCCCAGCACCTCTCTTTCATGCCAGGACTGGCAGCCAGAGTGCACAGGGAGGGTCTGGTGCTTACCAAGGTCTCCACCATATTTGGTTTGTAGTTGCGGAGGGTCTTGGCAGCGAAGAAGACATCTGCCATGTTGTGACACTTGATCATCTCCAGGATCATGGTGGAGGCACAGAAGGTGCCACTCCGGCCACCTCCATTCCTGGTGGACAAACACACGTATCAGTGGCATCAGAGCATCTTCCTGCTCCCTCCAAGTCTCCCTTTCTCCATCTGACCCTGCATGCCAGGGGATGTCCCAGAGCAGGGGTTTGTACCTCTACCAGGAGACCTGAACCTGCTCCATGGGGCAGCAGGACAATGATCCTTCCTCCAACCCTCACAAGAGCATCAAAACACCTTTTTGGATCACCAAGGCTGGATCTTGGGACATCTGGGCTCAGCTCCCAGCCCTGCCATGGATCAACTCCTTGTGACCTTGGGGAAGCTGCTGGGTCCCTCCTGCCCTGGGCACGGTGACCCTGGGCTGGTGACAAGGTGCTGCTGCTGCCTGGAGAAACACCCCAAATTCCACACAGGGCACTGGGAACCTCCTCAAATCCTGGGCTGAACCCCTGTTCCCACACCACCACACCTGAAGCCTGACAGCAATGGGAATGGGGGAGAGGAAGAGAGAACATAATGCCAGAGCTTTATAAAGCATGTTCTCAACTTATCCTTCAGCTAACGAAGATGGACAAGGCTGTAATTAGTTTTTGATTAAAGACTCGCCTGCTGTCTCTCCCCATCTGTGAACATGCTGGGTCCCACCTGAGGGGAGCACACACGGTGTTTGTGAGCCAATCCCACCGGGAGGACAGGGGTGGAGACCATCTCCAGGCTGGACAGGGCTTGGAGCAACCTGAGGTGTCCCTCCCACTGGAATGAGATGAGCTTTAGGGTCCCTTCCCAGCCAAATCAGTCCCTGATTCTCTGTTCCTCCCTGCCAATGAGCAGCAGGTGGTGGGAGTGGCACAGCTCCTGCCACATCCTTCAGAGCCTGTTACACACACGTGATGTGGGGACAGGGCTGGGACCTCTGCCAAGGGTGGGGGACCAGCACAAAGGGCAGGTTTGTCACCCCTGCTAAGCATCCATCTCACGGAGGAGGTGACCACAGGGTGCCTCACCCAAAACTCATGTTGTTTGTGGCAGAGGTAGCCCCATCTGGGGACAAAGTCACCCCAGTGAGGGTTTTCTGCAGGAGCTCCAGGCAGAGCTGTGGACATGGAATGTGAAGATCTCTCCCCCAGCAGAGCCTGCTCCTCCCCAGCTGACACTCACAAGCAGTGCACCACAGTCCTGCCATCACCACTCTCCTTCTGCCACCTCTCCACCTGGGCCAGGAGGTGCAGGAAGGACTTCTTGGAGTCCGGGGTGTCTCGATAGGCTGACCAGCGCAGGTACTGGAAATGCCGGACCATCAGGTGCCCCTCCTGCAACTGGAAAAGCAAAACTCATCAACTGGAACCCATGGGCTGCCCTCATTTGCCTCCTCTGGAGGTCTGACAGAGGGCAGGAGGGTTCTGCCATGCATGGACAGTAGAGGCAGAGAGGAAAACCTTTTCCTGCTGCTTTGATATGGAGGGTTCAGCCCTGGCCTCCAGCTCACACTCGTTCCACCACCCCATCCCACCCAGGAGAACTCCACTGGCTTAGTTTATCTGGCCTTACAGACCTTGGGCTGTCTCTGGATCCCCCAAAACCTGTCCCCAGGTCCCTGAGCCTCCCCAAGGCTGTTTGCATGCTGAAGATCCATGGGATGTGGTTCTGTCATGCTTGCTGTAAACCAGGAGGCTGCTCAGAGGCTGCCATGGAGGCGGGAGCTTAATACCAGATAATCTGGTTAGTTTGGAAAGCTAATCTGGTTAGCTGGATCCAGGAGGGGGATTACATCCACAGAGCTCAGCAGGCTTCAGCTGGGCAGACGTGGGACTCCTGTTCAGGAGCACCTGGAGCACCCTGAGTATGGGATGGGATGAGACCATGGTCACACTGCTCCAGACACAACCTGGGGCTCACAGCTCATGTGGGGAGCACGTGGAGGAGAAAGGGGGGGTCAGGCACAGATGGGGGGCACTCAGCCCTGGAGGGCTCTGTTCACCCAGTTTCAGGTGCCTGCTGTGTGGGATGAGCACCAGACCTTCACCCAGCAGGACCAGGCATTCCTGTGGGGGAACTGGGATTCCTGGGGACTGGGAGTTGGGGGCTTTTGGTGCCCACTCCAACCTGCACATTTCAAACAGGGGCTTTTCTGAACCTTTTTAGACCTTTCCTGAACCTTTTTGGGAGCCTGATGTGAGCTGGTGATGTGCCTGTGATGGGCTGACCACCCCAGGCTCCAGTTTTTGCTTCCAGCTGGAAGCCAGGAAGGCAGGGGAGGAAAAGGAAACAAATAAATGGAGTTAAAACAGAAGAAAACTCCTTTGACAGCCTTGGAAGGCAAGTTTGGGGACCTGCTTTGAAGTGAGGTGAAAGCTCTGGAGCACTTGGGACAGCCCCAATGCCCATCTCCATCCCAGCAAGGCTTGGCACAAAGTGGCTCCATGCATTTCCCAGCCCTGCTCCAGCAATCTGCTCCCTGGAGGAATCTCCTCATCCATCCAGAGATTTCCATCACGCTGCATTTTAATTTAGCCCAGAGTATATTCTACCACCTGAGAGCTGAGCATATTTGGTGTAGGATTTTGTGCTGACACCCAGGAAGTGCCAGATGCTCCCTCGGGGAGCGTGAACCAAAACCCTCTTTGTGTTAAGAGTTCAGATAATCAGGATTTATCTCCTCTGGCCCTGACCACCCCGCTGAAGCACCTTCCCAGCTGGGCTGTCAGCCAAGCCACACATTCCCTTCCAAGCTCCCTAATTCCCATCTGCCCAGTGACCTTCACTAGGGCACTGGCCTCAGCCTCTTGGCAACCATCAGGAGTTTAAAGATCTCAGGGATGCCACCTTCTCCCAGCTGGTGTTTTTAGGTAAATCAGCTTCTTCTTTCCATGTACAGTTCTGCATACCACATCCCTTCCCTGCTGCCCTGCACTTCTCTTCTCTCAAGGCCAGCTTAACCATCCATGTAACACTGGCAAAGGGTAAAAATCTGTGTTGATCTTCTCATCCTGCAGGGAAAGGGCTCTGCTGGTGCCAGGGGAGTGTCCATCCTATGCTATGTGTGTGGCAGGGCAGAGATGGACCTTCAGGCAGGAGGAAAAAAGTCTTCTTGCAGTTTTGTAACACCTTTCAAGGAGCTGTGAACTCCAGAAAGCTTGGATGGAGTAACAGCAATTTTACAAGTTCCTCTCTGGCAGGAGGAGAGCTGGGGCTGCCTCCTCTGCAGAAGCTGAGTTAGACCTCAGCAGTCAGGAAGGATTTTACTGCTCTCAGCAACTCCCTGAAATGTTGAAGCCAGGTGAGGTCAGTCTCTTTTCCCAGGTAACATGTGATAAAAAGGAGAAAACAGCCTCAAGCTGCATCATGGGAAGTTTAAATGGGGTATTAGGGGAAAACTTCTCCACCAAAAGAGTTCTTAAGCCCTGGCACAGGTTGCCCAGAGCAGCTGTGGCTGTCCCTGGATCCCTGGAAGTGTCCAAGGCCAGGTTGGACAGGGCTTGGAGCAGCCTGGGATAGTGGAAGGTGTCCCTGCCTACAGAAGGAACAACATGGTTTTGAAGTTCCCTTCCAACCCAAAACATCCTGGGATTGTGTAACCGATGTAAAGCAGCTCACCCGTGTGATGTTCTGCACTCGGAAGAGCCGGGACACAATGTCCTCATCCGCCACTCCCGAAATGTATTCCACCTCCATGGGGCCATAGTGCTGGAGCCCTGGCTCAGGCCAGTACTGCAGGCAGGGCTGTGGAGAGAAGCACAGCTCACTGTGACTGGGAATGCAGGCTGGGACACAGGGAAGGGCACCAGGCAGCGCCTGTGAAGGGAGAGGCTGGTGCTGGACCCCAGGGAGACCCAGGGTGGGGTGCTGGACCAAGATGCCATGTCTCACTCAGCACATCAATGGCTGAAGGATCTCCCAGGTTATTGAGGGATCAAAGAAAGGTCAGGCCCACCCCCAGCACCCACACAGACAACAGCTGACCCTGCCAGGAATGGACCCTTCTGTTCCAGGAGGATGCTGGATGGGCTGTGCCCCAGTTCCAGCACAGACCTGATCGTGCACAATGACAGAGCAGGGCTGGGCAGCTCCCAGCTGGCTTTAGGAGCCGCTCAGCCACCAGCAGTGACAGCAACGTGGGATGTCAGTGCTCCTCATCCCACGGCCAGGACATCCCACCAAGCCAAAGCAACCCCAGCCTGCACCTCTGGGGAGCAACTCCCCCCTCCCTGTGTCCATCATGGCACTGATGGATAGCTTGGGCCCTGGAGCATGGGTGAGATTGTTTTCACAGTGTGACAGCTGGGAAACCAGCACCGACACAAAATATATGATGTTTGTCACCACACTTTCACAGGGCATTTAGCAACGCAGGCCAGCCACGGCCTGGGCCCAACTGCACGGCAAACGTGTCTCAGGAATAATTGGTTATTAATAGGGGCTATAAATCTCCAAGATCTCTGAGCCTTCCAGACTCAGAACTATAATTTGGATATTAAAACTTCCCTTGGCAAGGCATAGTTCAAGTGAGGGCTGTACCCTCAAAGTCACCTTTCAGAGCTGCCTGCTGGAAAGGTTGATTTATTACCTGTTGGTCTTACACCAGTAAACATTTAGGATCCAGCTAAATATCGTAACCCAGATATCCCTGAAGAACAGACTCAGACAGGGCTGAGTAATGAGGAAAAATGGCAGAGGGAAGGGAAGGGATTCTGCCCTTCTCAGGTGAGACCACACCTGCAGAGCTCCTCCAGCTCAGGGGACACAGACCTGTTGGAGCAATGTCAACACCAATGGAACACCAGTGTCAATTTAATGCCAACGCCAAAGCCAACTCAATGCCAATGCAACACCTCTGCAATGCCAACACAACACCAACAGCAATTTAACGCTAACACTGACTCAAAGCCAACACCGATGCAATGTCAACGCAACACCAACACCAGCTCAAAGCCAACACTACACCAATGCCAACACAATCTCAGTGCAGCACCAATGCCATGCATCCAGGCTGGGCTGCTGCTCAACACCTCTTTGGCTCCAACTGGCCAGCCCTGTGCTTACAGGGAACAAATCCTGAGTGCTGCAGACAGTCCCGTGTCCCCTTACAGAGGAGAAATTGCTGAGTGGGCAAGGCAAGGGGCTGCAGTGCTTCCAGGGCGATGGGGACAGAGCAGGACAAAGCCACCTGTGGGTCCAGCACGGTGGGCAGGGCAGCAGCACTCACCCAGGCAGAGTTGGACTGGTTGAGCTGGTTGAGCATGACGATGGAGGTGCAGCCATAGTCGTACACCAGCCGCCAGAAGTCGGTGGTGGTGTTCTGCAGCGGGTGCAGGGTGACGATGAAGGCAGCGCTCTTGGTGTAGCTCTGTGGAAAGATGTGCACCAGTAAGGACATGGTGGTGACACTGGAGCCACTGCTGTCACACCCCAAAGAATCAGTGCAACCAGATGAGTGGGACCAAACCCCTCTTCTCCATGCCCGAACAGAGCTGGTCTCCCTGGCACAGCCTCAGTCTCTCCATGCCCTGGTTATGGGGAGATCCAAGTGATCCCTGCCCTTAGTCAGGATGAAAACACCCACAATTTCCTCTCACAGGAAAGAGCATTTTGCATAAATAATTAGGGAAAATATGTCACCTTTGAGCCAAGACCAAGCAGAAGCCGTGGCTCCCAAAAGACCTCAGACTTCAGCTCTGCACCCGGCCCTGAGTGGAAACGTCACCCATGGCATCACCCCCACCCACAGTGCCCCACCCACAGTGCCCCACCCACAGTGCCCCACCACCAGGCACTGAGAGCAGCACAGACAACCACTGACCTGGGCTCAATTTTTTTTTCCTGTGGGGAGGAAAGAAAACCCCCCCAAAAAAGATCCTAGAGACTGCAAGAAAGAAGTGTGAGGGAAGGAAATTACTGTATCTTTTGTTTGTGCTTTGAACAAGATACATCCCCTTGGTCATCCTGCTGCTGGTTTGCCAAGGGACAGCTGAGCTCAACACTGCATCAGGCACACTTTAATTAACACAGTTTGGCTCAAGTCCCTCAAAACCAGCACAGCTCTCTGCCAATGAGGGGTCCTCTGCCTGCTGCTGAACCTCCTGACTGAGCTCACAGAAATGCCTTTGCTGAACCATTCCTCTGGCCCTGTGCATGGGCAGCAGCAAGAACCCAGCACTCAGCGAGAGCTTTCCACCCTCCAGGAGGGGCATGAGAGCAGCAGGGGAAAAGAGATTTCACCAGGTGCTGCCCAGGCTTCCCTTGGCACCCTTCTCTTTGGCACAGGTGTAAGTGACAGCGGGGTGTGGAGCAGGGCATGGCTCCATTGACACCTGCACCACTGACAGGTGGCACAGGCCAAGCTGATCTGACAGATGGACAGACTGATTGAGCAAACCACTTTGGCACTTAAAGAGAATGAGACTTTACTTTTACTTTTTTTTTTTTTTTAACCTAAAGAGGGAAATAGGTTTTATCCCTTCAGCAAGAATTTCATCCAAAGGGCTTTGTCTGTCTATAAAAAGTATTTCACTCACTCACCCTTTAGCAGAGATCGAGGGAGGCTCAGTGATGCATAATGATAAAATGGATATGCAAACAGCAAGCAAGCCATAAACAAAACTCCCATCTCACTGCAGCACTACGAGAGCCATTCCACACCACCAGCAGCCCACTCTGCTCTACAAACTGCTTTTGCTGTGGGAGCAGGAATTAGGGAGGTGGCATCTGCAGAGGGATCCAGCAGGATAAATCACCCACAGCATGGAAAACAGAAAGCTTAGCCTGGTGCCAGTGCTCACCTGTGACTAGGAGGGCCTGGGGAAGATGCCTGAGGTGTGGGGGGCTCTGTGCTGCTCATGCAAAGCATTTCAAGGAAAGGGAAGTGGGGCTGGTGATGAATGACCCCATCCCTCAGTGTGGGCCTGGAGCCTGTGGCATCCTCTGCTCTGCTTTGTGATCATCAGCCACCAGGAGATCGCTTTGTCACCACAGAGTCCTTTCTGATTGCACCAGGGGGATGCATGGTGGCTCGGGGAGCACTTCAGAGCACCCCCAGTTGCATCAGGAGAAGGGGCAGGAGGATCACGGGGGCACAAGAGGGGGTTAATGCTACCAACCCCCCAAAAGCTTCCTCTCCCTCCCCTGCTCCACCGTCACTACAAAATCTTGAAGTCCCTCAGTGCCTGTCTCTCGAGAGCAGGAGGAAAGCTCTTGCATGGTGCTACTACACAAAACAAAGGTGCAGGACCTCATTACACCAGTCCCAATCCTTCCCTCCCCTGCACACAGCTGCCATGAGCCTTGCTGCCCTTGTGCAAAACAATGCCATAAATCCAAACCGAGCCAAGTTTTGCCAAGAAAAGTTGCCTGAGCCCACAGGAAGCAGCCCCCTCCTCGTCCCCAGAACACTCACATCAGTTAAGGCCGCGTTGATGTAGTTGTTGCTGTCTCCATCCACGGAGATGAGGAAGGGAAGGCATCGGTCGGGCGGCAGCACGTCCATGCTGCGGTTGCGCTCCCGGTTGCGGGGCAGGAGCGCGATGCTGCACTCCTCCACGTCCAGGTGTGGGGTCACTGAGTTCAGCGTCTGTGGGCACACGGGTCCCCCTCAAACCCTGCCCAGTCCAGCAGGGGAGGACAAGGAGGAGCTGCAGAGGTTTTGGGACACTCACCTGGAACTCCTCCCGCAGCTGTGAGGAGTTGCTCTGCGGCTCTATCCTCACCATCTCCTTGTAGGTGGGCTTGAACTCACTGGCGGGGATGCTGGTCTCCCCACACAGACAGGCCTCCAGGATGGCGTCATGGATGAAGATGTACTGCTCCTTTGGGGAGGACAGGGGACAGGGCTGAGCCTCCCGAGCTGGCTGGGGACAGCAGCCCCACGTGCCTCTGGCTGTCCCCAACACCCGCTCACCTCCGTCTGTATCATGTTGATCCTCCGCGAGCAGAGCGTCTTCACGCAGTTGTAGATGTCCACAACGCCCTCGCACTCAGCCATGTCCAACATCACATCCAGGACGATGTAACAGCCAGTCCTCCCTGTGCCAGCACTGGGGATGGAGGGGGAAACAGCAAACACATTCCCAGTCTGTGCTGACACCCACACACAGCCCCAAAGGCTGCTGGGCACCAAGCGAGGTCTCTATGGGCAAGGGCTCAACTCACAGACCCTGTACCAGGCAACCCCACAGGGCTGCCAGGACCTCACACACCTCAAGAGCCTGCTTTAGCCTTAAACCTGCCCAAACACCCCTGCTGCAGCCCCAAGGGTGTGTGATGGTCAGGCTGCGGGTGGGCACCCATGGATGAAGTTCATTTTTAATTTAAGACAGCAGAACACATGGGTTTTGCAACAAAACTGACAACTAAACCATTTAAGTGCCAACAGTCCTCCGGGATCCCAGCCCAAAAACACCAAGGAGGGCTCAGCTCTGAGCCTGGGAGAGCAGGGAGGCTCCCCAGGCATGAGCAGGTCTGAATGCCCCAGGGAAGACTCTCAGGGTAAGGCTGAGTCCAGCAGGATGCTCAGAGCCAGCCCAGCAGTGGTGACATCCCAGGCCCTGGCATGGCTGGAGTCATAGTCAGAGACCTCCTGTGTCCTGAACACCCCCATGATGTGCCAGGAACAGAACCACACCCTGCCCCTTCCCTACAGAGTCTTTTCCAGTGAAATACTGATTTTTGGGGCTGATGAATCACTCGTTGTGATTATCAGTGATTACAGGCTACGGGTACTAATCACACTGGCTAGTGAATGAACGCTGATGAGGCAGTTGACAGGGAGAAATCAAATAAAAAATAAAAAAAACCCTCCCACACATGAGCTCCTCCTAGCTTGCCCAGTGGAGGAAGAGCCATCAGCCCATCATGTGTGAATGCCTACTCAGTGCACAGAGAGCCACCAAAGCTGCTCAGATGTGTCACTCATGTCCTCCCCAGCTCTGGCATCCCAGTGGCAGAGTCCTGTAGAACGGGGCTATCCTGCTGCCCCCCTGCCTCTCCCTTCAGCCAGACCCCGTGTCCTGACCATCAGCAGTGGTCAAGCTGCCCCTCACCATTTCATCCTCGCCCACTGGGACAGAGCTATGTCACTGGTAACAGGTTGGGGCAGCCCCAAAACAGCGCTCCTCCCTGCTTGTCCCTCTGCACCAGCCCCAGCCCTTCCTCCCTGCTGCCACCAACCCAGCGGTGACATTTCACAGACAGATCCCATCGCAGAGGGACGTCAAGGCCAGGTTGGACAGGGCTTGGTGGAATCTGGACTAGTGGAAGGTGTCCCTGCCTGGCAGGGGGATGATCTCTAATGTCCCCTCCACCCCACTCCAGGAGCCCTGCCCGCACCTGCAGTGGATGACGATGGGGCCGGCGTCGGGCGGCGTGGACGCTTTCACCCTGCGGATGAAGGCCAGCAGCCCTGTGGCGTGGTAGGGGACACCGTGCTCGGGCCACGACAAGAAGTGGAACTGCTTCACCTCGTGCCGGGCCGAGTAACCCCGCTGCAAGGGAAGGATAAGAGGGCAAGGTCACTCAAACACTTGATTTTCTCAGGAATCCGTGATTTTTCCAGCTCAGCATCCAGGCAGATGGACCACACAGCAGTCACACACATGAGCAGCCCCACAGCTCTCTCCTCTTGGCTGCAAGAGGGTTAAAAACCACCAAGGAGAAAAAGGAGGAGGTGGCAGCAGCCTCAGGTCTCCCTGTCCTATAACCAGACATTAATTTGACATTCCTGTAGGTTAAGGGGTAAATTGCACCAGCTCCATCTCCGTTAGCGTGCTGCAGAGTGATGGCTACACCTCCAGCCCAGAGGACAGGAATGCATCTTTCACCCCCACCACACTCACACGAAAATTAAGCACTCACTCACTGTCCAGACAAAGGTGGGACTGAGCCACTCGCCCAGCACAGGGTGCAGAGCCAGAGAAAAGGCAAAGGAAGGAGTGGCTGGTGAGCCCATTTTGGGTTAAATAAACAGGATTCTCCTAAATGCCAAGCTGTGCAGGGTGAGAGGTGCCCAAGGGGGGCCTCCCCCCGAGGCAGGGTCGGGCAGGGGCAGGGCCGTACCCTCTCGAGGGCGAAGGTGCGCACAGCGTACTCAGCCAATGTCTCTGACTCCACCAGCGTGATCTTGATGTCCCCGTACATCTCGGAGTCATCTGGCCAATACTTGGAGCATTTCACCTGCAAGGAGAGCACAGCATGGGGGTTTGGCTCCCTGCAGTGGCTTCCAGCAGAGCCAGAGCCCAGAGGGATGGGATGGGATCCTTACCCGGCCCACCTCCACCAGCTTGGTGATCATCACAATGCTGGAACAGTGCTCCTGCCACACCATGCGCCAGAAGTCATACACCATGTCCTGCTTGGGCCCTGTGGGACATGGGAAAAGCCCCCATGGATGGATGGGCAGCACAAGCAGAACCCAGCCCTGGCAGTGGCCTGATGCCACCATGTCCCCACTCCTGCCTCTGAGGCACGAACAGCTCCACAGCACCTCAGAGCCCTTTTCCCCAGTGCTGTGCAGTGCCAAGGGGAGCAGGAGGGCCGGGAGCTGCTCCACATTGACCCCTTCCCTTCCTTTCCTGCTCCTGGCAAAGCTTAATCCCACCAGGAACAAAACCTGGCTGCTCCATCAGGAGCTGAGGAACCACTGGCTGAGAGGGAAGGGACTCACCTTGTGTGGCTATGAAGTGGTTGGACCTGTGGTAGCCCTGCAAGGGAAGCACAGACATCAGTCCCAAGCTGGGGCACAAACCCTTAGACATTCCCCAGTCACCCAACTGGTAGAAATTCCCCACAGCCACTGGGCCAGGTTCTGCAAGTCCACTGCAGGAGGAGGAGGTTCAGCAGCCATTCCACACTCAGTACACGCTGTCCTGGGAGGGTGCATCTCCTGCATCCCACAAGAGGCTCGTGTAATGCCAAATCCCACCCCTGGTCTGCACCAAAATCCTTTATCAGCACCTTAAGGGGTCCACGAGCTCCACTCCAGCTGCCACCATACCACTGCCAGGAGAGCCCCATCAGTGACCTCCTCACTCCACAGCAGCCACCTGGTGCTGGGACAGCTCCACTCCCCTCCTTCATCCCCGCTGCTTTAACAAGGACATGCCAAAGAGCACATTCCAGCCAGGCTGCTGCCAGAGGGATTGTGAACCTGCTGTCTCACTCCCTGGCCATGGGTCCAGCAGAGTTAAACCACACCACACGCATGGAGATGACAGTGGCTTCTCCATCCCCCATGGGTCTCTTCACAAGGGATTTTTGTGGGTCAAATTCAACCCCTTCTCTGAGCACACAGGTCCTGCTTTCCATGTCCCAGTGCCACACAGGCCTTGCTTTCCCATTCCCTGGACCATTTGCAGGTTTATGGACACATTTTCCCAGCCTGCCTCTCCCTGATGGTATTTAGACCACACTGCCCAGGGCGAGGCCTGGCAGGAGATGGGAGCAGAGAAGGGAGAAGAGGGGGAACAGTCTACTTACTTCTCGGTTAATCCGAATCTTAACGATCCCGTTGGGACACAGGTTTGAGAGAAAGAGATCAGAGACATTAGTGAGGCACAGAGCAGAGAGGGGTTAGTGCAGGCCATGGAGAGACAGGGCAGAAAGGACACAGGGGACATGGACAGGCTGAGGGACCCTGCTTGGGCATGGGGATCAGGCCACCACTGACAGGCAACACCCTCTGGGTAGGAGGGAAGAGTGGGATTTGCTGCTGCTTCCAGGAGATGCTGGAGCCTTCCTGCACCTGCTTTGGTCTCAGCATCACTGGAGGTGACAGAGGACATCGCTCTTGGGGACACCAGGGCTGGGCTCTGCCCAGATTCACACACACCAGCAAGATCGAGGGGTACCCCAGTGTGAGCCCCAGATGCTCCCTTGGTGTTCTCAAGCTCTGCATCCCCCACCCAGGGAGAAGGAGATCCACAGCCACATGAACAGGTGAGGGGGAAGAAGAGAGAAAAGCAGAGAGGGAATGAGAAAGAAGGGACAGAGCAAGATGCAACAAGCAGAAACTGCTGATGAACACAAATAAATCAGGCAGTGTGTTCCAGGGACGCACTGACCAGCCCACCCTGGGCTGTCCAAACTCCTCCAAATGCTGCTGGACAGACCCCGAGATTCCACAGGAAGCTCCTTTAGCAGCCCAGAGCCCCAGGGACACAGGCCCTGTCCCCACTTACGTCGATGTAGTTGGCGTTGATGTAGTCGGAGTTGGGGTCACCCAGCAGCGGGTGCAGCTTCACGCGGTGACGGTCATCTGCGGGAGGAACAAGGAACCATCAGTGCCTGGTCACCCACCACAGCATCCCAGGCAATCCCTCTGGCCCAGGAATCCACAGAACACAGGAGTCTGGAGCTGTTTGGGGTGTCTAAGCCTTTGCTAAAGGCACTCACATGTGGACACATGATCTTGTCTTCCTTTGGTCTTGTCTTTCTTCTTCGAAGCATCCCAGCCTTCAAAGAAGCTCTGTAAGGAAAGGATGGACATCTCAAGCTGAGGGCAAGATTGTGGGATCCCCCCCAGCCCCAAAAGCTCCCTGTGGAGCATGACAGACAGGGTGATCCTCCAACCCAACACCTGGCTCCTGCAGCCCCAGCTCCACCTCCACAGCACACTCTGCCAGCTACACAGTCCTGTTGCATCCACAAAATGGTCCATTTTCCAGCAAATTACAGACTGCCTGGGTTTTTTTCCAGGGTTGGTTGTAGTTGTTTTTTTCCTAAACCTCCCCAGCTCCTTTCTCTCCCTGGCAGAGAACAGGTTTGTGTGTAATAACAGTGACATTCATAGACTGGCGTAAGAGGGGGAAAGTGGAAGGAAATTACATGTTTTCTCCCCTCCCATAATATCTGAGTGCTTTCAAATGACTAGTTCCAAGAACATACAGCAGCTTTTCAAGGAGCACTAATGATTATTGCAAGCCCTGGTTTGTCCAACGTGTGAAAGTGGGGGGAGAGCTCCTGTTCCTGAAACAGCTGAGCATTAAACAGTAATTTCACTGGGAAATCTCAATCTCTAGACCTGTGGGACACCAAGGAGCCAGGAAATGACCCCACTGGCTGTTGTGAGACAGAGGCTTGTGAAATAACCTGCTCTGTTACCAGTGCTCTGACCTGGCCAACTGGGATGGACATGACGCTGCCAACAACTCTTGGGAAAGAAATCCCTCCCCTGGCATCACCCTCCCCAGAGTCTTCACGGTCTTGGAGCTGCCAGATTGCAGAGGATCTGCTTGTCTTTAGGCTACAACCATGCTTATCACAGGCCAAGTGTGCTTGGGAGCAGAAGGTGACATGGCAATGCCCAGGGGAGGGAAAGGGAAAGGAAGGAGCAGCCTTGGCCCTTGCAGGAGAGCTGGGATGACACACTGCAGACAGGGCTGGTTTGGCTTATCTCAGGGACGTGCTCAAGCTGACAAAGCTCAGAGCTGCCTGCAGCAGCCATTTGATCCAGACTAAGGGACACCCTCCATGCCAGCCCAGAGCTGAGAGCCCCAGCTCCCACCCAGAGCTCCAGACCTGGAGCATCCCCTCCTTGCACACAGGCCCCATCCACGTTCCCCCGTCCATCCTCCCTCCCAGTGGCCCTGAGACGCTGGCACAGGCTGCCCTCACCTCATACTCCTGCTTGAAGCCGTAGCCCTCGGCCGTTTTCATCTGGTTGATGTGCTGCAGGAGGTCGGCCACGCGCACGGCCGGGTGCAGCTGCCCCGTGTGGTACGGGGAGCCCTTGCGGCCGCACTGGCGCCGTGGGGAGCCCCCCAGCAGGCTGCTGGACTCGTTGACCACACTGCTGCGCTGGTCACCTGCACAAGGGACCCACAACCGGGGGCTATCAGGGCAGCAAAACCTTGGGCTGCGTCCCCATCGCCTCCTCACACCCGCTCAGGAGATGCTGGTGCTGCAGGGCCTCTCTGGGGACCACCAGGGGTCCAGTCCCCAGTTTCACAACCACCCCCTCATGCTCTCTGCAGCTCCTCCTACACCACAAAGACAAAAATGCCCAGTACAGCCTTTTAGGACCCCAGCAGATCTATCAGAAATCAGAGAGCAAGGCCGTAAGGGGGCAATAACCTCATTTCCCATTGGCTGGAACAATGAGCTCTCATGCAGATAAGCAAGAGCTCCATGCCCAAATACTCACACAAGATCCTGAGCTGAAAAATCACCTTGCCAAAGTGTCCAGCACAGCTTAACAGCTCATTTCCCTCACTGCTAGAGACCAGCACTGGATTCCTCACACTGCCACAAATGGAGCTGTACAGTATGATGGAGAGTCTGTGCAGTATTTACCTGGTTTATGCCTTTGCTGTGCCCTTACCAGCAGAGCCAGGCTAAGATCCCATCTGTGTTTGTCAGGGAACGTTCCCACACCAGATCTCAAAATCTGGGTTTGCACGAACCTGATGCTCTGAGCCACTCCCAGAGACGGGCAGGCAGGGCCCCGTGGAATGGTTTGGGTTGGAAGAGACCTTAAAGCCCATCCAGTGCCACCCCCTGCCACGTGCAGGGACACCTTCCACTGTCCCAGGCTGCTCCCAGCCCTGTCCAACCTAGCCTTGGGCACTGCCAGGGATCCAGGGGCAGCCACAGCTGCTCTGGGCACCCTGTGCCAGGGCCTGCCCACCCTGATAGGGAATTCCTTCCCAATATCCCACCTAACCGTGCCCTCTGGCAGTGGGAACCAACAGGACAACACAGGAGAGTGCCTCCACATCCCACAACATGACCAACAGGCTCATCAGCTGCTGGGATTAATGAGAAATTAATTAATTGCTGGCATTTACAAGGTGGTGTCACAGCCACACGCTGAGGAATCACTTCGGTTTCCATGCGGATTAGCGACTTCAAATGCACAGAAACTGAAGCATGGGGGGGAACAGCCACCAACCAGTCACCAAGTCATTCATTTACCTTGGTTAATTAAAGATATTTGCAGGCAATGGAGACTCTCCCAGCCATGGCAGGCAGCCTGAGCTCCCCAGCTCAGCCCCACCAGCCTTTGAGTTTCAAGCACAGCAACCAAAGCAAAATCCACCTAACCTAGCTCTATGTATGAAGAGGAGGAGAAGTTTGCCCTCTGGGCTTTAATGATCCATGAGACAATGGCGGGAAGCACATTAATCCCGCAGCCGGTGCGGAAGAGCCGCGTGCAGGCGGCATCTTGCAGTTACTGTAACAGATGTTATTAGCATATGGCTGAAACTGGGGCATCCAAAGAGTTATTTTACAACTAAATCAGCATGGAGACACATCCTCCAGTGGGTGTGAAGTTATCAGTCTCCCTCTGATGTCAGTGCAGGGGCTCTTTAACCCTTCTAAGCCCAGGCTGTGTGGGGAAGGCTAGGGAAAAGCTTCCCACCCCAGTGTAAGCCAGGAGGTGGGATTCACCCAGTTCCAGGGGGGCTGCAGCTGGATCCTGAGCCCACAAACGGCCTCAACCTGCCCAGCCACAAGCTCAGATCTCCATGAAAAGATAGTGACCCCGCTCCCCACAAGAACTTCCCCTTCAGCACAGCCTGAATAGTAGCAAAAGCTCCAACACCAATGAAATCCACCCCCTTGGAGATTAACACAGGGCAGGGAAGAGCCTGCTATGCCACACATGTCAGTCTAAAACAGATGTAACACTAAGCCTTCAACACAATCACAGAATGTCCTGAGTTGGAAGGGACCCACAGGGACCACCGACTCCAACTCCTGGCCTGCACAGACATCCCAATAATCCGACCCTTGGAATTCACACAAGAATTCAAACACTCCTTGAACTCTGGCAGGCTGTTCCTGTAATATTTTGGGGTTACTGGGCACCTTTGCTGTGGCTGGAAGGAAGCAGGGAGATGCCAGGGTCCCCATCCTTACCTCAGTTGCCACAGCTGTGGGATGGGAGCAGGGGGTGCCGGGTTACCACTCTCACCTGTGTTTCCAGAGCTGTGGGAAGAGAACAGGAGCTGCCAGGCTCCCACCCTCACCTCTGTTTCCGTAGCCATGAGTATCCATGAAGGACAGCCCCAGGCGCTCGTCCTCCTGCAGGGTGCTCTGGTCGGTGAAGCTCCTGTCGATGGCGCTCATCATGTGCGTCTTCTCGTGCCGGTAGTTTATGGTGGCTTTGGTCATATTCACGGGTTTCCTGCAGCGGGGAGGAGCAGAAGTGAGCAGGGCTCACCATCAGGTGCTCTAAGGTCCCCTCAAAGCTCCTGGGCTTGGATTATTCCAGGGAGCAGGACAGATTGTTTGCAGCAGTGTGGTCATCATGCGCTGATGCTCTGCTGTCCCAAGCCGGTCACAGCCGCATGTGCAGCATCCCTTGCTGGCTGCAGCAACATCAGTGTCCCCTGCTGTCTCCTGCCCTTCCACAGCCAGGGGTGCTCCTTGTGCAAAGGCTCTCTCCAGCCATCTCCCATCACATGGATCTGCCCCAGCCCTATCCAGCCCCGCTTCTCCAGCCATGATCCCCTGGTCTAATTGAAGGTGTCCCTGCCCATGGCAAGGGTTGGGATGAAATGAGCTTTAAGGTCCCTTCCAAGCTAAACAATTCTGTGATTTTAAAGCCATATCAGGGGCCAAATCCACCCCAAGGGATGGGCTGAACCCCTTTCAGTAAACCCGTGCTCAGCACCCATTGCGGAGGCTTCTCCCTCCATGCTGGATCTCTATTTAGGCACCTAACAAAGATGCTCACTGGGACAGAACATCATACCCCAAATTCAAGTAATTTAGGCAAAGAAACCTGAAGGAATGGTTTTGAGAGGCAGCATCAGGCTCCGAAGCCAGAGCAGTGATTAAACCAGAAGGATGAACTGGAGATCTGAGCCCACGTCAGCATCATGGTGGGGCTGGAACACTGCAAGGCACTGCTAAAATCCAGAATTCAACTCAGAGTCGCTGACCCTTCCCCTTTACACTGTCTTGTGTCTCTAACAAGCTTGGCAGCATTATTTTCCCTGATCCAAATAGACCCTTAAAATGCACTTGGCAGAGATAAGGACTTGTTGGAGCAGCAGGGTGAGGGGGGCGGCCAGGAGGAGGATAAAGCAGGAGAATGGCAATTACTTACGGGTAATAGGAGTAAGAATAGTAGTTCCTCCTGGCAAGCGTGCAAAGAGAACAGCAGAAATTGCATAAGCACCTTTTCTCCAGCACTGGGAAGGGAGGTTAGAGGGCAAGTCAGCTGCCAGAAAATTCAATGCACCATAAAGGAATCAGGCTCCTCTGTGGCACCCACAGGTTATTTACTCCAGGCAGGAGCCAGCACCCTGATAGGAGAGCACAAGCACTGGCTCTCAGCATGACCACTCTTGTGGGGATGTCCACAGCACCCTTGTCCAAGGGGTTATTCCATAATTTTTAAGAGTGAAAAACAAAGATGTCCCAAATTGTAGGGATTTCCCCCAGGCTGCTGATTAGGGGCCCGGAGGGGGAGATGGGGTTGGAATGTCACATTCCCAGTGCACCAGTGCTACTACAGACAAATGTATTCCAAGGCTGTATTTCCATTCCACCACATCTATGTTTCTCCAATGGCAAAGCACTCTGGAGATTTATTAGCTCATCCCAGCTTCCCAACAGCCCCAAATTCAGGGCTCTCAGCACCAGATCTAATTTGTGGCTCTGGTTTATCCTTCAACAGGTTCATCCTGGGATGCTGAAGCAGAAGCTGCTCCTCCTCCTCCTGTCCCACAGCACTGGCAATGGGAATGCAGCAGCTACACTCACAACTTCCCACCCACAGCATCACTCCCCAAAACACATCAGCACTACTGGCATTTGCTCCATCAGGGAAGGATCCAACAGAGCCATGAGCCAGCCCTGCACCTCGCAGTGTGCAGGGACGCTACAGCCCCCCTCTTCCAGCAGTGTAAATCTGCAAGGATCCTTCCAGGGTGCACAGAGCCATAAAGAGCTCTGCAGATTTACAGGGCCGAGGCTCTGCCCTGCTGTTTTTCTCTCCCTCTGGCTGTTCACGTACTTTGCTCCATCCTCCCAAGCCCCGTGTTTAATTGCTGTCCTTTATCCCAGTCCTGAGAGCCCCCCCAGCCCGGCACTGCCTCAAGCCCTGCACAGAAGAAGCCACTTTTCCAGGGCATTGCATCCATGTGAAAAGCAGCAGCCACATCCCCAGTGCTCCCAGGGATGAGTGTCCCAAAAAGCCCTCGCCATCCTCCCCCGCCACCCCATGAGCTCCCTCAGTACAAGCCCACCATGACAGCCACATCCATGCTGGATGTGCTCATGCTGGCCTGGCCAAGGCAACAGGGAAGCCCAGAGGCAACAGCTCAGTGTAGATTAAGCTGATTTTTGTAATTTTGGGCCGGGGTGCAGGGCTGCACACTCTGGGGTGCGTGGCTGCTGCTGGCAGGGAAGAGCTGGCAGGATATGACAGCAGGGCTCAGCAATGGTGCAGGGCTTGGGCCAGAAGCGTTTCCATTCATGCAGGATCACAAAAGCAGCACAAAGCCAAGAAGCAGCAGGACAAGAGGCAAAAGACCAAAAAATATGGGGAAGAGGGACAGTGGAACAAAGCTGCAGAGGGGAAAGGGACACCCCCAGGACTTTGCTGCTCAGTCCCCAGTGTCCCCTGCCGTGCCTGGTGTCACAGAGCACAGGGGCTCTGTGTCCAGTGGGATGCACAGGCACACGGAGACACAGCTCGAGGGAATGTTTGGAGCCTGCTCAGCACAGCTGAATCCCCACCAGTAACTCCAGTTAGTGCTGGGGTGGGGGAGAAGGGCTGAGCTGGGAGGCAGGGACAGATGAAGCAGCAGCCCAGGTCCCCTTACCCTTTCCGAATGGCGACGATGATGGCTCCCAGCAGGATGATCAGGACGATGAGGCCCCCGGCACAGATCCCCAGGATCAGACCCATCTCCTCCGAGTGCTGTGACACCTCCAGGGGACGCTTGCTCTCTTTGCAGGCAGCTGCCAGAGGACAGGGACAGGTAGGAGGGGTGGGTGCACCCACCACTCTCCACTCCAGGGGGATTGGCAACATCAGACATCAAAACGCTGGGATTAGTCCCACGGGAGGCTTGCTTCTCCACGAACACACATTATTCCACCAAGATGCCACAGGGCTCTGCAGTGCCACACTATGAGCATAGCCAATTCCCTTTTCTCAGTTCCAGTGGGGTGAGACAGTCCCTTTGTGCACCTTTAATCACACCTCATATAAGATCATCCATCCCTGGATTCCACATCCAGCACCACCACTCCAGACCTTCACCACAGTAACAGCATGAAGAAGGAAAATTCAACCAAGGGAAAAACCCCAGATGCCAAAGCAAGTGGGAAACAAGAGTGTGGGGTGGGGCTGGAATAACCCATCACATGCAGCCCAACCACCACCAGTGCTGGTCCCAACCCACCAGAGCAGCCATGGGGCCAGAGCTCCAGTGGGCTCAGGGGAAAGGGAGGGCTCACCTTTGCGAGCGATCCGGACACAGTTCAGCCGAGTTTCCTATGGAGGCAAAAAGGGAGGTCAGTGCTGGATGAACATTCCAGCAGCTCCGCTCCCCACTCCCACCCAAGCAAGGCTGGGTGGACACAGCGCTGCTCCATTGGTGCTTCAGCCCCCAAACTGAGGGAGTCCCTGGGTGATTTGTGCTGTAGCGCCCAAAAAGAGCTCCTGGGGAACCATATCCCAAGAGATGCTGCTGAATGATCTGTCCCCAGCATTCCCAGGTTTAGCCAGAGCCACTGCAGAGCCACTGGGAGGACCCAGCACATGCAGCTAAGTCACATGTCACCAATGTGCCACCAGCTACAGCTAAAACATTCTCAGGTTGTCATCCAGAGCTTCATGGGTTTGTCTTCCATCAGTCAGTTTCAAGCCCCAGTCCTGGTGCTCTGTACCTGCTGCCAAGGTTGCCATGAGGTTCCAGCTCAAGTCTCCAACAGTTTTAACATTTGCAGTTTAGGGATGGGTTCAGCTAAAATATTCCATTTTTCCATGCATTGAACTTGTGTTGCAAAATAAAAGGCACCATTTTTGCAGTATTGTCTTCTTCTCCAAGCATCCTCCAGTCTCTCAGGACATCAGGCACCAATGCTGCTCCATCCACCCTCGGCCCAAGACCTGCCCATGCCATATGCCCAGGCCAGGGCCAGCTACAGCACTGCTCTCCATGGGATCTCCAGCTTTTCCTTCTCCTGCTGCTTGTTTCATCTGGCACAAAAACTATGAAAAACCCCAGCTACGATCCAGCGTTCTTCCAACATCTGATGGCAGCTGGGATAAATCCATTGCCTCCCAGCAGGAAAGATGTAACACAGCATCAGCCACCAGTTATTATCCAGCGGTGCCAAGCGAGCCAGAGCCGGGATCCTCCCTGTCCCTCTCGGCTCAAATTACAACGCAGCGAGGTGTGAAAGACCCCGGAGAAAAGGACTCAGCAACCACCTTCCAGCAGGACGGAGACGCGTAGGATGAGGATGCTCCCGCGGGTGGGACAGGAGCTGCTGGAGCAGGTGACACTGAGCAGGGTCCCCACAGGGTCCCGGTGGTCCTGCCGGTGACTTGGAGGAATCAGGGGATGCAGGGGGCGCAGCTCCGCAGTGGGAACTGGCAGCAGCACGGAAGGAAGGAAGGAAGGAAGGAAGGGCAGCCCGGGAGCTCCCAGCAGCTCTCTGCAGCTGGGACCGGCCATGCTGCCAGCGCTGGGCCCCAGCAATGACACACAGCTCTGGATCCCCAAACAGACCTTCTCCAACCCAGGAGCAGCCCCAGGAATGGGGCCTCCCCTGTGCTGGTGCCTATTGGCATCCCAGCTAGCACTGAGCTGGGTGGGGGAAATTAGGTTACTCCATCCCCAGCATCAGCACAGAGAGGAGGACAGGCACCACCCAGGGGTGCTGGAGCAGGACACCCACCCATCATCCCAACATGCCATAAGGGTGGCCTGGAGCACCAACTTGCCCCTGGCAGGACACCAGGGCTGAACCAGAGGATGACCCAGGGGAGGGGGATCTAAAAGTAGACCCATTTCCACCAATCCTCAGACCCCAGCCTGCCTTTACCTGGTCCAACCTCTGGCTGGAGCAGGGTGCCAGGGCTACTCACCCCTTTGAGGTTGCTCATGGCCTGGAAGTAGATGAGATAGGCCTTCTTGGGCTCCAGGGGCGGGTTCCAGTAGCCGCTGTAGGTCTGGTTGTCCCCCACAGTGAAGGGCTTGGCCTCGGTGAGGCTGCTGGCAGGCAGCTCTGCCCCGAAATAGTGCACAGAGCCGCGGGACACGGCATCGTCGAAGGTGAGCGGCACCGGGAAGCACTCCTGCCCCCCCAGCTCCCGCTTCAGCTTCCTGGGCCGGTCCTCCTCCACAATCACCTGGTAGGTGCTGGTGAGGGCCAGGCACAGGTTAGCTTTGGGAAGAACGGTCCTGCCCTTCCTTGGGCCCTGCCATGCCACCCCATTTTGGGGTCTCACCCTCCTGCAGCCCCGACCTACCTGATGGGAGCCCCTCTGCCCTGCGCCGGCCGCAGCAGAACCGTGATGGTGCTCTCTGACTCGCTCAGGGGAGATGGCATGTCCCCATAGTCAAAGGTGGGAGCTGCAATGAGAGCTGGGGTGAGTCCCAGGGCCCCCCTGGGTTACTGGGAAACTGAGGCACGAGCAGCTTTGCCCTGGGCAAACATCACCCAGTGGTGCAATATGAATTAGTGCAAAAAAGTAAAGAACCTCTCCAGGGAGTTGAGAGAGGACCGCTGGGTGTGCACAAGGGCGGTTACCAACACCCACCTGGCAGAGGGGAAGAAACCAAGAGTGGGATCCAACCTCAGCAGGACCCGAATGCTCCAGTCTTGAGATATGCCCAAGAACAACACCACTCAGAATCACTGGCACAGGGTGAGCTTCCCTTACCCCAGGGCAGAAGCACACCTGAGCCAGCCCAGCAGCACCCTCAGACCAAGGTGGGGGACCCCTCTCATGCCTGGCACAGCTTTGTGGTCCCCAAATCAACATTGGCAGCTGCTGGGGTGCAGCTTGAGCTGCTTTGTTCCAGTGCCTCCCATTCACACTCAGCTCAGCCCATTTGCTGCAGTTAATGCAGTGCCATGGACATGAGCAAAGAGCCCCCAGTACTGCACAGCTTATTAACAAAGGCAAATTAATCCCTCACTCTGAGAGCTCACACAGCACCAGTCACCAGCACCGGGCTGGCCACACTCCCCACACAGGGACCCCACCAGTCTGGGGGCTGCCCGTGGGCTCACAGCACAGCTGCCACCACCAAGAGCATCTTTCTATGGCAGCATCCAGCACTCAAAACATTCCCAGTCACCAAAACCACGGGAGTGAGCCAGAGGCTCCACAGCACCTGAGTGGAGGACACCTGAGTGGAGGAGAAGCCCCAGCAGCAGGAATGGAGTGGGGGAACCTACCGGAGATGTTGGTGGTGATCTCGGTGAGGGCCGTCTGGCCAAAGCCCTTGCCGGTGCGGGCGCGCACGGAGAACAGGTAGGTGGTGCCGGGGTGGAGGTTGGAGAACACGTGGTAGGTCTCATTGCGCAGCTTGGACACCGTGCGCCGCGGGCCCGGCACGTTCACCGCTGGGTCTGAGGACTCGATGCTCTGGTAGCTGATCTACAGGGACAGGGCACAGCGTCACCCGTGGCCACAGCAGAGGGGACAGAGCCTGGACTCAGGTGGAGAAGGGATTAAAGTGATTAATTCAGAGGAGGGGACAGTCATGGGGCAGCCTGGAGGCAGCCACGGACTTTTTGAGCTGAAACAAAGGCAAAGGCTCACTGGAAAAGCCAAAGGGCTCAGGGGTAGCAGCAGCTTCCTCTAATGCCCGTGGCCAACAGCAGAGGCTGTTCCAGACCCCTCCAGCACACCCCTCAATGGGACCCTCCCATGTCCCCCAGGTGCCACCCTGCCAGGACGTACCTCGTACTGCGTGATGAGGCCATTGGGCTCCACCGGCTCCTCCCACTTCAGGAATATCATGTCCTCCAGCGGGGTGAAGGTGAGGGACTCGGAAGCGATGCCACCAGGCACTGGGGAAGGAAAGGAGATGTGTTTGGATGCAGCTGGAAACCAGTCTGTAAGGAGAAATCCTCCAGGAAACCTCCCTGGGTGGCTGTGGCAGTTGTGCCCTGTGACTGAGCCACCACATTCTCTTCGCCATGTCACCCATCTCCAGCATGTGCCACCAGACAGGGCTGGTGGCTCCCCACGGAGATGCCCAAGGCATTGATGCTCCTGGACCCACTGGTGACACTTTGCCATACAAGACGGAGGTCCCCACACCAGCACAAACCCCAGAAATACCATTTCCAGGTGCCTGAGCTTTGCAGCGTGAGAAAAATAAATTCCCTTTTCCACCCTGGAGCCATTAGCATCCTGTGGAGACAGTGCCAGTGAGCAGCAACATCCTCACATGCAGCCAGGCTCAACGTGGCCCGGCCTCCCCTCTAATTAACACCACCACAATAATAACTGTAATCACTGATGGCAATCAGCGGCACCAGGATCAATATCCGCTCCCTTATGATGGATTTCTCCACCCGAGGCGATCAGCAAGGAAAGGCAAGACGATGGCTTGGCAGCATCCCCCACTCCCAAACCTTGCGGGGGACAGCAGCTCGTCTCTCTGATTGGCTTTTTTCACAGCTTTTGCTCGGGTGTAATTATGGGCAGGGAGAGAGGGATCACCTCCCGCGCTTCCCACCGTGCAAACGCGCCATTTCCACCTGATTTACAAGTTAATTTAATCAGAGGCGCTGTGTCCTACACATGTACACAAGCGCTTATTAAATTCGGGAAGAATTCTAGGAACCTGTAGGGCAGGAAAGTGTGTACCTACAGAGATTGGTTTTTAATACACAGAACCTACACTATATAAAATTATATGTTATTTTCTATTATTATATATGGCCTGCATTATATAGACAACTACATCTTATTTTCTGTTATTATATGTTGTATCATTGTTATTGTCTATAGGATGATTTATATATTACCTTAATATTATAATACCTATATATTCACATATATTCAGGTATATAATACCTATATATTCACGTATATAAGTACAGGTATCGTGCTTCCATGCCAGGCTGAGAGAGGCAGAGAATGCACACAACAGCTCCCAGGTGTGCACATACCCCTCTGCTATCCATATCTGCACACACATTTATTTATGGAATTATATATATTTATCCTGGCTTGCATCGCATGCACCCTGCCTGCACAGAGGAGAACCAGCTTCCCACAGCACTATCACACTGCAGGGCTATTTCCACAGGTCCCAGGGATGGAATTTCATCATTTCATGCACACACAGAATAAAGTCTCCAGCTGTGGGTCACCCAAATAGCAGCTGGACAATCTACGGATGCAGCACACTTCCCTCAGTGTCCTGCTCACACACCCAGTACAGCTTTGCCCAGGGTCCAAGAGGGATGCTGTAAACAACAGCCTTGGTTGGGCCCAGTTACTTGGATTTTCCAGCCCAAAACCAGGGTTTACCACTCGGAATGGGGAGCTGCATCTTTGCAGCCCACCAACAGCAGCCCCAGGGGATGCTGTTGCCAAAACTGGCCTCGTGACAAAATAAACCACAATTAAGGGTCCTATCATTAATGAGCCTTTGGCACCTTGGTTTACTTGCACGAGCAGCTGCTCATCCCACAGTTCTAGGAGCTCAAACCCTCATCATCCTCCCAAGCAGGCTGGGCCAGACACATGAGGAGTATCTGCCACATATCCATAGGAGGATATCCATAGATCCATCTCCATGAGACCAAATGTATACACAGCCTCAAGTTCAACCCAAGGGGGAAGCCACCAGCCCCAGTTAATTGAGGCACAGGGGAAAGCAGCTGGAGTGATTATAGCATAGCAAAAAGACATCTGGAGCTCCTGTATTAATATTCCATCAGCAAACAGCTGGAGCAGTCACAGCCCAGTGAGAACAACTGGAGCAATTATAGCTGGAAAATAAACCACTGGCAGGGTGGAGCTGGGCGCCCCTGCTGGGGCAAGCTCAGGGTTGGGGATGTGGAAAGAGCATGGTGTGCAGGGGAAGGTGCTAGATTTAAGCTTTGAAGATGAAAAAGGACCTGGAGACACTTTCAGCTCTGCTCCAGCTCTTCAGGTTTTGCTTTCCAGCCTGGGAGACAGGAGTGAGCACTGCACAGATAACCTCAAGTCCTGTGCAGGGGGATTCCGTGGCAGGCTTCTCCTCAGGGGCCCTCCAGGGCTCTGGAGCCAGCTCAATCTTTTGCAGTCACCAGTTCCTTCACTCTAATTGCCGATTCTTGATGCTAAAAAGTGCTTTGGAGATTAATTTAGTTCTTGCTTAAGAGATGATTCCGTGAGAGCCAGGGATGCTCCAGCCACACTCAGCCCCCAGCAGTCAGCAGTGGGAGAGGCCAGCCCTGGGATGTAGCCTGTCCCTGATGGGTGGCACTGGACACACAGAGCCAGCTCTGTCCTGTAGCTCCTACCACATCCACTGGATCTCCAGAGGCCAGAGTGACTCAGGCACGGCTGACAGCAAGCTGCAGTCAGAGTGAGGGGCAGGTGAGGCCGGACCTGGGAGATCTCTCCAGGAGCCTCAGCACGTGCAGATCCTCAGGGAAGGGCTCAACAGAGCAAGAGTCCAAGGCCAAGAAGTCCTGGAGTAATGCTGGAGCGTCCATCAAGGATGTGTTCCTGCTCAGGTGACAGGGAACCCAGAACAGGGCAAAAACAGCAGCAAAGCTGCTGCCAGAAACTGGGGCCTTATCACTGCAGAGCTCTCTGCACAAACCCAAACCCACTCAAGAGGAAACTCCACCAGGGAAGAGCACCAGGGAAGCCAAGGAAAGCTGCGCCTGCCCTGGTGCACCTGCCCTGGTGAACAGCACTTTCCCAGAAACGCAGCAGTGCCAAATCCATCGGCAACCAAGCAGATAAAGATGCTACCTGAGTGCAAAGCATTAATTGTTTTAATTGCTGTTATTATGGCTGCCAGGCTTTGGTTCCCAATAATGGGTGAGTGAGGACAGCTCATGCTGAGAGAAGCTGAGTATGAGCCAACTCCCATACCCTCCACTGCACCAGTCATGGGTAAAATTCCACTCCAAGGATGAGGACAGTGTGTCCACAGTGTCATTTCCATCCAGTCCCTGAGCCTCCCAGCCCCCCAGGCATCTCCATTCCCCAAACACCATCACTGCCCCTTTCTCTCGCCTCCTGTTGCACAGCCCTGGGGCTGTGAGATCCTTTTCACTTCCCCGTTGGCTCAGGAGATATTCCCATCATGCCCACGGGCCAGGAGCCAGGGATGCACACATACCACAGGAAACACCCCAGCAGCTCACCAGCTACAGATTCCAATTCTGGGGATGATGCACCTCCCCGAGCAGACTCACCATCCTCATCTGTCTGGAATATCACCTCCTTGCCCTCCTTGCGCCCCTCAGGGTTGGAGAGGATGAGCTTGACGTGGATGTTCTTGTAGGGCAGCAGGTTTTTGATGGTGTAGCGGTTGGCGTTGCGCTCCATCTTCACACACTCCTGGAAGGTCTGGTTGTGGCCGCTGCCCACAAAGTAGCGGTAGCACAGGGACACTGTGTACGTGTGGCAGCGGGTCAGGTTGTAGCCCAGCGGCTCCCACTGCAGTGTCAGCTGTCTGGACTGGATTTCAGAGAAAGCCAAGCCTTTGGGGGCTCGCATGGGCTCTGCGGGGGAAGAGAGATGGGAGAGGTGAGTGAGGAGGCAAACATCTCCTGGAGTTGTGTCTTATCAGGGTAAACCCTTTCACAGCATATGGACAAAAGGGACAAGTGCAGAGAGCAGCCCTGATTGCAAAACTGGGACCAGCCCCGGCACAGGATGCTGCTGCCCTGCAGACAGGGCTGGAGACAACACTGGGGACATTTCTCAGCCACCAACCCTGCAGGGGCAGCAGGCCCCACAGGTTCATCCTTCCCTGTGGAGGTGAAGCAGGGTACCAGCCCCACAGGCAGCCCCAGATACCCAGAGAAAGGTGCCCATGCCACGGGAGCTCTCGTGCTGTTATCAAGACCAAGTGAGGCTCTTGAGACAAGAGGGACCAAGTGCCATCAGTGGGAGTTTAATTAGCTCTAATTGGAGTGAATGGAGAAGCTAACGAGGGAATGCCTCTGCCAACAGCACACACAGACACACATAGGTGCCTTGGGATAGCTCCTCTCCTCAGCACAGGAAGGGGGGCTCAGGGTGCCAGGAGAGCTCTCCCAGCGATGTCACAGGACCCACCTGCGCACTTGGTGCGGCTGACCAGGGGCGGCCCCGGTTTGCCGGTGCCCCCCTCGCCAGGCCGGGTGAGCAGGACGCTGATCTCGTACTCGGTGTCAGGGTCCAGGTGCCAGAGCTTGTAGGTCTGCATGTTGACAGCGTGCACCTCCGACCAGGGCCCCGAGGTCATGCGGTACTCGATCTCCTTGCGCACGATGGGGCCGTCACCGATGATGGAGTTGGTGTTGAGCTGGATGATGAGGTAGGTGGAGCCGGCCCGGAGCAGCTGGGGGGGAGCAATAGGGGTGGGGGGCTCTGGAAGAGAGCACAGAAGGGGCAGGTGGAGCATCCCCAGAGCCAGGCCAGTGCTGGCACAACCACAGGAGCCACAGTTTTATTTTACTGTTTACAGGATGCAGTTGACACATTTCCAGTGTCTCTTCCCACACCAACCCACAACTCAGGCTGAAGAGGAGAACCTTTGGAGTGACCTAACTGTGGCCTTCCAGTATCTGAAGGGGCTACAAAAGAGATGCAGAGGGACTTTTTACAGGAGTATGTAGTGACAGGACAAGGGGGAATAGCTTCACACCGACAGAGAGTAGGTTTAGATTAGATATCAGGAAAAGATTCTTCCCTGTGATGGAGGGGAGGCCCTGGCACAGGTTGCCCAGAGAAGCTGTGGCTGGTGCATTCCTGGAGGTGCCCAAGGCTGGAGAGGGCTCTGAGCAACCTGGTCAAGTGGAAGGTGTCCCTGCCCATGGCAGGGGGTGGGACTGCATGAGTTTTAAAGTCCCTTCCAACCCAAACCATTCTGGGATTCATGCTGTAGAGCACAGAACAAACTCAGATTCCCCACCCAGAGGATGTGGGAGTTACCCAACTACAGGAAGGCACCATCCAGTCTTCAAACTTCAGTCTTGTGCCTGTGCCCTCCATCACTTTCAGAAGGCTTTAACAGCTGCAATAGGATTTCATCTGATCAAACCTTAATTATCTTTATAAGTCACACAGCCCAGCATGATGCTGCACAGTTTCACCATAATTAATTAATTCCCACCTATTCCAATCAAAAATAAATGATCTACGGCCAGCAGGAAAGGGAGTTTCTGGTTTTACACTGCACAGTCCACATTTAGCAGCTTGGCCACAGTGAGAAACTGCAATCCCAGTGTCCCAGGCATCCCACCTTCCCCTGCACATAGGGGAGCAGGAGCGGCCCATCCCTGACCCAGAGTGGGCAGGGGCAGCTCACGCACCTTTGACGATGAGCTCGGCGAAGTTGGAGACGCCGGCACCGCGGGCAGACTGGGTGACACAGCGGTACAGATCCTGCTCCGCCTTGGACACCGCGTCCAGCTGGAATGTGGCCAGGAAGCGCCGGTGGCTGATGTGCTTCACCGAGGAGGCAGGAACCACCTCACCGCTCTGCCTCTGCCCAAGGGACACACACAGCATCACGAGGGGCACCTCTGGAGCCACCAGGGGTGTCCCAAATGGTGTCTGCTTGAAAGCAGGGAGATCACCCTTTTCCTGCCGTGTCCAGCAGGGTTTTCCCCCACAGGAGAGCTGTGTGTGGGGCTGGCTGTGGCACTTTCACCCTTTTCCTGCCATGTCCAGCAGGGTTTTCCCCCACAGGAGAGCTGTGTGTGGGGCTGGCTGTGGCACTTTCACCACCACCATTCCTCACCTGCATGAGGAAGCGCTCGGCCTCGGAGGCCTTGCCAGCAGCCACGCACTGGAAGGTGGCGTTTTGTCCTGCGTTCACCTCCACGTCACCAAGGCGGGAGAAATGGGGAGCTTTGGCTGCCAAGGGACAAAGTGAGACATGAGGAAGGACCTGAGCTCCAAGGAGACCCACAGCAGCACTGCTGCAGAAAATCCCTCCACACCAATAAACCCACCCAGGATGTCAGAGCTGAGCCAAGCTCTGGACAGGCCCAGTGCCCACCCTCCCAGCCTGGCTCTGAGTGAGGCTTGTGTTCCTGTCCCCACGGAACAAGCCAGTGTCCCAGGGAGGGATGAGTCTTTCTCTCCAGCATACAGCAGTGCTGGTCCCAGATGTAGGGTATGGGATTGATAGAAGGGGCAGCCTAGAAGAAATAGAGGGTGACCCCAAGAGCCAATGTATTGGGACTGTCTGGGATTTTGGGTCCCCACCAGCCTGGGTAGCCCCTTTTGATGGGGACACTCAGGCCTTGTGTTCAGTCTTTGCTTTCCCAAGATTTTATAAAAACCAAAGCAATATTGGAGCTGGTGGGGATAGGGATGGAAATGCAAAAAAGGAACCTCAGAGGTGCCCAGGAGACAGAGCTCCACCACCCCAGGTAACATCAGGACACCAGGTGCCACCAGGATGCACCCTGGCATTAGGCCCTCTGCTCTCCCCAGGACCATCCCCAGCCCAGCAGCATCCCCCCCTCACGTCCCATCCCACGGCACTCACAGCATGGATAATTCAGGAGCAAAATGTCATCCAGGCCCAGGTACCCCCTGCGCTCACTGGACACCACCGCCTCGAAGAGCACCTGCAGCACCAAACAGGGGTCACCCGTGGCCGGGGGGTCCAGGCTGGGGTCAGGGGGAGCTGCTGGGCCTCACCTGGTACTCGCTGGGCCAGAAGAGGCTGACTGCCAGCTCTGCCTGGTGCCACTGGCGGCCGTGCGAGCCGGACGCGTTCCAGACCGCGCTGCCCACCAGGCCCCCGGTGACCCGCACGTAGGCGCTGAGGGTGCCGGGGCTGTGCCCGTCCCGGCTGAACATGAAGTAGCTGAACTGCAGGCAGTGGGTGTCATTCTCACTCAGTGCCTGGAGAAGCAGGTGAGCTTTCTGGCCCGGGGTGTGCTGAGAGGAGTTCACCATCAGGTAGGAGCCTGTGGCAGCAGGGGAGAAGGGGGAGAAATTGGACGTGCAGAGCAGGAGGAATCTGGGATGGAGTCTGGGGCAGATGGCTTTTGGGCAGCAGCAGGATACTGCAGCGGGACCTGGCTGCTGGATGAGGAGGGGAGGATCAGAGCTGCTGTCTCCCCCAGGCACCAGGGTCAGGAAAGGCTCTGATGTCACCCTCCTTTAACTCTCACAGCTTTGGCTGCATCAATCCCCCTCCCCATCCGGGCCCCAGCTGTTTAACTCCATTCCAGCTCCTCGTATCATTTACCACGCAGTTGTCACCACATTTAAACTGTGCTCAGCAGGTACTCACAGGGGGAAAACCTCACTGGCTTAATGAGCAGCAACAGCATGCCAGCTCTCAGGGATGCCTGGGATGTCATTCCCAGACCTGCCTCACCACCAGCAGCTGCTGGGATTCCACCTCCCAGCACCCAACATCACCAGCAGCAAAACCAAGAGCCCCAGCACAGGCTGGAAGCTGTACTCATAGGGCAGGCAGGATGACAATCCCAAAGGGGATCCCAAAGGCAGCATCACTCCCTGTCCTGCATGCTCCAACCCAGGCAGTGTGGAGGCAGGAGGGGGATGCAGGGGTCCCAGCCCTTCATGGCAGCTCCCAGAGCTGTCCCCCACAGCCATGGGGCTGGCATACAGGACAGATGGGATACAGGATGGATGGGAAGCTGCCCCACCAAATCCTCCCCCTCACCACAGGCAGGGGGATTATTAATCTCCATTTTAATACCAGCAGAAGCTGTAAGTAACAAAGCTGGGCCGTTTATTCAAGCCTAACATTGTTTTCCTGACAGTCGGTGCTTTGTTATTAATTAATTCTAAACTCAGGCACTTTCCTCCCATCAACTCCCACTAAGCAGCTACAAGAAAAGCCTAAGGAAGGTGAAGGGGAATTGTAGGGGGCACCCATCTATCCCCCTACAAAACTTGGGATTGCAGGGGGCACCCATCCATGCCCATGCAGCATTTGGGATCACAGGGGACACCCATCTACTGCCCCAGAGTTTGAGACCTGCACCCTGGGGGTGTCACAGCACCAGCTGGGGTGACGTGGTGCCAGTACTACACACATCTCCCAGTGCATCCTTCAGGGACAGGAGCTGGAGCAAGGCAAAGAAAACCTTCAAAGGGAAATTTTCACCACACCACTGACCCGTGTGGCTGCCTGGCCCTGCCAGCCCCTTGGGGTGGCTACTCAGGGTGAAATAAAACGATGACAATTTATTTCCTCGGAGTCCAACACAGCTCGTTTCACACACTGAGGGGAAGCCACTACGTCTGTGCTCCTCTTTTTTTCTCCTCATTTCCCCCAGCAAAATTACTTCTGCTCTAATGAGATCAGCCCCATTTGGTCCAGGCAACAGCAGAGTGGAGAGAGACCACTGACCCACCCCATGCCAGGGGACATCTCCCAAAAGCCACCTCATTAATGAATGGGCTCTCGTTAACAAACACAGGCCCTTCTGCTGCCTTCCCTTTACAAACAAAGGGCCACAGGACCAAAATAAAGAGGCCAAGACTAAAATGAAACCACTGATGAGTTATTTTAGAAGACAAGAGAATGCCCATAAGGTCACCTGGGAGCAGGGATGCACCTGAGTGTCCCTTATCAGCCAGGGCTTCCCACACACACTATTTTCCTCTCTTAATTTTCTTCCTGGTGTTGCAGCATTGGAAAAAGCAGGTTCCAACCCCTCACTTTTGCGTTATTTTTATCCTCCTCTGCTGTAAATATCTGGCATTAGCCTGGAGCCCAAGGTGTGGGCTGGGTTTTTTAATAAATAAAAGAGAAGCAGAGGTACTTTAAACTGTCAGAGGGCAGGGTCAAATGGGATACTGGGAAGGGATTGTTCCCTTGGGAGTGGGGAGGGCCTGGCACAGGATGCCCAGAGAAGCTGTGGCTGTTCCATCTCCAGAAGTGCTCAAGGCCAGCTGAAGCCATCCTTGCCCACAGGGAAGGGGCAGCTCTTCCCATCGTGCTGCCACTGCATCCCTCCAGGGAAAACCCAAACAGCCCTGCAAGAGGAGGAGGGAAGAACCCACATCCCCCGCCTCCCTGTCTCGATGAGTCTTTCCTCCTACAAAATCACTGAGAGATAAAAATAAAGAAACCCTTCCAACAGCTATTAGAAGGCAGGGAAGGCAGGCGGGATGACAGGGAGAGGGCAGACAGGAGGTGCCAGGGGAGCAGCTCTGAGCACTGCAGCATGTGTCTCCAGGAAATCCCACTGGAACACAAAGCTGACTTGTGCCGGATCCTTCTCCATGTCAGAGCTGGCACGGGAATCAGGGAACCACTCTCCACTCCTGTGCTGAGCATCTCCCACCACCACGGGGTCCTTGGACACACTGCAGCAACCCCCACGGGAGCAAACAATCAGCCTTCATTGTTCAAGGGGTTTATGGACGTGCAGCAGGAGCTGATTGGGAAGCAGTGCTGGAGCTGAGAGCTGAAGGAGCAACTCCTCAGATGGGATGGGGAGGCAACAGAGCTCAGTCCCCCCCCAGCACAGGGACAGAGCTGTGCAGGGACACAGCAGCTCCATGCACCAAGAAGCTCCAGTGCACAGGGGGTTTGCTAATGTCAGTAAATTTGGAAGCAAAATCTAGGAAAAAGTACATTTGAGGAAAAAAACCCACCAACAAATATGTTCTTTTTAATGAGAGACCTTAGAGCCCCTTGAAGTGCCAAAAGAGACTCCAGGAAAACTGGAGAGGGACTTGGGACAAGGCATGGAGGGACAGGACACAGGGAATGGCTTCCCACTGCCAGAGGGCAGGACTGGATGGGAGATTGGGCAGGAATTGTTCCTTGGGAGGGTGGGGAGGCCCTGGCAAAGAGTGCCCAGAGCAGCTGCAGCAGCCTCTGGATCCCTGGGAGTGTCCAAGGCCAGGCTGGACAGGGCTTGGAGCACCCTGGGACAAAGGAAGGTGTCCCTGCCCATAGCAGGGAATGGAACTGGATGAGTTTTAAGGTCCCTTCCAACCCAAGCCAGTCTGGGATTGCAGGCTCACAGCTCCCTGCAGCTGCTCCTTTAAAGAAGGAACAGTAAGAAAATGAAAAAGAAAAAAAAAAATCACAATTGCAACGTGGGAGAGACCCATCCGTCATCTTTAGGTGAAAGAGAGACAAGTCAAGAGAAGGGATGTTTGGGCCAAACCAAACAAGAAAGCACGAGGAGAGTGGGATGGAAAGGTAGCAGCAGGTGGCCAGCAGCCAGCACCCGCTCCAATAAATCCTACACTCTTTGAAACTGGCTGATCTCCAACAAAAACTCATTTTAATCTGAGACCACGAGACTCCTTTGGAAAGTGCTCCCTGGAGAGGCCCTGGCGCTGTGAAATCCCTTCGATCCCCTGAGCTGCAGCAAGGACCAAGGGGGTGACGGTGCTGCAGGAGCCTCACGCACGGCTCCCCATGCAAAACGGGGTAAAACCACCCAAGAGTGGTGCAGGGTCCCTGCACACCCCTGGTGCCCCAAGACCATGAGCAAACACCATCTCTGTGGTCTTAGGGGAGCTACAGGAAGAAGCATCCTCTTCTCAGGGTGACACTGCAATGTTCACACCACCCAGCCTGAGATGTCACACCCACTTCCCCATCAATCCCAGAGTTTATTCCTTAAACTCTTTGCATTCCTTTAAGCCCCCATCTCCTGCTGACCCACATTTTTTACCTCAAGCAGGGAGAGAAGCCCCATTCCACTCAACCCTCCAGCCCCCTGCAAGCCCTCAGGCTTGAAACTCGGACAGTCCACTGCAGATTTTAAATTACAGCTGAAAATTGAGCAGAAAACTCAATTAATTACAGGTTTCAGACTCTCCATCATGAACCACCTCAACCCCCAGCTCTGCTGTTCCCAGGAAATCCCCCCCAGACACACACCAATTAGGATAGCTCAGTTTAAAGGAAATACTTGGAAAAATCATCAAGGAAGGAGCAGGGATCTGTCAGCAGATCTCTGAGGGTTGTTTGCCCTCACCCAGCACACAGGACATGCCAGGGTGGAAGGAAAAGGTGATGGGGAAAGGTAATGACAGAGGAGAGTTAGTGGAGAGGAAAAGCCAAATGAAGCCCTGCCATGAACAAGGCACAAGATAAACAGCTGAGAGCAGGCTGATGGAACAGTAAAGAGTTTCCTATAAAGCAGGTAATATTTTAATGAACAGAAAAGGTTCTTTTTACTGATAAGCTCAAAACCAGCTCTCCTTTCTGCCCATCCTCAGCACAGAGCTTGGCCTTCAGGATCAGGCAGGAGCCAGCAGTCCCAAAAACAAGGAGCATCCCAAGTCCAGTGAACTTCACTGAGCAAATGGGTTCAGGGATGACTCAAGGGGGTCACAGTAGGACAGACCTCAGAGCAGGGAACGAGCAAAGCCCCCAAATGCAGCCAGGTATGGTGCCCACACCATCCTCATGGAGAGGGAAGCTCCTCACAGCTACCTGGCTGGCTCTGCTCCCCCAGCCTGGTCCCCAGGGAGGACATGGACACAAGAAATAACAAAAACCAGTTTAAAACCAATGAGATTTTTTTTTAAAAATAATTTTCATTTTCTTCCTTACTGTTCCCAAGATTTTGGAGATGCCTCCAACTCACAAGCCCTTCCCCACACTTGAAAAAGCCAGAAATATGGGGATTTTTTCCCATTTCCCACATAACCAGGGAGAAGCTAAGCCTAAAACACTTCAGGAATTAAACCAGGAGAAGCCACATAGTCCAGCCCCTGGGGTACAGGACACATAGGCAGGGTAGGGACAGAGGCTCCCAGGGACACGGGGGAGCCCAGGGGGAGCCCAGGGGGAGCCTGGGGGGAGCCTGGGGGGAGCCCAGCACTCACCGTGGGGCAGGTCAGGCGTCAGGTGAGGCATCAGGTAACTGCGGATGAGCTCCCAGTCGAAGTCATCGTCCTCGCCCTGGCTGTACTCGCACTGGTTGGGGTCACTCTCCTCCTCAAAGGTGCAGCCAGCTGTGGGGACAGATCCATCAGCCCCTGAGACCCCAGAGCAGCTGCTCCCTCCCCAAAAGCCCACCAGGACGGTGTGATATCCCTGGAATGCTGGGGGACTCCAGGCACCGTGAGCAGGGGCCTGATCCTTGGTGCTGCCAGGGCCCCTCTGCACCTGTGCAGCTCCACCAGTGACACGAGCTGGCACGTCTCAGGTCCTGGGGAGGCCCCAGTGACAGGAGCAGGGTGCAGCTCCCAGCTTTGCTTCTTGGGGGTCAGTAACACAAGGGGTTTCCCCCAGGAAACAGCACTTGGCTGTGGTGGCCACATAGAATTCCTGCTTTGACACCAACACTCCATCTGTGGATTGGGCTCTTGAGGGTCGCTCCACAGCCCCATGAGTTTGGCAGTTCTGAGCCAGGACCTCTAACTCCCCTGAACACAGCCCTGAGAGCCCCTTGGCACTGCTGAGTCCTTGTGGCAGCTATATTTTATTACAGATTTATCTCCTGGGGGTCTGAAGGTGTTTACACAGCACCTCCCTGCTCCACAGCATGCTCGGCTGAGCACGGGGAACTGGAGAAAATGCCTAAAGGCCACTTGTTCCCACAGAAGGTGACACACAGAGACCCCCCCTCATCCTGCATCCAGACCCCTCCCACCATCCCACATTGCAGTCCACCCCCATTTTCCAGCTCCCCTGTCCTGAATCCAGCTCCCCCTCACCCCACATCCAGCCCTCCCACCATCCCACATTGCAGTCCACCCCCATTTTCCAGCTCCCCTGTCCTGAATCCAGCTCCCCCTCACCCCACATCCAGCCCTCCCACCATCCCACATTGCAGTCCACCCCCATTTTCCAGCTCCCCCTCACCCTACATCCAGCCCTCCCATTATCCTACATCCATCCAACCCTGGAGCTCGGGTCAGCTTTGCCATGGGGCCGCTGGGGGCTGGTTGGTTCACACCACCCCATTGTCCCATTAAACCCAAGATTACAGGGACCAGGGCACAGCGCTAATTAACGGGGCCTGGGCTGACGAGGGGCCCCGGGAAGCCCTGAGCAAGCGGAATGAACAAAGGCAAATATCCCCTAATGGGCTGGCAGGAAAACAGAGCTGGGCCAAGGGATTATTTCCACTGTTTTCCTCCTATTTTATCCCAAATTACATCAGTAATTCCCCCTGCCACCCAGGGATTTGGCAGTTAATGGCCTTGCTGCCAGCACGGGTTGTGCTTCCCTGTGCTCAGGGATGCTTGGATGCAACACTTAGTCAAACATGAGTCCAAACACTGGGAAAAAAGCCCATAAGATGCCCAGGAAATTTCAATTCCCAACTCTTTCATACATAAGAAGACATTTGTGGCTTTTTTCACCCCTTTGCACTCATTTTTAAAGCACCAGGGCACATTCCAGCTCCATCACCAACTGTTTTTTCCTCTCAAGAGCCATAAGAAACTTCTTTTTAAAAACTGAAAGCAAATTCTCTCCTATTCATATGTCTGGAGGCACTGAGACATCACAGCTTTCTTAAAGCCCTTCCCGAAATGGAGCGTCTGCCCAGCCCACGTGCGGATGCACCCCCGCACCACAGCCCCTGGTCCTCAGCTCTCACCACGAGACGTGTCAGATTTTAGAGTCTGGAACTTGGCTGCACTTTCCAACGGGAGGAAAAGCACAAATCTGTCAAAATTTTCCAGGAAGGAAGGAAAATAAAGTAAATTTCAAAATAAAACAGTGTCAGAGAATAAGTGCCAAGTGGTTTAAAAGAAAAAAAGCCCAAGTGTTTCTTTCCAAGATCTGCTGAGCGGGATATTCTGGGAGGCAGAAATTTGTTCTTGGGGGATTGTTTTTTGGCCTGAGAAACCAGAGCAGAGACAAACAACATTTCAGGCTGGCAGAGCCCCATTTCCCAGGGAAAAGTGATTCCTTCACCCCCAATAAACTATTCCCAGCTGATGAAAACATCATGAGATATGCATCCTCCTCCTCCTGGACTGCAGCCCCCCACCCAAATCCCACTGCCACTCCCAGTGCAGCCACTGCCATCAACACATGGCTCCATCACCCACGACTGCATCCTCAGCCACCCACGAGACAATGCCTGGGCTCTAGAAGTTTAAAATGCAATTATAGAGCAGATATTGTGCTGGCTGAGCTGATCCATCTCCCTCCTCAGACAGGTTTATTGCCACGGCTTTTCCCAGCACCAGCCTTCCCTCCCATCCACAACACAAAACGAAGGCAGTTCCACTGGCCACTCCATTTCCCTGACTAATTTATCCATGATTTGTACACACAGGGAAAAAAGCCAAAGGGTTTCACAGAGCCTCGGTTTCCATGAGTTATGGGATGCTTCTGGCACCACCTCTCCCCAGCCAAGGACAGGGCTGGGAGATGCTCGACCTCCAGCAGGTTCTCCCTCCTCATCACAAGATTAAGGGCATAAAATTAACACCTGAGCAATTAAATGCCGACAGCCCAACTCCACAGGGGGTGGCTGGAGGTGCTCCAGCAGCTGGAGAAAGTCAGAGAGGGGAAACCCAGAGCAACCTGCAAAAAATTAACGTTTCATCACGTTTGCAAGGAGGGCAGGGAGGCTGCAACCCAAAATATCTGCCTGTAGCAGTGGGAGGGTTATTCCATCCCAAGGGCAGCAGCACAGGGACTGTAGGAGTTGGGTGAGACTGCTCTGGGTACAGATACGCCCTAAAAGCAAACCAAGGAGCCCCCGGTTGGCTGGGCTGGCTCCAGGCCAGGGTGACAGCAGCTCCGGGCACGGAGGTGAAGGCAGCGAGCGCAGGAGGTGCAATCCCAACATGACAGCAGCTAAAAATACTGCAGGGAGCTGGGGGTCTGCCCCCGGGGGTGGGAAGTGTCCAAGACACAGCCTGAACACCCCAAAGCTGCCTACATCACCCCGAACACAGAGCCTGCCCCATGCACGAGAGGCAGCCCGTGCCAAGGATGAGATGTGCCTCGTTCAACAACCCCCACAAAAACCCTGGAGCATCACAGCCTTGCTGGGCAGAGAGGAGAGAGGGATAAGCACCAACATGGGGGTTTAACACCAGATGGACCAGATTTTTTTAAAAAAGAAAGAAAAAAGAGGTGGTTTGAGAGATTTGCTAAGGAGATGGGGGCCAGTGCTGCTCAGCCTCCTCCAGGTACTGCTGCCACCTCCATGGATCCACTACGTGCCCAGGCAGAAGGGAGCAGAGAGACAGGCACCAATGTAGAATGTACACACCAGATGAAGCAAAATTGTTTGAAAGAAAGCAAAAAAAGGTGGCTTGAGGAGTTTTTCAGGGAGCCTGTTAGCAGGCTTAGCATCCCCCTGGGTACCACTGCAGCACCAGGGCATGCTGAGAGAGCAGAGGCATGGGCACCAACATGAGGGTTAAACACCAGATGGACCGAATTTTCTTAAAAAGAAAGAAAAGTAGGTGGCTTAATGGATTCACCAAGGAGAAGGGCACCACTGCCACTCAGCATCCCTAGGGAACCACTGCCACCCAGCATCCCCCTCTACAGGGATGGAGAGGAGGAAATCTGGGGAGGGGAGGGACTAGTGATTCACAAAGAAGAGTGAGGAAAAGAAAGACCAAACAGCCAAGTACAAAGGACAGCATCTAATTAATTCTCCGTGGCCACCAAGGAACGTGGCTGCCTGCCCACAGCCCACCCCGAGCTCTTTCATCCACAGAGGCTACGCTGCTCTCGCTTCAAAGTTAATTACACACTTAAACCTTTCCTGTTTAACCTCCTGCACCATGGGACATGATCCACGGCTTCTCTTGCCTTTTATTGAGAAGCTTTGAGAAGGCTCCTGTGCCAAAGGGCAGCCAAGCACCATTCAGGATAGGGAGCACAGCCCAGCACCATCTGGGATGGCAGGATTGGTATCACAGCCCAGCACCATCCAGGATTGGGAGCACAGCCTGGCACCACTCAGGAATTGCAGGATTGGGATCACAGCCTGGCACCATTCAGGATTGGGAGCACAGCCCAGCACCATCTGGGATTGGGATCACAGCCCAGCACCATCCGGGATTGGGATCACCATCCAGAATGACAAGGTTGTGCTCTCTCCCACCCAAGACCCTCTGGGGTATCATCTGATGGGAACAATACACCAATAATGTCCCAAAATGGGGACAGGCTTTATGCAAAATGTATTCATACCAAAACTTTAAGAAGTGCTGCCTCCCCAGAGCTAAAAAATACAGTGCATCCACCCAGCACACACAGTCCTGATGGGAAAAAGCCCATTTTGCTCCTACCCTGGCTTAGCCAGGCCTGGATCAGCCCCATGGTCATCTCTGGGGTGCTCCATTTTGGGAGTACAAGCCACAGCAGCCCAAGGGACAATAATCTTTCAGAGTGAAGAGGTCATCAAGGGAGGTCATCTTTCAGAGTCAATATAGTTTTTTTTATTCCTGGCCTTTTCCAGCAGTTCCAGTCCTTCACCCAAAGTAACTCTCAGCAGGAAATGAGGAGGATTCAGGTACCCACAGGACACATGACACACTGCCCTGGCAGCCAAGTGCAAACACTCTGCAGAGTGAAATCATCATCTGGCCACACCGAGATGTGGTAGGGGGTGAACAGAGCTCTCCTGCCATCAAATTCAGAGCTCTCACTGCCTCCCAGGAGAAGGGATGGAGGCAGAGGCTTTGCAGTTGCACAGCCCCAAACTATCCCACCTAAGACCTCTCCTCTTAAATACACACAAGGAAGATGCTCTTTGTTTGCACCAAAGGATGAAACTTTTCACACAGGATAAATGGTCAATGAGCTGCTGCAAATGGGGAAACCAAGGCACAGAGGGGATGTGGTGAAGTCCCAGAACAGCGGCAGCCCGGGATCACCCCAAGGATGGCAGAAAGCCCAGGGAGCTTTGCTGGGATACAGAACCACAGCTCCAGCAGATCCTGGCAAGGTGCCATCCCTTCCCCAGCACCCCCGGAGCAGAGGCAGCTTTCCTTCCACCTCCCAGATCCCAGCTGCTATTTAAAGGTGCTTTCCTTGGCACACTCCTACGGGAACGTGCCCCGGGAAGGAAACACGGGGAGCTGCTTCCCTCCGGGTGCCGGCAGACATGGGGGACAGGGAGCATGTTCTGCAACTCATCTAAAATTAGAGGCACTTCTCAGCCAGAGAGATCCTGTGCACAGCACCCCACAGGCTCCTGGGTGAGGTTAAGGGATCCAGGGGTCATTTCCATCTGCAGGGGGCTCAGATTCCCAGGAGTGGGATGTTACAGGGGCTGTTTGATGCTGAGGAATCCAGCTCAGTGGGAAAATCCACACAGGGAGAGGGTCCAACATCTCACACTGACAGGGACCTCCACCACACCAGGTACAACAGCAGCTCCACAGCCAAGCCCAAACACCCCAGGACTTCACTGGGAAAATCTCTCCCAGCCCAAAGGGGAGCTGAATCCCTCCATAGCTGCACTTGACAATGCAGACAGCCTGGAGCACCAGCACCACATCAAAAATGTTTCTGTGCATCGCAGCCTGGAGATGACAACAAACCCCACCCTGCTCCTCTGGCCCCCACTTCTGCCAAAGAGAAACTTTTAAGAGAAACATCACTGATTTCTCAGCCCCAATAAAAGCTGATTGGAAGAATATGGAAAGCAGCACCATTAGAATTCTCACCAGTAGTTTGTTTTGGTTCTCCAAATAATTTTAAATATTGTATTTAATAGAAAAATAATTTGCTCAGCTGTAAGAAACATCAATTTTCAACTTGAAGCCTTGTATATTAGCCAGAGAAGCTAATGTGTAAACATTAGCAGCTCCAGGAACGTGTGGGGTTTGGCCAATTCAATTCCAGGGAGAGAGGAGCCAGATATTAAGAAGGAGGATTTGCATAATAAGTCACTTATGCCTGATAACCTCAGTGTTTGGAACATGCAGGACTAGAGAACAATATCCATCTGCTAGTAACTACAGAAGACATAAATCTCCCTTTTTCCCTTTTCTTTTTTTTT
>VWYP01014150.1:192779-206867 GCA_013400435.1 Pycnonotus jocosus
GTGGCAGTGGCCATGGGCAGTGGCCGTGGGCAGTGGGCAGTGGGCAGTGGCAGTGGCTGTGGCTGTGGGCAATGGCTGTGGGCAGTGGCAGTGGGCAGTGGCAGTGGCCAGCCCTGGCCCCAGCGTGGCCATCCCAAAACAGAGGGCAGGGCGGGGGCAGTGCAGCCCCGGGCACCTGCACAGAACCTGCATTTGGCTGCCCAGATCGGAGTGTTGGCAGTGCCACGAGTGTGAGGGGCCCATGTGGGGCAGGAGGGGTGCTGTGGGGTGGAGGAGCCATGGCTGGAGCAGGAGCTGTCTCCTGGGCGCTGGCAGGGCTGTGTCTGCAGGGTTGTTTGTGTGGGGAGGGCCCAGCACTGCCTGGCTGGGTCTGCCCATGGCTTGGGCACCGTGGAGCTGCTGTATGGAGATGTCTGGGTGTCCTCATCCTCCTCCTCTGCTCCTGCTGCCAGCTGAGCATCCCACCTTTTCCTCGAGAGCTTTGCCAGGATCTCAGTGCCAGTGGGAGCACAGCCAGGGGGTTTGTGCTTTCCCCAGCACCCTCCACACTCCTCTGGACACATGGCAGGTCATCCCTCGTGAAAAGGGGATTGGAGCAGAACAAGGCAAAGGAAAGGAGCTGTTTGCTGCAAGGAGGAAGAAGAAATCCAAGAGAGAACCAGGAGCTGGCACAAGAAAGGACAAATGGGTGTTTAAAGAACTCTGGCATTTCAGGCTTTGGCTGAGAAAAGTGTTAGGACAGAGCTCTGTTAAGTCACAAACACCCTCATGTTTTGAGCGTTTGGGAGCAGAGAAGCATAGGGTTTTCAAAAGTCAGAAAACTGCTGAAGAAACCCAAAGCCCGTTAGTTTTCAGGTGCCTCAGCGTGTCCAGAGTAACTGATGCAAAGAAAAAACAAAGCTGTTTGCTCCCATCTGGTCTCCAGCCTTGTCAAGGCTCATTTTAGCTGAACTTGAACCTCCCTCTGAGTATCCTAAGGAATCGCTTGAGTTGGGAGGAGCTGATGTACCTTTCCCAGTGCAGACACAGCTGCTGCTACTGCTTGGAGCTGCTTCTGCTGTGACTGTCCCTGTCCCTGGATGCTCTCAGATCCCAGCAGGCTCTTCATGCTGCTCCATAGGATGAACTACAGGGGAAATGTTTGCCAAACACATCTTGCAATGGAAATAATCTCCCTTAGGTTGGATTCCTCGAACTTTCTTTGCCTCAGAACCTTCAGAACCCAAGCCAGGGACCTCACTGGGATTCTCCCACCTGTGCCCAGTTCTCAACATGCTCCAAGTGGGATTACTGCAGCTCTGGAATTGTGTGTGGACAGAGGAATCATGGACCAGTTGTGTCAGCTGAAAGCTCTTCCAGGATTCATCCTGCAGTCCTGGATGAGTTGGTGGGGTTATGGCAGGGCGCCTCTGATTCTACCAAAGGCCTGAGGTGCCCGGGGAGGTCGCTCCTCACGGGAAGCTGGCAGTTTCATTCCCATGCACGGGGAGGGTGTGGGAGACAGCTCAGGAAGGTGTACCTTCATTTGGAAAACTTCCTGGGTCCCATGGAGTGAGGAGAAGAGCAGGGCAGGAATGTTGCTCAGGGTTGGAGGGAGCACTGCACAACAGCATGTGTGCTTGGAAGAGCAAAACTCTGACATTAAACCCCACTACCATGCTGGCAACTGAATGGATATGTTTAAGACATTTCATCCCCCGTAAAACCCCTCACACTGAGACCTCCCTTAGCAGAGAGCAGGTGTGCCCAAGGATAGATTCTGCACCAATGTCTCCCTTCTGCTCCTCCATGCCTAATAAATCCCTCAATATTTTGCATTTTCCTCCCCCCTGCCAGCATTGGAGGGAGAGCATCTTGTGCCTCAGTGCTTCCTGATCGGTGGATAAAGTGAGGAAAAAAAAAGAAAAAAAAAAAAACCTCAGAGATCATTACAAGCACTGTTAAGCATGACATAAACCAGAAAAATTAATGCAAAGCTTTTATCCCCCATTGTTTATTAGGCTCAGCGATAAAACCCAACGTGCTTTAGAGAACTCTTTCACAAAATGTTCTGGCCTCTCACTCCCACACCAGGGCACAAAAGAATAAATAAATAAATTTAATTCTCCTTGTCAAATGAGCAAGATCATGGTTGGAAATTCAGCTGCTGGTGTTGCACCTACACAATATTAATCGTTCTGGAGGTGCTTATGAGATTTTTAGGGGGGTGGTTGCTAATGCCGGAATGTTCCAAGAGCCTCTACTGGGATTTGGTGTGATTTACGCATCTGACGTCTCAACCAAAAGGATAAAAATAATTCCCCCAAACTGACATTTAGAGTTCAGTAAGAGGCATGTTGTTGCTCACCAGAGGGAATGAGGAGCAGCCGAGTCTGGCCACGGATGGGGAATGCCATGGGGGGACACCTGGGCACCGCGACTGTGGGGATGCGGGACCCCCATCCCTGCCTGCCTTTGGGGTCCCATCAGCATCCAGCATTTCGGGAACGGAGCACTCCACAGGCCCCTGCCAAAGAGAGGACCGCATAAGAACCTCGGCACCCTCATTATTGCCCTGCACCTGGGAAATGGGGGATCGATCCATCCCCTCCATGGGGAACGGGACCCCAGTGCACGGAGGCGGTGGGGCCCACACTGAGGCGTAGCCCCTTTAAGAGCCTGTCCGTGCGAGGGGCGTGGCCCGCGATGACGTTGCCGCGCGTCGCTGCCCGCGCGCCGCCGTGACGTCAGGTGGCCGCGCGGCCGCCGGGCCCCTGACGCCCCCCGGGCGCAGCCCCGGCCCCGCGATGCCGCGGGTCTACATCGGCCGCCTCAGCTACCAGGCCCGGGAGCGCGACGTGGAGCGCTTCTTCAAGGGCTACGGCAAGATCCTCGAGGTGGATCTCAAGAACGGGTGAGCGCGGGCCCGGCCCGGCCACCGCGAAGGGAGGGCCCGGGCGCCAGAGGCCCTTGGAGGGGCCGGGTGGGAAGAGGCCGCCAGGCGCTCTGGGCAATGGTGGGGACGGGACGGCTGGGTCGCCCCTTTGGGGTGGGGGTGAGAGAGGCAGGGAGCTTGAGCTCCCCCTTGGTGTGGGGGACGCGAAGGTTGGGCCTGTGTTGGGGCGGCGGGTTGGGTTCTCTCATTTGAGAAGTGAGCAGGACGCTTGGACTTCCATTGGAGAAGGGACAGGGCGCATGGGTCCCCCCTTTTTGCGGGGGAGAGGATGGCTGAGCTTTTATTGGGAAAGGGTAGACTGCTTGGGTTCCTTCTTTGAGGGAGACAGAACGTCTGGGGAGAGCCCACGTGGGTGGGTTTCTCGTTTTTGGAAGGCAAGACAGCTGGGTTTCTGTGACAACTGGGTTATAGGATAGCTGGGTCCCGCCTCAGTTCTTAGGGACCAGATTATCTGTGTCCTGCCCTGCCTTCTGCAGGGAGGGGGTGTCACCCTCAGGGCCCTGCCCTGCCCCTCTGCACCCCAGGGCAAGCACTGAAGGGTGAGCCAGGGTGCACCCCAGGATAACACCTCCCTAAAACCACCCCGTTGTTTGGGGTATGGGATGCAGAGCTGCTCCCAGAGCCCCCAGGCTGTGTGTTCTGCTCCCCCCCAAACCCACCGTACATCTGTGTTCTCGCATGTGCTGTTCTGCAGCTGAGCCCTCACTGCAGCCCCAAGGGTTGGATCCTGCTCCACCAGGGCTTGGCCAAGATATTCAGATGTGGAATTTTGAAAAAAAAAAGCAAATTGCCATTTTTGGTGGGTTTTTCCCCAGCACTCAGAGCCTGATGAGTGCTGGTGCCTTTGCTTTTTCCAAGAAACCCAACTTGAAGTCTTCCTTAGGAAGGCTGAATGGAATATGGGTTTATCATTACACAGCCAGGAGAGCCAGGTATTAATTACACCTCAGAAGTGAAGAAGAGGAATTTCTTGTATAAGTTAGTCCTTGAACATTAAAATGAAAGAGGCTTATCAAGTTTGAATGCTGCTTGTGCTGGCAGGTGGACATTTAAGAGGTTTATAAGATGAATAAAATCCATTACTAAAGCAAACAAGTGTTCATGTGTCTGTTTTAACCCACACAGCCTCAGGTGTTGTTGAAGATTAGGTGAAATGTCTGAGACTGCTGTTTTCCAGTCCTGCTGTGTATCCTTGGAAATGTTGTGGGGGGGAAGTGTCAGTTTTCCTGTTGCTGAGTAAACCCCAAATTCAGTGTTTCTGTTTCATTACATGTTGGGGGCAGGTAGGGAGGAAACCAACTAAACTTTCTTAACAGATGTGGAACTGCTGAATTATGTGACTGATGTGGTAAAGGGACTTGTCCTCCTGCTTTTAAGTCAATTTAATTGTTTTTTCAGTTTTATATTCTGAAGTCTTTTGACAGGTTTGGAGTTAAATTCCTTGTTAAAAACAGAACTTGAGCAATCAGGTTTTTTGTTCGTGGAATTCCCAGGGCTTGGGAAGCCCTGGGCTGAGCTGTGCTCTCCTGAGCCTTCCTCCTTGGCTTATTTCTGGTATTGCTTAGGAAACAAATCAAACTTCTTGCATGGTGTTTGGAGGGATTCTTGCAGTTGTTCCTGGAAATCTGGGGGTTTTCCTTGGTGGATCCTCCACTGGATGTTTCAGCAGCTAAACTTGAATGCTGGAGCGAGACAATGGAATGCAAAGTGATACCACAGAGCTTTAAAAGCTTAGCTGGGGCTCACTAATTGTAATTTGAGCTTGAAATTCAATGGCTTAAAGCAATTATTACCTGAGGGAAGGGTGGGGAAATGAAAATGTGGGTCATGTAGGATTCTCCACTTCAAATTGTAGTTTTTAATTGTGTGCTCTTAGTTTTCACACTCTTTCCTGCTCAGAGCTGCACTGTCACAGCTCTGTGTGTGTAGTGAATGTATGCAGTGACCAGGAAACTGGATTTTTCAGCCTGCTTTTTATCCTCTATGAACACACTAAAAGCTGCTTGTGATGCCTCTAAGAAAAAAACCAAACTAGTTCTACTCCTATACTTACCTGCCTGCATTACTCTGAGCAGCTCTGAAGAATTCAAGGCTTCATCCTAATACAACACCTGCAGGACAGAGGGGTGTAACTTGTGACTGAGGAACACAGATCAAAGCTTCAAACTTCCATCCTTCCATCTACCTCCATTCAAAATCACTGTTTGTTTTCCAAAGAGAAGTGCTTTGGGTGAGCGGGGACCTTGAAGCCTATCCCCACTCCACCCTCTGCCACGAGCAGGGACCCCTTCCTCTGTCCAGTTTGCTCCAAGCCCCAGCCAGCCTGGCCTTGGGCACTGCCAGGGATGATTAAGGCCATCCCCAAGGTCGTGGTTGGACTCCCTGATCTTGAGAGGGCTCTTCCAACCTCAACAGTTCTGTGATTCTGTGTTTATTTGGTGTGTGGGGTAGTGCTCACTTGGTTGGGATTTTTAACTTCTACCTTTAAAGATACAGATAACACCCTTGATTTCATCAAAGACTACACCATAATAGTAATCTCTTGCTAACATAAATTAATTCGGTTGTTGAACTCTCACATGATTTATCGTTTTGTCAGTGAAGAATGACTTTAGGTTCAGTTCAGTGAATCAGCAGACGTGTTTTCATGCCTTCCTATTTCTCTCCCTGTTTTCGGAAGTGTTTTTGGGGTTTTTAGGTTTTTTTTAACGCTCCAGGCCTTGAACCGTCAGGTATGCTCAGGAGGCTCATCTGCAGGACAGCACGCACAGGGCTCTGCAGGAACCCACGAGTTGCTTTTGAGCACAGATAGCTCAGGTTCAGTTCCTTTTCCTTCCCTGTCCCCAGGTACGGCTTTGTGGAGTTTGATGATCTGCGAGACGCCGACGATGCTGTTTATGAGCTAAATGGGAAAGATCTCTGTGGGGAGAGAGTGATCGTGGAGCACGCCCGGGGCCCCCGCCGGGACAGCAGTTACGGTTCTGGACGCAGTAAGCACTTGCGCATTTGTATCCATGGCTTATTTTAAATAAAACGTTGTTTCACTCTTTTATAAAAGTAATTTGAAAGGAAAGCAATACAAAGTTGTGACTAGTGTTTTGTAACTGTAAATGTAATTGTTGATCTGAATATTAATTTGTTTGTTGTATTAAACTCTTTTAATTGATAAATTAATAAACACAGTTTCTTGTACCATTTTTATTATTATCATTTCGTTTAACTATTTGAATGGTTTATTTGCAATGTGATGTTTAACATAGACTTAACAAAGACCTCAATGTTTTAATTGAAAGAGTCCTTTGAGGCTAAGATGACTGCCCGTTCCATTTGCTGACCTTGGGGTACCTTTCCATGAGTGGCTCTTTGACCTTTGTGGCCCTTGGCTGACCAAAAAAAAAAGAAGCCATGTGACGACTGCAAGCTTTTCCTATTAGACCTGGGTGGTGAGGATCCCAAGGGTTAGAGACAGATGAGATTAATCTGAAATAGGTGCCTGAAAAGCTTTATTCATGTCAGATACTCAGAAAGCTTTTAAGCAATGTAAGTAACATTAGTCAACTGGCTTTATTCAGTTTCTTCTTTCAAACTGTTTTAAAAATATCAAACATAATTGCATGTTAATTCTAGTATAATTATAGTTCTGTACGTTGTTTAATTACAAGTTTGTAGTAAAATAGTTTTCATGCTTTGGGTCTTTGTAAGGTGTTACATAAGGGGGGTTGGATTTAGCCCTGAGGGGGGGTCTGTGATGTCTTTGGGAACAGCCGGGGCAGAGCAGTTCCTTTGGGGCGGAGAGCGAGGCTCCATTTCCCTGGCTGAAGCTCTGCTATCTGCTTGTCACCTCCTAAAGGTGGATATGGTTATAGAAGAAGCGGAAGAGATAAGTACGGTCCCCCGACCCGTACAGAATACAGATTGATTGTGGAAAATTTGTCAAGCCGCTGCAGTTGGCAGGATCTGAAGGTATGGGGCCCTTTCCTTACCCTCTCTCTGTTACAGAGCACACAGGGTAAAAGATATCTTCAGCAAGACAAAGTGGTGTGCAGCTCTGCTTTGCTCCAACTCCTGAACAACTCCATGGGGAGTATATTTTGGAAGTAGCACACACCTTAACACAGGAGCGTATTTGCGTATATGAAACCATTTGTCAGAGTTTGAGAGTTGCATGTCCAGAACTGGTGGCACTGGACAGTGGGAGAACAATATTATCCTTAGCACCAGCTAATATCAGGTACAGGTGTGTTTTATCTTCTTAAGCCCTGTCAAAACAGACTCAAATCATGTCAGGGGTAGGATTCACTGAAGATGGAGGAATTTGGCCATGTCAGTTTGGATTTAACCCATCAACTCTTAAGGTGCTACAGCTGTTTGAAACAGCAGCATTGTTCCTTCACAGTCTCTGTGAGGGATTTCCACACTATCTAGAGCTGGTTTCAGGAATGTTTCAGGGAAAGGATGCTTCCTCAATGAGTAATCATGAAAAATCTCTGCCAAAAACTTATTTTTGAAGTCCAAAGGAGTGGCAGGTGATTCTCAGCAGTGGAGGTGTTGAGTGACACTGTGGAGCCCACGGAGCCTCTGAGTACTCTGGAGGTGATGTGTTGGCTCATGATTATCCACACTGTGGATTCAGGGAGCAGGATTTTAATAGATGCAAAAAGATTAGTGCTTCTTTATCAAACTGAGAAGCAATGGCTAAACCCACTTGTTCTTACTGGAACACTTTCTCTTATGGTTCTCTTTTAAGGGTGTGTAAAATTTGTTCTAAACAAACTTTGACATAGTAGAAACTGGTCTGTAATTGAATTTTACACTCGTTCAGGTATGTATGGAGATGCTTCCAGTGTCTTTGTTGTTAATGCTTCACACTATCAGTAGCTTGTCTTTGCTTCTTTTATTAAAATTCTAAGTAGAGCATGGCATGATTAATCCTCCAATGGATGCATTACTGCATTTTTGGGAATAGCTTTCATTTCAGTGTACTTAAAACAGGAGTAGCTGGGTTGAAAACAAACCAAACCAGAGCTCTGTGCCCTGTTTCCACTGCAGCCAAATTCCACAGGAGCTGAACGATACCCTGGCCTGGCAGCTTGCTCAAAGCAGGGCAGAACAGACTCCTGATAAACAGAGGGGTTTAGGAATGGAAATAGAGAAGCCAGGAAGCATGAAGTGGGAAAATGAGTTGAGCTTGGAGTTCTGTCGGGATTTTTTCCAGCAGAATGAGCTGTGTGAACAAGGTGGAGGATAAAGGGAGCTCTGCTTCTCTGTGGGCTTCTTGCCTCTTCATGTTCAATCTTATCACCTTTCCTAATTATTTTTGAAAACATGATTTAGAGAGCAAGCATTTTATTTCTTTAATCAGAAATTAATTTGTAATTTGAAACTTAAAGAGGCCAGAGCATATTTGATCCAAGACTTGAAGTGGGAGACCTTAAGTTATTATTTGGCTCAAAACTATCTAATCACACTGACTCCGTGAAGTCATAGTGTTATTTAGCACTACAGATGCTGTTTGGGTCAAAGCCTTGCTGACATCCCTGTGAATAGAAGAGGCTCAGGGAGCATCATGTCAGATGTGAGCAGGGTCAGCTGGAAGCCTGGCTCTGGATTCAAGGCGATGGTGATTCTGTCCTCTTCCCCTAGGATTATATGCGTCAGGCAGGGGAAGTGACATATGCAGATGCACACAAAGGAAGGAAAAATGAAGGAGTGATTGAGTTCAAATCCTATTCTGACATGAAAAGAGCCCTTGAAAAGCTGGACGGGACAGAAGTAAATGGCAGAAAGATTAGATTAGTGGAAGACAGACCTGGATCGAGACGGCGCCGCTCTTACTCCAGAAGCCGAAGCCATTCAAGGTATGTTCTGTAATGTATCTCCAGCTGCAGTTAATGAACATAGAGCGGATTGAGACTTTTGGCTTCCAAAACACCTTGGAAATGTTTGGATTTCTCAACAGGTCTATTTCTTTGAGCATGTATTTGTATCTGGGGCAAATGAGGGCTATGTTCTGAGGTGTCTCCCTTAGATATGTGGACCTGTTCCCTGAACACCTGTTACTGTTCTTCCCTACTCAGCCCTTGTTCCTTGTAGGAGCAGCTGCGTGGCCGGTGGAGCCATGTACATGGAATGAAACAGAAGGTGCTTCTAACACTTCAGCTCTGAACACTCTGTTCTGCTCCAAAGCACCAGGACTAGCAGTTCTTTCTCAGCTTGGAAACCTCCACCTGTTCCCTGTTTCTCAGAGATTTGTTGTTTTCGTTGTCTGACCAAGAGCTGCTTCAGCAGCACCAAGTGTTCTCCCCTTTCCATTCTGGGATAGAACTCATTGCAAGAAAACTCAGGCAAATCTTTACTGTTCCTAGAACTTGCTTATGAAATCAAAATCTGCAGTCAAAGCTTTATGCCAGTGTCTCACCATATTCAAACTGTGATTTGACTAGGAAAAGGATTGTCTGTTAAATAAACAGGCATCTTTTCTTCCACATCAGCACCCGGGTCATAGCAAGACATGGCAGCAGGAATGAGAGGTAGGGAGAAGGGTGCTCTATGTTTGTAACTGTTGTGTAACTCTGAACATTTGGCTGCTGAAAGGTGCTTTAGCCCTGTGGGGTTCTGCCCATGGGGGTCACAAGCTCCCCATGGACACGTGCTAACATGAAGCTGGTTCCCTGTGTTGCAGGTCTCGCTCTCGAAGCAGACACTCCCGTAAGAGCAGGAGCCACAGTCCCAGTAGCAGCCGCTCCAAGAGCAGATCCAGATCCAGGTATGTCTTTGTCTTGGGAGAACTTCAGCGAGAAGCATCATGTTAAATTTGCAGCAAGAACACTTCGTTTTTCTTTTCCCTCCTGTTCTCTGCACACTCTGCTCAGACCCTTGCCACACTAAAGCAGAGTTGTCTGTTGCTTTTGCACTTCCAGGTCTGTGTCCCGTTCCAGAAGCAAGAGCCGTAGTCGAAGCAAGAGCCGTAGCAGAGGCCAGAAAGAGAAAAGCAGGACTCCAAGTAAAGAGGATAAAAGTAGGAGCCGCAGCAGGAGTGCAGAGAAATCCCGAAACAAAAGCAAAGATAAATCTGAGGGCATTCTCCATAACAGTGATGAGAAAGCCAAGAGCAGGAGCCACAGCAAGGAAAAGAGCAGGAGCAGGAGTGGGAGTAAGGGGAGGGGAGAGGTGAGGGAGAATGTGAGGAGCAGAAGCAAGGAGAAGAGTAGAAGCAAAGACAGGGAGAAGAGCATTAGCAAGGCTAGAAGCAGGAGCAAAAGTAGGGATGAGAGTAGGAGCAGGAGCCACAGCAAGGATAAAAGGAAAAGTAGGAAGAGGAGCAGGGATGACAGCAGAAGTAGAAGCCGGAGCCGCAGCAAGAGTGAGAAAAGCAAGAGGCGCAGCAAGCGAGACAGCAAAGGCAGCAGCAAGAAGAGAAGGAAGGACAGCCATGAGCGGTCCAGGTCAGGCTCCAAAGAAAAGGAGCAGCTCAAAGCCGAGTCAGACAAGAAGGAGGCAAAAGGAGAGGGAGAGGATGCAGTGTCCCGCTCCAGGTCTAGGTCCATTTCCAAGTCCAAACCAAATGTCAAATTAGATTCTCGTTCCAGGTCCAAATCTATTTCAAAGCCAAGGTCCCAGTCCAAATCCAGGTCTAGGTCTGCCTCTAGGTCACATTCCCGGTCGCAGTCAAGGTCCCGATCCAGATCCTAACCTTGCTGCAACCCCACTTGGAGTAGTTGGAAGAGTCTTTTGTACATGTTTAGTAGCTGTAACCAAGTGATTGAAGTAGAAACCCTGTCAATGCTGTGTATTTTTAACAACCTGATGGTCTGTCTGTCATTAACTGCAGCGCTCTCTCCCTGCAGCACTCTCTGGTGTGAGGCTGCTCTGGTCATTTTCTATCCAATAGAAAGGTTCTCTTTACATACAGCTCTTCCTCAAGCCCCCAAATTGCCCTGTTTTCCATGGAGAGCCTTGCAGGGTATGAGCACTGTGCCCTTGTGGGTTTATGGGATTGCAGTGATGACTGATAGGTAGGTATGACAGATTCAACAGTCTTTGCCCTCGATTGATGCCCTTTGATGTCTGCCATTTAGTGGAAGTGCTAAGTCTTAAGTTTCATACTACTTTTGTTCCATATTTTTTGGACTTAAAAAGTTGTGAATAGCACAGTCAAACGGGAAAAAAAATAGAGGTACTTGCAGTAATCTATAGAGAAAAGAACTATAGTTCCATATTCTGGTATTGTGACAATATCCTTGTTTTATATTAAATTTTTTTATTTTATTTTTCCCTGTCTTGCAAAGTACAGTGATCCCCGTTTCCATGAAATTTGAATAAAGACTATTTTTGCTTGATGACATTTGGTTACATGGTGCTGTGTTGTGATTGTCAGCATCTTCTATTGATCAAGGTAAGCCTGAATTTGTAGAGAGTCACTCAGAGAAAAGGTTCTTAATTCAGAAAGTCACTTCACGTTCAGTGTAGGCACAACACTTGAATACAGTCCAAATAAAGAACTTATTTCTCCAGCATATTTTCCAGGAGTTTTTCCCTCTAACAAAACACCTGTGCTTGAGAGGATCCTTCCAAAATAGGAAAAAGCTCAGGACGTGCTTCTGGGCTTGGAAGCACGGAGAGTGGTGGCGGCTGTTCTGTGGCAGCATCCCTGGGGATGTGGGGAGAAGGGAGGGCAGCTTCTAGCAAGAGTTTTTTAGGTGTGTAGGTGTTCCTGAATAATATCCCAGATATAGACTTGGGCCACTTGCAAATTGCTCAGACTGAACTTCTCACCAGCTCTTCTCCTGCACAATTGGCTTTGAAAGAAGAAGTGACATCCCCAGCACCTATTCTGCCTGCAAGCAACATTCTGAAAAATAGAAGGCAAAATGTATCTTGTGAGTTCTTGGTCTGGAATAAAAAGGTTAGTTACAGCTTCCCCCAAAACTGTTCTGTAGCCAATTCCAAACTGCTCAAAACTGATGGCAGCGACTCCCCAGCACAAGTCACTTCATACGTGCAGTAATTCAATATAATTGGATCATTTGGAACTTGTCCTGCCATATTAAAAAGACGAAGGGGTAATAGATCATCAGAGTAGCTTTCAACACAAAATATTTCCCCACACTTAGAGAGGGGTCAGGGCTTGGCGAGTGGCTCAGACTTTATCAAATGTCATATTACCACAGCAGCATGAGAAATCTTTGTGGAAGTGATACTTAATTTCTTCAGAAGGAAAAGCCTTTTCCAGCTACATACATTTAGTGCTTTAACATCTTATTCTCTCAAAATGGCATTTTTAATCCTTGCTGCTTAATCTTAGTACAGAAGCAAGCAAACCAAGGCAAGATGTTTGCTAATAATGGATAATGTCTTGGTTTGAAAAGACAGGTATCTGCTAAGGCATGAGCCTCCCTTGAAATAGAGTACATAAACCCTCTCCCTCTGAATTATTACAGTTTTGAAATTAAGGGGCTCCCAGGCAAAGATATGGGAATAACAGTTCTTTACTAGAAAAATTCAAATAAAAAGGCCAAAAAATCACTGCCAGAATCGGAATACAACCTGACACCCTGTTGGTCAGGGTGTTGGTAGCAGTCTAATGTGGGCTGCAGTCCTCCTGGAGTGACAGATGTGGTTCTGAAGGTCCAGTGGTGGAGTAGATGGGTCTGGTCTTCCTCTGGGAATCCAGTGCAAACAGGTTGCCTCTGGTGTTCCAAATTTTAGATTTTTATCCAGGTAGGAATACTTGGCTCCTCCCCCTGGGTGAAGCATGCAGTGAGACTCGATGGCCCTTTACCTCCCTGGATAGAGAATGGATCAGGGAAGAGATGAAGAGCATTGCCCCACCTGGTTTTAATTGCTGTTCCATTAACAGAGCATATCCACCCTAGAATTAGGACTCAGCTTTAGGCTGGATGTATCTACCCAGAATGCCTTGAAAAACAGCCCCCAAAATGATTTAGGGTTGGGGTACTTGTCTTATGGGGCAAAACCACCTTGGAGGTGAGCTCTGAGGAAGGCAGGCAGGAATGCAGGTAGTGAGCATGGGGCAGGGTCTGGCAAAACAATCAGTGGAGCAGCGAGATAAAAAGGGCAAGAAGCCTCAAACTAGGGATCTCTCAACAAAACTTACAACAATTAAAATCAAATTAAGAGTCTAAATAAATATGGATGGTTCAATTACTTGTAAAATTTTTTGGCTCCAACAACCCTGTAAACCTGGACCCACTGAATGTTTCAACACTGGCTGCAACTATCTGCGGGATTTGCGTTTTAGATGGAACTTGCTGGCACAGATGAGGTAAGAAATGTATTTGTTTTCTGACTAAATTTAAAGATTCTAAAGGGTATTTTAAGTGCCTCGCTCGAGGGATGAAGAATATTGTGATGTGTATTTCTAATGAGCCATTGCAAATCTCATTTATTATTTTCCTGAAATCCCATTCCATTTAAGCTGTCACAGCTTGGGGCCCGCTTGTGCTCTTTCCTCCCTCACCGTGGCAGAAAACCCCCGACGCGTCATTAAAGAATTTTACCCCCACCTCTTTTATTGTTCCAAAATTCAAATACTAAGGAAAATAGTCCCATATGAGAAGACAAACATATTTAACAAATGCAGAGAAGAGGTGGCAATATCCTGTTACTCCTGGGCGTGGGAGGCAGTGGGACACCGTGGTCACAAGTTGCTGGATGCCGGTGGCAATGGCGATTTACAGCTCCCCGTCCCAAATCTCCCCTTCCCAAATCCCCATCTCAGCAATGAGCCCAGGCTTCACCCGTCCAGCTCAGGAAGCAGCACTGGGAGTGGGCCTGTGCCCCCCACACCCACACTGCCCCCTCCCAGTGACAGCTCTGTCCCAGTTCATTCCCATCCCATGCTTCCATGTCCCAGTACCAGCCCATCCCAGTCCTACCTCACTGCATCCCCATCCCAGTGCCAGCTCTGTCCTAGGTCCTCCCCGTACCCCATCCCCAGTGCCCCATAATGAGTAGCCTCTAATCCAGTACCCCATATCCAGCAGCCTATATCCCAGTACCCCAGTACTCCATATCCAGCACCCCATATCCCCATGCCCCATCTCCAGTACCCCATACCTAGTACCCCATAAGCAGTACCCCGTATCCAGTACCCCATTCCCAGTACCCCATATCGAGTACCCCATTCCCAG
>VWYP01014150.1:210681-339419 GCA_013400435.1 Pycnonotus jocosus
TTTTTTTTCCCTTGGTCTCCTGGCAAAGGTAAGATAGATGTTAAAAGCCAAAACTGGTTTTCTGCAGTAACAATGAGATGGTTTCCCAAGCCTGCACTGGTTCAGGGGCAGAACTGAGATCAAAACCTGAGTATTTCTGATCTCTTCCTGTGGATTCCCTGTCTAAAGATAAAGCATAGAAGTCTGGGTGGAAGCATATTAATTAGGCTCCATTATCTTTGCCAGCCTGGCAATCATAAATCTGAATCTGCAACTTGGAACTGAATGACTCATCTCAGTTTTGCAGTATCTTCTTTTGCCTTAATGTTTCTGAGAATTAAAATGCTAAAGATGAAAAGAAATCACAAATTGGGACAAATGAGGAATGTTCGGGCCTGACTATGGTTCCTCAAATGTGTCATGTTAGTTTCTGCTCTCTTTTTAATTGCCCCATTTGCTTCATTTTATTGGATTGTTTTGATTTTGTTGTAGATTTTACTGATAGAGAGCATTATAAGAAAAGCAGTTTCTTAATTATATTTTTCTGTGCATTTTACTGGATTTATAAAATGCAGAGATAAGAAAGACTGATAATTTATCAGGTCTTCTCTGGTTAGGTTCAAGATTATTTTCTACATTGTGATTTTTGATTTTCCTGGCCCAATTTGAAGTAAATTCTCCAAGTTAATTACTTCTGTCCAAGTAACTCCCAAACTTCTTCTCCCAGAGGGAGCTTTGTAAATAGTCTTGGTGCTTGAGCTTCTTTATTTTTAAAGCCTGAATGCAGAAAAGAAAATCTAAAAAAGGATGGGTTTGCCCTTGTTGAAACTGGCAACCAAACATTCGCTACAAACAAATGTTTATAGATGTACAAGGCTACATCAGCTATTAATATATTCAATACCACTTGACAGAAGGCTCATTTAGACCAATTACTGCCTCTGCCAGCAGCCATGGGGTATGGATGTGTTCTGTGACCCTGAACATGGGCACCGGCCGCAGACGTTCTGCACCTGCAGTTCGGATAAACGAGAGGAAGCTGGGGAACTCCTACAGAGATTATCCTGTGCTACCCAGAGATATTTGCTATTGCCATTTGCAAAGGTCTGTCATGCTTTTGGCCCAGTTAAAATAATCCCAAAGAGCCATGGTGGTGCTGGAATTGGAGCTGCAGGAATGCTGAAGTGTCCTGCATTACCCTGCAGCAGGTCTCTGTCTTGGGCTGAATTATGCTCACACTGAACCTGTAGGTAGGGAGTTGAGCACCTGGCAGGCTTCAGGTCAAGAGTGGAGTTCAGGGGCAGGCAAGGCTCTCATGAATCAGAACCAAGGGCTGGTGGTCAAAAACCCTGGAGTTCTGTGTTAGAGGAGGGGGAGTAGCTGTTGACGTTTGCAAATTACCTTCAGCTGTTCTGTTCCTTTGTGCAATACACTAAATTGCCTTCAAGGCTGCAAGTTCTAAGTGTTGGGAAGGAAAAGATCAATTTCAAGGGAAATAAATTGGAGCTGAAGGAACTTGAGAGCTCTGAAAAATCGGGTTATTATTACCACATCAGGCATTCAGAATCAGGCCCCCGACACTTTACCAGTGTTGATAATCTTTCTCTTCCTCCTCCTCCCTTTGAGCAGTGGGGAAGGGCTGGGAAGGACCTTCAGCTATGAGGAGACAATTCTGCCAGCAGATGTGGATAAACCTTTATGCTTGGAGTGTTCTGAGATCAGCAGTCTACATTCCCATAAAACATGGAATTGGTCCACTGACTCCTTTGGGTTATTTTGCAGTGGCGTAACTTTTGCCCTGTGTTCAGTCCGAGTCATTACACTTCTGCTCCTTACCCAGCTGTAACATTCCCTCGCAGAAAACAGCTTCACTTTCATTCATTCCTCCTAATAGCAGAGAATCAACAAAGCACCACGTTATTTATTAGACTGAAAAGCACCAAATAATAATGTGTTGTTTTATATTAGATGATCAAGTGTAAGAGCCCTCAGTACTTTGGTTAGTGGGTCTGGTTGGAATGTTCAGCTGGAACACAATAACTGGCTGCCCAGAGAGCTGCTTTGTCCTTAAGATGCCTAAAATTATATATATACATATATATATATGTATATATATATATATATATTCTGTTTAATCCTTTCCTCCCCTCTCTCTTCCTGCTATATTCGAGTTTTTGCATGCACAAAATACATTTTTCCTTAATACCATTCAAGGTTTTCAGAAGGACAGATTATTTCTGGAAGGTTTGTGTGGATTTCATATAAGCAAACCTGCTCTATTGAGCTCTGTTGTGTAAAGGAAGATGCAGTCCTGATAGTAAATTCTGCATTTCCAGAACCTAGGAATGAGGGATAGAGCTGTGGGATGAAACTGGAGGTTGCCCCCATGATCAGCCAGGCCTCACCCTCAGATCAGAAAACGTGCTCGTTGTTTTTCTAATGCAAATTTAGGTGTTCTGGGATTGGGGCTGGGCTTCCCCATCTCACCTGGCCGCAGGTACATTGTGAGATTATGGCAGGAGGGAGCCCCAGCCTCTGTCTGCACCAGTCTGGGCAGAGACCTCTGCTCCTGCAGTGCCACAGGCACCTTCCCAGCTCGAGGCACAGGAACTCTGTCTGGAACAGCACGTGGAGCTTGGGGGTCTCCTCCCACTCACCTTCTGCCATGGCACTGAGCTGTCCCATCAGCCTCAGCCCCTGGAATCTGCACCAGGATGCTGCTGCTCCTGAAGTGTTTGATGGAAGTGAACTGGATGGAATCCTGCAGGAAGCTGAGTCCACTTGGAATTATCATTTCTTCAGAGTGGGACATTTCTCTTTGTATTGAAATGAAAATGATGCTCTGTCTCCTTGGAGCTGCAGTGAAGGACGTGAGCCTTTCAGAAGCAAGTCCAGCATCTTTGAAGCTTAAAGAAATACAAACTTTAGATAAAGAGTGGAAAGAATATTTGGGATGAAGCTTTGATAGGGTGTTGAAGGCACCTGACCTCACTTCCTGAGGCCAGGAAGCACACAGGAGTAGAAGACAGAGGGGGCTTCTCCACTTAACAAGGAGCCCTGTTTCAGAGTGAAGCAAATGCTTTCAGACTGAGGTTTCAGTGAAGTGCAGTTGACTGAGAAAAGATCTCAGACTAATGAAGTGCTTGGAATAAAAGCTTTGGAGCAGAGCTTGCAAATGCAACCACCTTTGACTTGGCTCTTTCATTCTGGAGTTCAGTAGCTCCATAATGCACACAGTAAAGAGGATCAAGGAGTGAGTAATCTTTGCAGCTATTTGCTCATAGAAAGGTGTTTTTTTAGTTTAATAATTTTTTTATGCTTGGTTGCATTTGCAGGTGAGGAGTAATAAAAGATGCACAGTGATGCTGTTTAACACACTTTAATACTTTTATCTGGACCAGTAAATTGTTCCTGCATGGCCTGTGTTTTAAGCTCCAAGGATGAATCTCTGAAGTCTGCCCTGTATCATCCCTTTTCCAAAGCTGCGCTGTATGCGTCTGGATGGGTTTTCTAGTTCTGCATCTGTATTTCCTGCGATGTCCTTAGCAGGACAGGCTGTGTGTGTGCAGGGCTGTGCTGGAGCAGGAATGGGTGTCAAACCCCTCCCTCCTCCCCTTAGTGGCACAGGGAGATGGGAATGGGGATTATGGTCAGTTCATCAGAGGTTGTTTCTATCACTGCTCAGGGAGAGGAGTCAGAGTCCTTGCCTGCCCCAGCAGGGAATTCTTCTCATGGGAGACAGTTTTTCATGAACTTCTCAAAGTGAGTCCATCCCATGGGCAACACAAACTGCTGCAACATGAGTCATTCTTCTCCAGGTTAGCCCTTCAGGCTGTTCAGCATCATAAATCACCATTTCCTTTGATTAAATTACTCATTGTTTCAGCAGAACTCTCTCACAGCATCATGGAATCATTAAGATTGCAAAAAAGCTTTAAGATCGTCAAGTCAACCAAGATGTGCCTGAGAATACTATTGGAGACCAGTGTCCAAAATTAAAACATTACAAATAAAAGGGGGGTTTCTCTACTGAGGCGGTGTGGCAGCACACAAATGATAGTTACTTCCCTCACAATGGTATATTGAATGTCAGTTAGTGAAAGTTTGTAAAGGACTTTGACCGAACTCATTGCCTGAAAGCTGTTTTAACATTTTAATTTAATGGTTGTCTTTTTTTTACTTCTGCAGTACCCAGGCAAGCTGTGCCCTGCTCTGATTCCCAAACCTGTGAGCAAATGGATTGCTTTGAGAATGGAAAGATTTGTACTCAAATGGGCTCCCAGCAGCACAGGGAGAGGTACAGAAATCCAAATTTCTCCCATTTTTTGTTTGAAAGCATTTAAAGGGAACATGGTGTTGCTGTGAGTACAATGAACATCTCAGATCAAGTGTTACAGTTCTATATCCAGGAAATCCTGCAGACACCTTTCATTTCTTCAGGTCCTCAGTCCAGGCCTCCTCATTCCAAGAGGTTCAGAGACACTGGGAACAGTGCAGGAATAGCGTTGCACTTTTAATTTGATATTGTTTGTAATTTTGGATGTTTAATGCTATCAGAGACATTCCAGATGATTTCAGAAACGGGAAATAATGGAAGTCTTACTACCAGCAGTGGCTGTCAGGTGACTGAGGCTGGCAGACCTGTCAGACGTCTCCGGAGGAAGAGAAGATTGCCTCTGGATTCAGAGGATGAGGAGGAAAACGTGTATGAGGATGAGGTAAATGAGGCTGCATGTACTTCCTTTAAAGAGAGCTGTGAAAAGCAGGGGCAGTTGTCTCAGAGTTCCTTGTGCAGTGCAAACTGTGCTGAGGAAGATTGTTCTGTACCCAGGGAACGGTCTGGGTCTGGTCCTCATTTACATCAGTGATGGGAATACAGGTTCTGAGGGGTCACAGGGGTGAATGAATAGCTCAGGTGAAGTGAAAGTCAGGAGTTCACCGTAATAGCACCACGTCTCCAGAATAACTACACTCAAATACTGTTGTGTGATATTGAAGATCAGTGTCAAACCACAGGCTTTGTTTGGGTTTTATTGCATACTTGCACGTACTCTCACTGCACCACCAGAAACCTGTATTAGTAGTGCATAAACAGCAGTACCTCAGTCCTGAGCTGATCTTTCCTTCAGTTTCCTGTAGCCCCTAACTCCCTCCTGGGGCCCTTTGTGCCCCTCTGTGCTCTGCTCCCATCAGTGCCTCTCTCAGCCATTTTGTGGGGTTCTGTATGGCAGAACAGGGGTAGGTGTTTGTGGGCAATAAAGCTGCAGCTTCTGCTGTTGTGAGCAGTTTAACTCATTGTCTTGCTCAGCTTTTCTCTGGGATGTGGGTGACATGGAATGGGTGTTTTCAGAAGTCCTTGCAGCCTCTCTCTTCTCCCTTTACCTCATTCTCATTAGAAACTGCCCCTCTGTCCCTTCTGGGGAATGTTTGACAAGCAGCTTTCTATTGCCTGGTTTTGGTTTGCTCTGGGAAATGACAGCCTGGGAGGAATCAAACTGAGTTTGCAAACACACAGGAGAAACGGGAATGACAGTTGGGCTTGGAGTGTGACACAGGGAGATCACATTGTCTGGGGTGCTCACCTATGACAGGAGTTACTTGAGGCTTCTGCTTCCTTCAGGGCTTCATAAATTCCTTTTTTTCCCCCTGTATCCATTCCCTGGCATAGATGGATGTAAGAAAGAAAAAGTTAAAAGAAGTGTTCCAGTAAGGCTGCTGACATGAGCAGCAAATCCTGCATTGCAGGAAGCAAATCCTCTTTATTATAATGGAGATTTTGGTCCTGTGCTGCTCTTTAGCAGCCATATTTAAATGAACTTCAGTAGTATATATTAAATAACTTGTAAAGCACTTTGGGATACCAAGATCAGTGTTATCTGTGTAACATTCCCTCCAGATTTTCTTTCAGGGTTGTTCAAGAGACAGCAATGGTGGCTGATACTCCTTTTAGTTACCTGTTACATCCATGTTGTACCTGCATTGTGAGATGATCAGAGGGAGGGAAAAACAATCTTGCTAAACTTCTTTTTAACATATCTGTGTCTAGGAGAAGAATAAATCAAATAATATGAAAAGCCGCAGAAACACTAAACCAATAAAACAAGGTGAGCTAAGCTCATAGTATCTTTTCTTTAATGTTTATAGATTTTTTTTAGTAGCTATTATAAAGTGAATAATAATAAACAGAAGAGGAAAGGACAGGAGAGCTCATTTCACATTCAGAACAGCTTATTAGGTACATAACCCTCTTACCACAGTCAGCTTCAAAGGTATATTAGCAGGAATATTCTGGATGTGCCTGCATGATGGGCACAGGGCAAGGATCTGGAAGGAGTCAGTTTCATCCAGAGCTCACTGAAGACAATAAGAATCTTTTTTTTCCATTGACTTTGGAGAGCTTCAGCCACAGCCTACAATGCTAAGTAAAAAATAACTTGTAAACAACGTGATTGATTGTAGACTATGAGTTAAATGTATTATATACCTTAGATCAGTCAGTAGGTAACTTGGGGAAGAGTTTTGATGTTCATGTAGAATGTAATTTTCTGTGTGTATGACTGTGGTTCTACCAGAATGAATCCAAGTTGTTTTCATCATTGGGAGCTGCCTCTCTGGTAGATGCATTGTGTTATTAGGAGGTTATAAATATATGTGTGTGTGTGTATATATATATATATATATATATATATAAATACTGTGAACTGAGCAAAAAATCAGTTGGATTTTAATTTATTTTATTTTAGGCTTATTTTAGCTGCAATTATATGCCTCTCTGTGCTGCCTGTTAGTTTATATTTAACCCCTTATTCATCTGCACAATGTCAGGAGGAGGAATTAATTCCCACAATTGTAAGTTATTCTGTCTTGTCCAGACTTTCTCCTGGCACTTTTTCATGGACAGCTTGCCCACAGTCCAGGTGCCACAGTTCATTTGACTTGTGATACAATAAATGTTCATTTCCTGAGGAATGAGCACAGTTTTCGTATTGCTGGAATTCCTACCTTTCCTCAAAAGTTGAGTAACACTGCTTCTTCTGGGGTGCCACAGCAAACGTGGGAGGAGAAGGAGAAGAGAAGAGGTGAAGCAGAGCAGGAGGCATCAGAGAGAAACGTTCATTTTCTCGTTGTTTTTGATTAATTAGTGCTTTCTGGAAAGAAGAAGGTGTGGAACTGGTCTTCCTACTTGGAAGAGGAACAAATGCCAGCTGCTCCCCAAAAGCTGTTCAGAGAGGTTGGCAGCTTTTTTCACTCTCTTGCTGTTTTTCTCAGGCAACATCACAGGGTTACTGGCTCGGTGGAGGTGGGATTGGAGACCACCCTTAAGCCAGCACTTGCATTTCTCAGTTGTTTTTATACAAGCAGGCAGTAAATGTTTGTTTTCTGCCCAGGGAAACAGGCAGTTGCCCTTGGGAGTCTCATCCCCAGCCGAGGTGTAAAAAATGCTGGTCGAATCTCACAAATATGCAGCAGGTGTTTGGATCTGCTCTGCTCTGGACCGGTGGGCTGTTAGGCAGCTTCCAAGGACGGCTGGAGAGGGACAGCCTGATGTGTCACATGTGCTGTGTGGTTGTACAGAGCCCTCCCAGCCTGTCCCTGGCTCAGGAAATGGTGTGGGTTTCACTCCCTGAGTGCCAGGAGGGAGAGTGGGCACTGTGTCAGTCACATGGGGTTGCCAGAGGCTGAGTTCAGCCTTGGTGAAGCTGCCCCTGCACCCCAGTTAAATGTGCAGCTCCCAGTGAGCTCTTCAGAGCCCAGGGCTGTTGGTCCTTCCAGAGAGAGCTTGAAAAGAAGGAAGATCCAGTCCTGCACTGGGTCATTTGCAGTCCCAGTTCAGGGTGCTTTTAAACTTTTTCTGTATTTCAACTGTTTCACTTGGATGAAGTCTGCAGATAAATGAAAAACACAGATGCTTTCTGGAATAACTGTAAAACTGGGCTGCAGATCAAGCCTGCCTTGTCCCTTTTACCATTTGAAGATGACAAGTTACCTTTGGGGAGGGTCTGGACTGACACAAAATGATGGTAGCTTTCCCAGCTCTTTGATTCTGCATTGAGCTGGGAAGGGGATTGTTTTGTGTTTGAGAAGAGCTCATTTCTGCATCTGCTCAAAGATATGTTTGTAACTAATTGCAACAGTTCAGTGTTTTTGAGAGAATAGTTAGAATAACGAGTAAACATGAAATGTGGTGATGGTGCAGATACTGATCCCTGAGCCTGCACCTGTCTGTTGGAGCCACAATCACTTGGGGTGGGATTTTCTTCTCTGAGTTGAACATTTGAAGCCTGAAATATAAAAATTTGAAGCCTTAAGTATGTTATGACTGCTCTGCAGTAGATTTTGTCTTTAAGAATTAAAACCAAATATTTCTTCCCCCCACCACAGTATCAATCATTCCCACAAGGCCGAAATGGATTTAAAGTTGGAATGAAATTGGAAGGGGTGGATCCTGAACACCCCTCTCGATTCTGTGTTCTCACAGTGGCTGAGGTAGTTGCTTTTCTTGTCTTTGATTCCAAAAGTCCCGTGTACATCTAGAATTTTTTTCAATAGAAAGTGGAAACATAAGCGTAATAATACTTTAGTTAGTTAATTAATGATAGGAATTCAAGGTGACACTGAAGGAATGGTGTTCTGCGATTAAGGATCTTTGCCTGAAATCCTACTGGCAGATTTTTGTACATGTAACTAAGAACAGCAAACCTATTAATTGCCTGCAGTGAACAAATATGAAAAAGAACAATGCCATGAGGCCCTAAGACTTAGTAAATATAAACAAGTCAGAATGCTTTTATACAACTTCAGTTATGTGAAATCTGGGTTGATCTGGTTGATAGGCATAAAAGTTGATAGGCATAAAATCTGGGTTGATAGGCATAAAAGTTCTGGGGCTGCTTTTGTACCCCTGGAATGTGTGCATGGCATGGAGCAGGAGCTCAGGGAAGTTCCACTGACCAGTTCTATTTGCAGCTGTTTGAGGAGGGAAAAGAGGAGCATGGAAACTGGGAGAGCAAATGAGTTAAAATATGACTAGAGTTTCTGAGAAATAAGTGAGATCCTAAGTTACTTTCTCTGTAAGTGCAAATATGAGGGAGTGTTTTATTAGTGATTTTCTTTCTCCTTTGTGACCCTTGGTGATAATCAGAGCTTCTCTCACTGTAGGTCCAGGGGTACAGGATGCGACTGCACTTCGATGGTTACCCAGAGTGCTATGACTTCTGGGCTAATGCTGATTCCTCAGACATCCATCCTGTGGGCTGGTGTGAAAAAACAAGCCATAAGCTGCTCCCTCCTAAAGGTATAACAGAAAATAGAATGGTGTACAAGAAGCCATAAATTCTACTAAGAATTAGATGTCCTGGCTCAGCATATTTCATTTTTAGTGTGATTTCATCATGGAACTCGATCTGAGGGGCTAAAGGGAAGAGGTTTAACTAACACAGTGACTCACAAAAGAGCAAAACATCTTCTCTGTGATATTCCCAAAGACTGACGGTGTTAGTTAAAGTAGAAAGTCTGGATTGGATGTCTCTCTGTGCTTCAGAACTTGCTTCTTTCCTGCATTCAATTTCCTAGAAACATTTGAAGGTTGAGATTAATGATTGTCCATTATGGTGAAAAAGAGAGAGCTGGTTTAACTGAAATGCCCAGCCCCTGGAAATCATAGCAGGGCAGTTACCATTCAAAGTTCATATATTCCAGGTAATTTCCATTTCTGAAAAACCCACCAGAATGTACCAGGGCCATGTAAAACAATTTTTTTCTCTCTTCCTAGGTTTCAAGGAGGGAGAATTTAATTGGACTTCCTATCTGAAGAGCTGCAAAGCTCAGGCAGCTCCAAAAAGCCTTTTTAAGACCCTCAGCAGTGTAAGTGGTGATATGAAATAGAAGGGGTTTCAATAGGTCTGGTGCTAAGTGAGTTTTGACCAGAATATTTATGTGGTTTTAATATGCTCATGTGAGAGGTACAACCACAGTACAATCACATGCAAACTACTTCCTGCTGTGTTTTATTTTTAAGAAGGAAAACTAGTACAATTTTTCTTCCTTTCCCCAGTCACTGAATTTCCAGAGAAAGAATTTGTATTTCCCTTCCTCCTTAATGCTGGAGGAAAAGATTTACTGAACCATTTATTAAATATATTACAACTGTTTGTTTTACTGTGCCCCTACAGTCAAGATATTTGTGTTACTTTCCTCTGATTTAATAATTTCCAAAATAATTTCTGGTTTCCAGCAGCATGCTCATGTGTGCCATGGGATTCATTATGGAGCTGTGGATCTTGAGCATTTGTCATCCTTCCCCACTGTTGCTTTCTCAGTGGTGGTTAACCTCAGTTCCCATGAAATCCTTCATCCCATGTAATGTTACTGGGATGGTGGCTGGTGGCTTGGAAGCTGTGCATGGACAGTCACTGACTCCAGCAGGATCAGGGCCCAGCTCTGTCCTGCTTCCCGCTCAGTCACTTCGTCTCCTTGAAGACTCTTCTAACTTTTCCACCAGTAAAACAGGACGTGCAATGCCCATTATTCTCAGCAAGTCACTGCAGAGTGTCTCAGCCTGGGAGTCTGCAGTGGTGAATGTACCTGGAAATGCTGTTTTTTGAGCCACATTAGGTCTTGTTTAGTAATAGTAACAGTCATTGCCAGCACTTACAGAAATCCTGTCTGCAAACCTCTTGGTAGTCACTGTAGTGTGTTTTGGTCTATGGGTTTTGGGGTCAAAGGAGTTTATAAGGGGGATTTCAATGGCTTGACCAAGAACATGGCTGATTTTGCTTTCCTGGTGTCCTATTCCTCAGCCTGTCACACCTTCTGGGTTTCGTTTGGGAATGAAACTGGAGGCAGTGGACAAGAAGAACCCGTCCTTGGTTTGTGTCGCCACAATCACAGACATGGTGGAAAACCGGCTTCTGATCCATTTCGATAACTGGGATGAGAGCTACGACTACTGGTAAAGGATCCTGTTTCTGCTACATGTCTGCAGGTAGACTGGCTTTGCTTTAAATGCAGGCCCTAAAGCTGGGATCTTACATCAGTTGTCAGGCATCTGAATAATTACTTGAGGTTTTCACAAAGAGCCAGTTGCCCAGTAGTTCGCTTCCCGTTTGGGTGCTGGGCAGCTCAGTGCAGAGCCAGTGAGGATGGCCTGAGCTGTTTGGGAAGCATTGGAGGTAGGAAAACTCCTTGTGGTGCCTGGAGGGGCTCCAGGAGAGCTGGAGATGGTCTTTGGATAGGGGACAGAGGGACAGGACAAGGGGAATGGCTTCCCACTGCCAGAGGGCAGGCTTAGATGGGATATTGGGAAGGAATTACTCCCTGTGAGGGTGGTGAGGCCCTGGCACAGGGTGCCCAGAGCAGCTGTGGCAGCCCTTGGATCCCTGGCAGTGGCCAAGGCCAGGCTGGATGGGGCTTGGAGCATCCTGGGACTGTGGAAGGTGTCCCTGCCCATGGCAGGGGGTGGAACGGAATGGGCTTTAAGATCATTTCCAACCAAACCATTACAAGATTTACTTTATATTTCCCTTTCTTTTGGGACAGCTTGAATGCCTTGAAAACCCAGTGTTACACACTCTAACGAGGCAGTGCTTGTCTTCTACACAGTGATCACACCCACTGAAAGCATCTGCTCACCCAGTAAAGGCCTATCAGACAGCATTTGAAATCCTGCCTTTCTTTTTGCTTTCCATCTGACTGATGCCAACTTTCCCTCTTTGATTCAGGTGTGAAACGAGCAGCCCATATATCCGTCCTGTTGGCTACTGCCAAGAAACTGGAATCCCACTGACAACACCACCTGGTAGGTTGCAAGTGAGGCTTACTTCCTGCCTCAGCCAAAAAACCTGCAAACTATCTTCCACATAATTACATATTTGCAAGTTTCAGGTTCACTTCACAGCTCTTTGCTGCCTGAACAATATTATTGTTCCTACTTTCTGCCACTGCAATTTATGTTGTTTCATAGTTCTTTGAAGAAATGGAACAGGGTTTGGTAATTTATAATTGAATTTGATTTTAGAAGGGAAAAGTGAGAAGGATTTTCAGCACTTCCTTCAAGGTGAGCTGGGAGAAGAGGGGATCTGTACCATGATTTCCTAGATGAAGTTTCTGGAAATCACAGAAGCCTCTGTGTTGGGAGGACCCATAGTAATCATTGAGTCCAACCCTTAAGTGAATGGCTCATACAGGGACAGAACTACAGCCTTGGCATTGTTAGCACCATGCTCTAATGATATCCTAGATGGAATTTCTGGAAATGAAGGAGTAACTGAATCCACATCTCTTTCTGCTGTACTGGAATTTGGTAAATAAGGAAAATGTTGGCAAATAAGAGAGGACAGAATGTACAGGGAAAACAATGTTGTTTTCAGGCCTTGGAAGTGCTCATTCACCTTAAAAATAGCAAACATAAAAAAATAAGCCTGGCATTTGTCAGACTGACAGCCCTGGAGCAAGAATTCCTGTATTTGCTGTGTTCCAGGTTCAGTGGAGCAGGAAGCACTGTCTGATCCCTCTGCATGGGTGGGATTGGCCTCGGTGACTTTGCTGTAGATGTAGAAGTGGTTGTGAGCATTCCCTCTCAGCAGCACCACATCTTTCCGTGCTCCTGGAAGGCTCAGCAGGGCTGGGCTCTGCAGTTCTCTGCTCATATCAGGATTTCCTGTGCCCCCAACAAAACCTGCAGCCGGTTCTGGTCTCTCTGCTGAGGGGCTTAAACGCAGCAGTTTGCGGACTGTGTTCTGCATTTAGTCACTGCACCCTCCTGCCAAAAGGAACCCATCCTGGGGATAAAAGTTACTGAAATAGGAAAAAAGTAGAGCAGTTTCTTAAATGTAATTGCCAGGGAGAGACATCCCACTGTTGTTAGAGCAGCACACCCATGAAGCCTTTTCTCTCCAGGCAGCTGGGTTTACTCAGACTGGGTGAGCAGGAAGCAGGAGAGGAGAAGCTTCTACAGTCTTACAGGCACTCACACTACACACAGAGTAGTTAATAAAACAGGAAATTAATTCAGTGATGGCACTGCACATCACAGAAACCTCTGACTAGCTCATAATTGGAGTTTCCTCTAGAGAATAAGAATTGATTAAGCTGTGCAGAAACGAACTCACCAGGGTTCAAGCCCAGTGTAAAACTGGGGAACTGGCAGAGCTGCTCTGGGTGCTAGAGGTGGTGGATAGGAGCAAACAGACCACTTTCCAGCATCATCCATTGTAAGTGCTAATTACAGTGTCACAGTTGCCTTTTTGCTGTTTGTAACAGTAAATGTGGGGGTTTTCTTACAGAAATGTTAATTCTCTGTTTTTTCAGGACACAGGGATTCCAAAGCCTTCTCATGGGAGAAATACTTGGAAGAAACTAATTCCCAAGCAGCCCCAGCAAGAGCCTTTAAACTGGTGGGTAATTCGCTTTGATTGTTCTTGCTCAGGTGCTGTTATCCACCCTTTTTTTGCTAGAGGCTTTATTTGAGCGTGGTTCACCTTGTCTGTGCCAGGAGGGTGAAACTGTGGTTTAAGTTTAAGATTATCTCAGGGCTGCTAAAACAAAAACACACAACAAAATACAAGATTTTTTTTTTCTTTAAATACTATGGAAAGCCGGCTTGGAAATGATTTTTTGAATAAGAATCTTCAGTGGCTTCATTAGCAGATTTAAGGGCAGAGCCTTCAGTCTACACAGTTAACTGTGGCTTCCAGAGGTATGTGGGAAGTGCCTCACAGAGGGCACAGAGAGGAGAAAGAATGCAGTTATCTGGTGTCTCCTCGACGTGAAGTTTTAAAACCCTTTCTAAAATTCTCCTTGCAGTTGTGCAAATCTGTACTTCCCTGGCTGGTAAGGCTGGAATTTAGCTAGAGAAGTTTATATCCAGGGTTTACGTGTGCCGATATAGGCCTTAGTCCTGGGGGAGAGCCAGCTGTGCCCTCCACAGAAATAAATGTATTAACAGATGAAAGAGCATCTCTGTCAGACCCCTGGGTGCTGTAAGGCCATCCTGCAGACTCAGTGTGAAGGTGCTTCTCTCAACCTTGGGATTGTGAGCTTTTGTTTCTTTCATTGCAGTTCAGTGTGTTTATCTGGAATCTCACTGTGAACAGAAACAAACCAAAAACCTTTAAAATAACTGTACTTTTAAATTGTGGGGGGTTTTTTTTCTTCCATGCTGCTGGCTCACCTTGCTAAACTTTGCAATATGTTTAAAAACTCTTCCATGCCATTATGACACTTGTCTTGGTTCCTTTTTCTGAAGTGAGAGGTGCAGGTTAATACCTGCTGCCCTCCTGTGTGTTTTTGTGGAAAGGTCTTTGGGGCTGAGCAGGAAAAGCAATCAGAGAGGCCTCAGATAAGAGAAGCAAAAATCCAGCCAGACAGGTTTGATAATTGCCAGATGTCAGCAGGTGTCCTCGTGAGGTTGGTGCAGGCTGCAAGGTGGTGTTAGGGAGGTGGAAGAGGTTTTGCCTCTTCAGAGAACTGTAAGGCTTTAACTGGAGGTATCTGCAGCACAGTGGAACTCCAAAATGTCCCTGGGATTGAGGTTTCCCGTAGCTGGGAAGCACCTTGGAGCCAGGGGCAGGATGAGGAGTGGAGCCTGTCAGTGGGACACAGTTGTTGCCCCCAAAGGTGGACTAAGCTTTTTTGAGCCACACTCCTAAAATCCCAGTAGAGCTGGAAAATGGGAACTTAAAACTCCCAGCCCAAGTCCTCAATCTAAGATCTGCCATTGTGGCTTCTCCCCTCAGATTTTCAGAATCTAAAGTGTGGTGAGAAATGTCATCTGAACATAAGAGGGCTTTGCTCAGGACGGGGAGCTTGTTCACTGAGAACTCCCTTCTTTGGATTCTTCCAAAGTGAAGTGTCTTCCCAAGGGGGATGCAGCTGCCTTGTCTGCCTCCTTTCCTGTTTTCCCAACGTTTCTGCAGTCATTGTTCTGCTCCTTCAGGTATCAGGCTTTGAGAGAAGAGTAGAGGAACCAGTTCTGGCTCTCATGAAACTCCAGAGTGCAAATTAGCTTCTACAACTGGGTTTCAAAAATGAGACAGAAAAGAAAAGGTATTTGATATATCAGCAGTTAATAGAACTCTTTCAAGCTCAAACCGCGTTTATTTTCTGGCTTGGTTGGACTGAAGTGCAAATAAATGGCAAAACTATTGATTTTTTAAAAATTATTATTATTATTCCAGCTAGCAATTACAGGAAATGAGTACATAAAAATGTGGGTTGAGAGCCAGAACAGGCATTTCTCACTGAATTAGCTTTTAACAATTTTAAAGAGCTGTCTTATGTAGTCTAGAGACACAGGTCATCAGCACAAATAGCAGGTCTTGGGTCTGGATTTCTACCCTCTCCACCCAAAAACTCAGGAGACAGCTCCATTGTTATTTCAGCCCATCCTCTTGGGCTAGCAATTCCAAAACATTCATAAGCTATTGCCAAAAGGGCAGCAACCCTTCAACAAGGCATAAGCAAAGAGCCTGGCTCCTCTTCTGGGCAGGATTTGAACCTTGAGCACTCAGCTCCTTCTTCAGGGAGGACAGACAAGGTTGGCTGGTTCAATAAGATGCTCTTGAAAATAAAAGCAGTTTAGATTGTCTGTTTTGTGCAGTGTCCCGTGTCTGACAGCCCATAGATAGATGTCTGTGTCTGGGTGAAATGATCAAAGAGGAACTTCAGGTGTGGAATCAAACCCCTTAGCTCAGGAGTGCATCTCCTTCATGCCCCCAGCTACTGGCAGTAAAAAGGGTAAAGAAGACAGGGATGGAAGCGTGATTTTAATAATTTCATTAATCTGGTCATGTTCAAGTAGAAAATTTATCATTTCTTGCTAAAATCCTGACCTCTGTGTGCAGAAGTGAAGAGAGACATGTTTTGAATGAGCATCCATAACCCCGTGCTGAGGAGGTCAGAGGAGGAATTTGCAGTCAGATAAGTGGAAAAATTGGTAAAAGCTGTCTGTTGCTTAGAGGTTACATAGGGTGCTGCAAAGGGCACACATCAGGTCAAAGGACATTCTGGAGTTCTCCCAAAGTCTTCAGGGTTTGAGGAAAAGGATGAGTGAGCCTCTGCAGGGGAAGCTCCGGGGCCAGAGCTGCTGTGAGTCCCAGCACAGCAGCTCCCAGCAGTTGTTCACAAGCAGCACAGGTGTTGTTATAAGGAGTAATCTGTGTAATGAGGGTAACTGTGATAGCCAGGAGCTGTAGCTGATGCCAGGGAGGATGTAGGGTAGTGAAGAGAGGCTTCTCCCAATGGCATGTTTAGAGTAAAAAGTGGGGAACTGGCCATTGTCCTTGCTGGTGTGACATCACAGAATAGTCAGGTTGGAGATATCCATTCCAACCGCCTGCCAAGGCAGAGTCACCTGGAGCAAGTGACACAGGTAGGTTTGGAATTTTACTTCCCTGTGAGTTTGGAATGTCACCAGAGAGGAAGACTCCACACCCTCCTGGCCACCTGTTCCAGTGCTCTGCCACCCTCCATGGAAAGTTTTTCCTCATGTTGAGGTGGAACTCACTGTGTTTTAGTTCAGGGCCATTGCTCCTTTTCCTGTCACTGGGCCCTGCTGGAGGGTTTGGCACCATCCTCTTACACCTGCCCTGGAGATACTCATGTGTACTGCTGAGATCTCTCCCCTCTCAGTCTCCTCTTCTAGAGAAGAGCATGTCCGTGCTGTGTGGGAGGTGTGCTGTCAGGCTGGGGAGGCTGTGTCAGTGGTGCTGCTTGTGGTGGTCCCTGGCCTTTTGTCCATCAGGGAAGGGTTTCTTGTCCTGGCTGAGACAGCTTCTCTCTGCTGAACCACCTCAGGCTGCCTCTCCAGCAGTTTGGGGCTGCTGACAAACACTCCAGCTCAGTCCTCTTGGGGACTCTGATTTTAACCTCTTGGAAACTCTGATTTTAGCCTCTGAACAATCTGCCGTATGAGATAACCCAAAGCTCCAAAAGCAGCTGGGGTGTATGGAAACTGGATCGCATTTCATTCAGAGCAGGTACCAGCTCTGAACTCCAAGGCTTTTTAGCATTCTGCTTACAATCCTCTCTTCCAGCGTCCTCCTCATGGATTCCAGGTTAATACAAAGTTAGAGGCTGTGGACAGACGAAATCCCATCTTGATAAGAGTGGCAACAATCATTGACAAAGACAACTATCGCATCAAGGTATGATCTTGCTCCCAAGTGCAAAGCCTGTGCTGGGAACTCCGGGATGGGCAGCCCAGGGAAAGCACCCCTTGGGAATGAGGAGCAGCAAACAGCAGCCTGGCAACTGCTGTGGCCTCCAGGCCTGCCCAGCTGGAAATGGTTCCTGTGGCTTTGTTTGCTGAAATCTGATGGAATTGGCCTGGTGTTAGGTACTGTTCTAATGTAGCTGTTTTGAACTAACACTTGACAGTGTGATGTCCCATCTCTTGGCATTTTCTGTGCGATCTCTGTGACTGATGGCACCATGGGTGTTCTTCAGGGGAAGCTGCCTGACTGGGTTTTTTTCCTACCAGGAAAGGAAAACCTAAAGCAGTTTAAACCCTGGTACATGTGGGAAGCAGCATTATTCTCAATAAATGTCACATAAATGCATTTTAACCTAGTCTTTTCATGAAAATATGTTGCCCAAATAATCGGTTGTGCTTTGGCTTCTGAGGAACTAAGTATGAGTCAGCTAAAGTGGAGGCTGCACTGATGGAGACTGCATGGCCACAAGTCTCCTTCTCAAAGGCTAATTACACGGTCAGGAGTGGAGTTCACTCCCCGTTATCTGGTTGATTCTGAGTCTCATTGCTGTGAGCAAAAGCCGATAGTGGCATGATACACAATTTGTACATTGAAACTTTGCTGCGTAAACAACCAAGTAGCCTTTAAAACTCCAGGGATCCTCAGTCTCTGTTAACCTGACCTGGATCTGAGCTACTACCAGTCTCTTTATCCAGCAGAAAATTGCAGCTCGTTCACTGCAAAACACACTAAACTTGTTGGCTTTTATGATGTTTTGGGATCCACAGAAAACAAAACAAATAAGCATTTGTGTTTGCATAGCTTTGGACTTCGTTTGTTAGAGCACTCCACGGTCTGTGGGGTGATGGACTGTGTCAGCAGAACCTGGTTGTTCTGTGAAACACAGATGCAGGAAAACAAAGAGATTGAGCAAGGAGATGATTGTGCCTGACTGAAAGACTGATCTGAAAGATTGAATGAATCAGCCCCAAGCTGAGCAAGGTGAAACAGAGGGGGAAGTTAGCATAAAAGCTGACTCATGCCCTGAACTGTGTGTTTCCCTGAGACTTCTGCCTCTTTCAGATACATTTCGATGGCTGGGACCATCACTATGATTTCTGGGTGGATGCAGATAGCCCTGACATCCATCCTGTGGGCTGGTGTGACAAAACTGGACACGCTCTGCAAATCCCTCTAGGTAAATACAGGACATGCTGTTGGTACGCTGGATAATTTCCTAAGTGCAGTCTCCTCCTCATGTACAAATCTGTTTATCTTCCTTTTTTTACTACTCTCAGGTGCTGAAGATCCAGAGGGGGCAGTGGGACAGGCGTGTCCTACTCCGGGCTGCCAGGGGATTGGGCACATCCGGGGCCCCCGATACGGAACACATTACACGTATGTGGATGAGTGCTGTTCATAACTATAACAACAACAACAACAATAATAACAATAACAATAATAATAATGATGCAGATCCAAGCAACCGCACTGCACTGAAATGATCTCAGGGTGGTTATTCTGGAGATAGCTATAACTGCAATTGCAGCTCCCTCTTGTGTCTAAGTAGGCCATTTGATCATAAATTCTGTTTATACCACGCTGCAATGCAAACAGATTCATTCACTTCAGTTTCTCCATTCCATCAGTACTGAAGGAGTTATATTTGTGAAACAATATACCTAAGAACAACATGCAAGGAGACAGTTAAAGAGGAGAGGGCATGGGTAGGATGTTAAAGTGTAAGTGAGGTGAGGTTGCTCATGTTTTGTGCTCTGCCTTTTGATTTCTTGTGTGCTCTTGGAAGAGGAAGCTTTTTCTCAAGTAAAATATTCTAAAAGCAAGAAAACAATCTTGGGTGGGAGGTCAGAAGACCTGGTAGTTTATAATGTAGTAAAGAGCTTTGAATTTTTCAGACTGAAAGTTGCAGAACTCTGTTGATTCATGAAGTGCTGTTCCGATAAGCTGGTTACAGAGGATGAGCTCTTCTTGTCCTCTGCGGTGGCTCTTTAACAACATGACTTTGGTTTTGAAATCTGCTATATAGTCCCCTGCTTTCTGACACCTAGAGCTGGGTAACGGCACCTCCTGAGAATGTGTGGCCCCTTTTTTTCTGGGTTTGTAATGGATTTCCCTGCCTGAGGTAGGGAAGACTGTATGACTGTAAAGCTTTCATTGCCCTCTCTCTTTTTGGTTTCTCTATCACAGCTTAGTTGGCTGCCCATACTCTGTTGTGAACCTCAGCAGAGAAAACCTGTTACAGGACCGGCTGAATGGGGAGAGACCTTCTCCTGGGAGCAGCATGCAGAAAGCCAGGAGGGTGGAGACTCCTGGCCCATTGCTGGGAGCTGGGGAGTCTTCTCAGGGTGACTCTTCACAATCCAGGTGAGCTGGATTTTACTCTTGGCCAGGTACTGAGGAGCAAAACTGTTTACAAAGATGAAAACCACCAGAATTAGCAGCAACACAGCAGAGCATTGAGTTCATCTGTCTGTAATATTGACCTGTGCCCCAGACACTCTTAACACAGAGCAGTGCACTTTTATACCCTCATATGCCTTAATAGGTTTCTTGATTCCTTAATCCTGGTGCTCTGGTCACATTCCAACAAAGGAAATTGCATTCTGTCTCCATACATTTTTTCCTTGCTGTTTCAATTTAAAATATGTTCTTTTCCTTCCTTTCCTGTCCTAAAACTGTCAAGCTAAGGTTATTTTGCACTATTAAACCGTAATTGTGATCCACCCTGGGTAGGCTGAGCACTGTGTTTGTATCACTTAGCAGCAAACAAGCTGAGTGCTCTCAGATACTTTGTTTTCTTACAAGAGAATCTTGCAGTTGAGCAGCATTGAAGGAAACTGTGCATTAGTTCTTGGAGTACAGGAGCTGGTTAAACCTGTTATGGGCCAGACCAGGATATGAAGGTTTTTTTAAAATCATTTTTAGTCTTCACAAATCCAGTCTCACTAGGCAAACTCCAGCAATATTTAGGTTTTTGGTGTATGTGAAGACTTACCTATATTTTAAAGTTCATTTGTTTGTTTAGATTTATAACATTTTCAAGATCTATTTGTCCAGAAAAAAGGAATTAATGCTTCTTTCTCGTCTTTGGCCTTTATGGCCAAATTGCTTCCTCTCCTGCTACAACTATGCAGGTATCTACATTACCTAATTTCCACACCAAAATTGCTTGCATCTCACTGGCACTGTTGCCATAAAGCTCTCTCAGGATATTTTGAATTCTCACAGAATAAATGGCATTTTAGAATTTTAATATATTTATTTTCTTCTAAGTATTCCATTTCCTGGTAGTGGGAGGTCTGAGTTCAGCCTGTAAATCTGGTGTCACCCTGCTGCTTGTCCTCCCTTGGCCAACTCTGTAGCTCAGTTTATATATCAAAGTTAGTCATGGAAACTCTTAAATGTTATCCAGAGGTATCAAGATTCAGAAATATTAAATCTCTTGCTTTCACCATCACACAGTGGTTTCCTGTAGCTGCTGGGATCAGAGCCTGAGTCCACAGAGGCTGATTTATTTCACATAAATTCTCTCAATCCTTGCAGAAGAGGAACAAAGCGCTTTATACTCATGGAGGGGAAAGTTCTGCCACAAGGTGGTGGTTGTTGCTCTCACTTGCCAGGAGCAGCCAGCTTTGCTCTCCTGTGGGAAAAGGGAACAGAGCTACTGTCAGCTGCTGTCATTTATCTGTCTTTTCAGAAAATCTGCACCAGACAGTGAAAAGTGGTGTCAAAGCAGCATCCACACTCCATCAGAGCAGTTGGAAAACAGTCGGGGGAGAGGCTGGGGAGAGGAGGATTCCTCTGCAGACATCAAAGCCACACCAAAAATGTAAACAGAAGTTTTGTGGTGTATTTTCATGCATTAACAGTTGTGTTTCTTGATGCTGCTGCTGTATATGAAATAAAGGTGTAAATGACAAGCAGCCCTATTTGATCAGAGTTTTGCAGCAGAGTGTTTCAGAATGACATGGTAAATTTCCTTCTGTTGTTTTGGGCCCTCTCTTTCCTGCAGTAAACTCAGATCTGAGTTCTGGCCATGAATTTAATAGAACAGCCCTTAGCTCAGAGAGAGGTCAGTAATGAAGCTATTGCTTATTTAGGAGGAAAAAGTTTTTCATTTCTATAAATCCCATTAATCTTCATATAGAGAAAAAATTACATCCATTTCTGTATCTTCTGAAATGTTTTGTAATTGTTGCTTTCAGGCTTGGGTGCTCACATGCCTATATCAAGTTTCAGCTGGTGAAACAGGAAAGCAATGGGAAAGGTTGGTTAAATTTTATTCCTTATTTCTTTGTGTGTGCCCATCTCTGCAACATCTCCACAGTCGCGAGGAGCATTCAGAACTTCACTGCTTTTTTGTCTTTGATTGCACAGTCAAGAGAAAGCACATGCTGGAGGTGATGGCAATGGTAGTTTTTCTTCCTTTAAAATGCAGAGAAAGGATAAAATTACTTAGAATTGAAAAGTTTAATACTTTGTAGAGTGGAGCTTTGTATTTATTAACTGAGAAGACAAGTTTGTGCTGGTTTTTGTGCCACTGCAAACTCCACTGTAGTGACAAGGGGTTCCCAGACAGTCTGTGACCTGTGTCAGGCTGTGACAGAGCCAACAAGGCTCAAGGGCTCAGGGGAGACTTGCTCAAAACTTAGCAGATAGTTTAGGTTCCATCAACCCCTTTTTTAGACCCTTATGGGTATTCATAAACATATTCTGAATAATGAAGGACTTCTTAAAGGCTCTCTTGAGGATGAAAAAGAAAATGGAAAGCTAAATGGAAAAACAGTGGGGTTTTTTTCCTGGTACATGACAGGTTAAGTTTTCAGAGCAGCTTTCTGCTATCACTTTAGCAAACCATATGCTTAACTTTCAGATTTACTATAAAAAGCCCTTTTAGAGAACAGAGCTGACCAGGCTTTTAGGAGGATTTAACATGGTAATAAGTCTCCAATCAAAAATAGCTAAGCAGGCACAAACTAGGACAGGTGCCTGGATTTTTTTTTTTTTTTTTTTAATATTCGTTTTTACCTAATGCTGAGTTCTGCAGTCAGAGCTGGGGGATCTGCCAGCTCCAAGCTGCAGTTGCAGCTGGCAGGGAAAGCTGCCCACTCTCCCTTCACATTCACCATCCATGGAGTGATGGAAATCAGGGGAGGGAAATGCAATCATCCACTGACCTGTAATTTCACAATTACCCAGAGCTTTCCTCCCAGCTAAGGTTAAACTATGAGATCACTGCTTCTTTGTCAGAGGGAAAGTCACTTGTCTAGGTCATGGTTTGGGTGCTTAGTCCCAAGGATTTGGGCTTAGTGGAGGAAAGGAATTGGTCTGAGATGGAAGCAGTGCCCACCCAGCAGGGATGTGGCGGTGGGGGTGGCCTTGGGCACAAGTGGGACCTCCTGGAGCAGGAGGTGGGGACAAGACCAGCTGCTGTCTGTCCCCACCACTGTGACAGTGCACAGAGAAGGAGGGGGTGACAGCCCTCTCAGGAGCAGGTCCTGCACCCTGTCATCACCAGGAGCTCCTGAACTGAGCAGTTCTTACTCAGGCTTTATTTCCTCCCTTGGTTTTGTTGTTAGAAATTTGATGTTATCTGATGCTGTCTCATGACCTTTAGGGCTATGGAGATGAGATGAGATGAGATGAGAGGACTCTGGGGCCAAGGAAGTGACTGTTCACTAGGACAAGCCTTGCTTCCAGAGCTGCTTCCCCTTCAGCTGGGAGGGAGCTGGCAAACCCTGGGAATCTGCTTTTTCTTTGTATTTTGGCCGTTTTCCTTTTTGCTTTCGACGTAGTGACTGCTCACCCCCCACATCTTACACTCCAGCCCACTGAGAGACGCTGAGCAGAGCAGCAGAGCAGCTGCTGCTCCAGGCACACGGAGCCTTGCCGAGGGCCGGGATTCAGTGGGAATGCTGCGGGGATGCCACGGGATGGCGCTGGGCAGCCTGCCGGGCCGGGGGGTCGGGGGCAGCCCCCCGTGCCGCTGTAAAGCAGAGGAGTGCTTCCGAGCCTGTTCCCATCCTCTGCCTGGCTTCCTGTTGTATAACGAGCACGTCCCTGTAGGACCATGACTCTGCACTGCTCCAGTGATCTCATTAGGGAGGGGTGATCCCTTCCTCCTGTTTTTTTGCCTTGGTTTTCATAGCTTTCGTCACTTGACAAGTGAGGAGGGAGTTGATGTCTGGAGGTACCTTGAGCGCTCCTGGCCTGGGAGTCTCCTGAGGAGCGAGTCCCGGCCATGCTGGCAGCAGAGCTCTGGCTACAGCTGGGGCTGGAACGGTGCCATCAGTTCCCAGCCGAGGATGCTGTTACCAGAACTCCTCCACCTTGTCAATAAAATGCTGCAAACATCTCTGTTAACAGCATGACATCATTTTCCAGGGAAGAAGCTAATGATAAAGCCTCCAGCCTGGCAATCTTATCTTTTTTTTCTCTTTCTCCTGCTCAGGAGGGTGGGGAGAACACCCTGAGAGCTCCGTGTGCCACACAGTAGCCGTGCCTGGCTCTTCTCACCCTGCCTTACTTTCCCCTCCAGGCTGTGACCGTTCCTCCTGCTCTGTTGTCATTACTCCTCCTTGAAGCCTGCCTCTGACTTGTCTTGTTTCCTTTTCCAGGCCCTGATTTGGATCTCCAGCAGGCCCTCCACCAGTCTATCTTCATGCCTTCCCTGGCCTCTAACCCGACCCACCGCCTGCATCTCTTCTGGGAGCAGCACTGCAGGCTCTTGCCGGAGGTCTCGGGCCTGACAGCCAAACAAGTTGCCAAATGGACTGTGGAGGAGGTGAGTTACCTGTTCCCTGCTCCGCTCTCCGAGGCTGCAGGAATGCCAGAGCACTCCTCTTCTGGAGTCCTAATTGGGAGACATCTTTATTTCCTTCCCTCTCCTAGGCAGTGCTCTTCTGTTTGCTGTGCGTGTGCCACAGCTAACTCAGCTGGAAATTAGACCCAAGACCATTTGTCAGGGAGGGGAAGGACCCCTGTTAACCCTCTGGTATCCACAGCTTGTTGACCTCAACAAGATTCCCTCCCACCCTCTGTTTATTTACCCCTTGATCTCTCAGTCCTCAGGCCTGAAGCATCGTTCTGACAGCAGATTCCCTTTCTGTGATCTCCCTCCCCCTCTCCTATGACTTAGCTGCTGATTCACTTTTACAGTGCAGAGAATTCCACATTGCACTGTGCATGCCCACTCTTGCAGCATCTCCCTGCCTGATTCCCTGGGAACAAAACTGCCCACAGCCTGACCTGATTTCTGGCAGAGGTAGCTGTGCAGCTGGAGATGTGTCTCTGCAGCTCTTCAGATGTCTCCTGTAATTAGGTGGTGTGTGAAAAAGCCAGTGTTTTGTGTGCTGAGTAGTTGGTTTTTGCCTCGATGCCTTGGGCATAAATAATATTTCTCTCTCTACTTGGGAAGTGGTGACAATTTGGATCCTGGTGCTTAATTGCAGGGCATTTAATTCCAGAGAAGTGTGCTGTAGTGTTGTGCTTGCAAGGATGCAGGGAATCTGCAAAGCAGGAAAAAGGTGCTACTGTTCATGATGCAGAGAGGATCTTCAGAGACTTTTAGAAGGTGCATTTTCCCTAAGTGTCTCTTAACATCAGATAAATATAATCTTGACTTTGCTCTTCATGCTGGAGGAGTGGTGGGAGTCTGGTGGGATTGCAGTGATGTGGAAGATGGGAAAGGGACAGACCAATTAGTGTTGATGTTTTGAAACCTGGGGGGGGGGGTTTGTTGAGTTGTTGTGATTTGGTGGTAATGTTGGGTTTTGGTTGTGGGTTGTATTTTTTTTTTTTTAAATAAAAATATGTTAGAATCAAATTTATACCGAGGAGGAAAAAAATCTCTGAAAGATTTACTGTTCCTGTCCTTTTGAGAAAACTTCCAATGATTTGTCCAAAAGGTCTTTTAGCAAATCAATAAAGTCAGAAGCAGATAATCCTCTGACATGATAATCAAAATCTCTTTCTTTTGGATAAAACAGGAGGCTGCTTCATGGAAGTAGTGTCAGGATCCAAGCTAAATAAAATTTGTCCTTTGCAATTGACCTTTAAAGCAACTGCTGGGTAAATTTAACTGAGATATTAGTTTGATAACAGATGAGTCTGAGTAGGGACCACAGACATGGATGCAGGGCACTGGATATAGTGATTCAAACCCAGAATAAACTGAACTCTGCTGCAGCCTGAAACAACTGGGGAACTTTTGGCTGCCAGTAACTGTGTGAATGGTACATTAAAAAGCTCAGTTCCAGCACCACAATGGACTGGCTGAAGTCATTACAGGTTTTATCTTGAATTTCAGTAAAGTGGGTCTGGTTTTGCAAATTATGTTCATCACAGATTCCCAGAGGAATCAATTTGGGCTCTCTCTGAGCATTTGCAGGGTCAGCATGCGCAGTGCAATGTAGCCACAGGTCTGGGAGTTGAAAGCAGCAGGACTTGCTGTGTTTTTAGGGAGTCCAAAGTACATTTGGTCTGTTGGCATTTGGGTTCCCAACATCTTCCTGCAGGGTAAACATTTGCCTTTGTGTTGTGCTTTGAACTCTGCTGCACAAAGAAGTCCATTCTGCTGATCTGAAACAGGAGTGATGGGTGTGTAAAACTCTCCTTTGGTTTCAGGCTGAAGAACTGTTTTTATTTTATAAAATCCACATTAAGGAAAAAACCGTTACTTTAATTCTCTGCTGGCTGAGAATAGCTGAAATGGCAGAGCAGGAGCAGCAACAGCAGCAGTATTTAGTGGCCCTCAAGCTAAGAAAGTCGTGGTAACAGTGAGCAGTCACTAAGAGTAGGTACTTTAATGTGGCCTTGGTATTTATTGAAAGCTTCCTGTCATGTTTTCAGAGCACAGACTATTGACTCATACAGGAACATGAAGATGTGCTAGAGTTATATTGTTCATTAGTTAATCCTGCTTCAGATGCTGATATCTGGTAGGGAAGTGTCCTTGTGCCAAAGTGTGAGTGGGTTTCTGAATCCCAGTTAGCCCAGCTCCTCTTTGTGGCCTCAGAGGGGCTCAGTCCTGCATTAGCTGTTGAAGGGGTGCAGTGTGGGGCTGCTTTGTCACCATGGGCCATGAATGCTGTGCTGATCTCAGTGTGTCTGCCACACATCAGCACCTTCCAGCAGGGTTGTGTCCAGTTTCCAGGGTGTTCTCAGGATTACACAAAGCTCTTTTTCAAGCCTTTTCCCTTCACCAATGTGCTTTGGGAGTATAAGAGATTCCAGCAGGCAGTTCTGAGCCATGAGGTGACTACAGCAGGAAGAGCCAGCAGACTTTCACCTCCTCATAGAAAAGCTCTGATCCCACTGAGATGTTCCCAACCTGTCCAACACCTGTCCCACCCTCACTTGGAGCCCCTCCAGAAAGTCTCAGCATTTCCCAGGGTTCAAGGCTTCTCTGCCATCATTGTGGGGTTGTCTTGGTTTCTTGTGGTGTTTTGTTCTTGTGCTCCCAAGCCTCCCTCATCCCTCAACTGCCCCATCTTGGTTTGGGAACCCTCCTCCCCATCAGTGACAGCCAGGCTGTTCCTGTGACTCAGTGGCACCTGGGGTCTGTCTCATGTCCTGGGGACCTTCTCTCCCATTTTCTCCTCTTGCATCTTCCTTCCCTCTCTGTTCTCCATTCCTGGTAAACCCCAGGGCTGCTGTTTGTTCAAAAGGCCTCTTCAGTGGGGCAGGGAGCTTGCAGTGTCCCTACAAAGGACTTGGGGGCAGATCAAAGGTCTGGCACTCTGTGTCGGTGACAGTAGCCATCAGCAGTTGTGCAGGGAAGGATACAGGAGCAAGGCAAGCCCAGGTCATTCCTTGGAGATGTCTGCCAGCCTCTCAGTGCCACAGATACTAAAGAGCACTCAGCTCTTGCCCTGAGGGTCTGACTGTCTATTAAATTATCGAAGGAACCAGACTGGGCAGAAGGAACCAGACTGGGCAGAAGGATTTTCATTTGTGTTTTAATCATTAGCAGATGGAGGTACTCAGAAGGAAAGTAGTATTTTGTTATTGGTTGTTAATAGGAGTTTACACTTCTGCAGAAGAGAATTTGGTGTCACTGCCCAACAGAGATGTGGATGTTAGGGGTTCCCTTTAAGATGGAGCAGAAGAGGAGGATGAAGGAAAGGGATGCTCTGCTTTCAGGTTACATAACAGAAATCACCAAGTCAGAGCTGCTCCTGCCAGGGCAGAGCAAACCTGGAGGGCACTCTGAGAGCCCTGTTCCTGCCTGGCTGGAACTGGGAGGAAGGAATGACTCCAAGTCTAGTGGTAGGATGATCTGGAGGTACAGGGACGTGATTTAGGAGAGACTTCAACAGTTCCGACTTGAAGGGAGCCTGTATCTGACAGTGACCCCTCCCAACCGCTTGTTTGTGTACAGGGAAGAAATGCCACATCTGCAACAACTCACATGGTTATGCCTCATGAAGCAGAGCTGCTCCTGCAAAGGAGCATCCAATTAACAGGAGATGTTTGATCTGATTATGCCGCAATATACAAATCTCCTGTGAACCAGTGAAGCTGCAGCTGGAGAAGACAATGCACATTAAGTCATCCTCTACTGCACACAGGGCTGCTCCTCACACTCCTTGGAGTTATATAATGTAACCCCAGGGCTGCTTGCGTGGCTCCAGGGAGATTATTCCAAATGTTAACAGATTCCTTGCTTAGAAAGGTTTTCCCTAATGTGAAATGTAAAATTAACTTTTACTTGTTTAATCCTCTTGGTTCCTTGGCTCCTGTGCACCCAGCACAGATTAAATGAAACCAAAACTCCTTTGCTTCCCAGCTCTTCTACCTCTGCATGTTGGCAAACCAGCAGTGCTCATTCAGTTGATTTATCTTGTCTTTTACAGGCATGTCATTTTGGGAAACTGTCTAAATCCTTTTTTCTTGTTAGTTTTCCATCAGTACTGTAGAGAAAGTTAAATTGTGAGTGAATTTAAAGTAGTCCAAGCCATATACAGCTTTTAATCTGGAAAAATAATGTTGATTTTCTGAGGACCTTTTAGAGGAGTGCAGAAGCTGGATTCTTACAGGGAGAGAAATGGTCAAATGGCAATAGGGGCAGTTATTGGTGGTAACCAAAATATGCAGAGGAGTTGCAAGCAACAACCCAGAAATGTTTTTCATCTATATCCTTCATTAATGTGAGAGTTTTGAGTATTAAAGTTTTAAAAATTCATGCATAGAGAATTCTCATACAGAAGTAAGAGGACTTTTCTCGATGGTGTCTCATTTTAATTGTGTGTGTTTCATTTCTCTCACATGCAATTGCAGGTGGTGAGCTTTATCCAGCGTTTACCTGGTTGCAAAGAACAAGCATCTGTGTTCAGGGAAGAGGTAAGTGGGGTGTGCCCAGACCCTGTGCTGCAGATCCCTGGAATTCTGGCAGAGAGCTCAGACCTGCTCAGCCGTGTCATTGCAGAGCAGTGGCATTTAGGAGGCAGCCTCAGCATGGAGCTGAATTCCACCGTGGCTAATTGCATCCTGCTGCTTTAAATTTCCCCTGCAGTTCCAATCACAGAGCTTATGCTTAACATCCTGTCTTGGACTGTTGTGCCATGAGTTTGGCACTGCTCTAAAGATGCCCTGTTGGAATGGTTAGTGAGGCTCTCATCTGCTGCCTCTAACGAGGACATGTGCCTGCTTCTCCTGGGAACCTGGCAGGCGCAGGGTTTCCCAGGAATTGCTGGCTTCCCCCATGGGCTGGGGTGAGAGCAGAAGGGGAACCTTCCTTTTCAACAAGCAAAGTTTGAGAAGTCTCAGAGCCTGAGACTGTGTGATGTGTGTCCTGTCAATACTGCCACAGGCTGGGCTCTGGTCCCATTCCTCATGTGTTCACCATGGCCTCTGAGAGACCTCCATGTGGTTGTCCTGGGTTTTGGCACAGCTCTGTAGGTGGGTCACAGACAAGGATCTGTTGGGTGCTTCTGCTTCCATTTACATTGCAGGTATCACTTGGAGGTTCTTTAGGAGCCCCTGATGAATTTGCACTGATACACCTTATCCTGGACCCATCTCACAGTGTGGGCAGCTTGTGGGGATGGAAGTCTTCCCCTCTGTCCTGCCCAGGTTATTTCCAACCTGCAGAGCTCCCTCCAGCCATGGGCACCAGCATCAGAGGCATGTGGAGCTCCTGGAGTGAATCCAAAGGAGACCACAGAGGGCTGGAGCCCCTCTGCTCTGGAGCCAGGCTGGGAGAGCTGGAGGTGCTCACCTGGAGAAGGCTCCAGAGAGATCTCAGAGCACCTTTCAGTCCCTAAGGGGGCTTCAGAGAGGGACTTCAGATGAGGAGTGACAGGACAAGGGGCAATGGCCTTAACCTGAAGGAGGGTGGACATTAGAAAGAAGTTCCTCTCTGTGAGGGTGAGGAGACCCTGGCACAGGGTGCCCAGGGAAGCTGTGGCTACTCCATCCTGGGGTAGTGTCCAAGGCCAGGTTAGACAGGGTTTGGTGCACCCTGGTCTAGTGGAAAATGTCCTGCCCATGGCAGGGGGTGGAACAAGATGAGCTTTAAGGTTCCTTCCAAACCATCCCATGGTTCTGTGATTCTGTCCTCAGAGCTCTCATGTGTGTCTGTAAGAGCTCCAGGGAAGGGCTGGAGTCACTTCTCCTTTGTGGCAGTGACTGGAAAGGGCGGGTCTGTAATCGCTGTCTGCTCCAGAGCTGGCTCCCTTTCAGGGGAAATGAGGCTGCAGTGCATTTTGTGGATTTATGTATCTGTATTTTGTTTTCCCTTGTTTTAAAAACTGCAGACACACACAAAATAGGAAGCAAAAGAAATAGAGGCTTGCAAAAAGCACTGTCCACAATATGACAATACAGTAGAGTACTTCTGAACTGAATATAGTGGGAATAGTGAAATTTGTTCAAATCAACCCATCTTTCACTGCAGCTGAACTGTAAAAGGGATTTCTAGGGAAGGTGTATTCAGAGGTGAGATATACCAGCAAATCTCCTAATAAATCCAACCATTATCCATATTTTTTATTTCTCCTGGTCCTGAACACAGTGACTGCTTTCTGGTTCTGAGAGTGCCATAGCCACAGTCTGTTCTAATCCTTATTTTCTGCAGCCTCAAAAGTGTGATTCCTGATGCCAGATTTAGAGGGACTTGTGTTGTTTTTCCAGTTTATGCTCAAACCACATTGTCAATTTGAAATTAAAAGCCTTTTAGCAGTTTGGCTTTGGCCAGAATACAGGTGTGAGTGACAGGAGAGCTGAACTCCCCCACACTGTCCAGGATCAGCCTCCAAGTGCTTCATGTCCAGGATAAATAAATCCCTTGCAGAGTTCCCTTGGTGGGGGGCTGGAGGGGGATAAGTTACTGCTTACATTAGGAGCGAAGAGAACAAATTGTGCACAGGATTCTAAAACCCATCCAAATAAGATGGAACAAAGAAATTAATAATAAAGCACAGACATGCTTCTAGGTCCAGTTCAGGGCAGGACTGTTTAAAATAAGCAAGTGTGAGGCAATGCAGTGAAAATTAAGCATAGGAATAAATAATACTGGACACAAAACCATTTTGAAATGTAGGACTGTTTTGCAGCAGTTTTCTGCTCCTCTTGACTCTGTTATTTAATTTAAGCAGCACAGTCCCATTTGTTTCAAGCTATTTTTAACACATTCATTGCAGCAATGTAGACTTGAGGCAGCTTGAAAATAAGATTCAAGGATGTGGTGTGGCCATCTGTGGACTGGAAGCACTACTGTCATTCCCAGTGGAGGAATTAACTGACCAGTTACTCCCAGTTACTTAAGTGGCAGGTTAAGTAACTTGCTGAGGGTCTTTTGTCTGGTGAGAGGTGGGAAAACCAAATCTCCTGGCTCCCAGCTCTTTGCTTTAATTATGTGTTCTCTGAGTTTACTTAGTGTTTCCTCTTTCTCAAGGCATTGACATCTGAAAATACTCTAGTTGGGAAGACTACAAAAATAGCAGAATTGTTATTCTGGTTGGGCTGAGTGTCCAGTGCTGCGTGCTGCACTGGTGAGCATCAAGTGAGAGGAGGAGACACTGTCAGTCTCTGTAAATGGACTTTAATGGAATAACTTAGGGAGACACATATTATTTGTCTGTGTCCATTAATCTTTGGCTTCATCCCTGCAGCATTTGGGGTTTATATTAATTATATCTGTGTTGTCTCTGTGGATGTTCTTGCTCGAGTGAATTTTTAACCTTTTCCAGAAACAGTGTGTCATGATTTCACTCGCTGCTACCTACAGCATCCTGGATTTTCACATTTTCACACCTAATCAAGTATATCTCCTTGCTGATGGATTAGGAGATTGTGTTTTTCCAGCCATATTGCATCTTGATAATTTAGTCTGTATAGCATATGGACTCATGGAATGGTTTGAGTTAGAAAGGCCCTTAAAGCTCATCTCATTCTACTCTGACATGGGTGGGGCACCTGGAGCTTCTCCATATTTAGGGAAAGTGCTGTGAGATGAGGTCTGTGTCCCTTGGAAAGGGGACATCATGGGGTGTAGGGGCCACAACTAGGCAGGAATCCCAGAATGACCAGAAGTGGGAATTCTGCCTGTCCCTTGGTGGTTAATCCCTATCCTGTTCACATTCCAATCTCCAGCAGATAGACGGCGAGGCCTTCCTGCTCCTCAAGCAAAACGACATTGTTAAAATACTCAGCATCAAGCTGGGCCCTGCCCTGAAGATCTACAATGCCATCCTCATGTTCAAGTCTGCAGAAGACAACTGAGAAGAGGCCTTTGGCAGATCCAAGAGGAATTAACAGGGAATGGATCTTCAGCTGTGAGCATTACACAGGTGGATTGGGACTCGGATGTATTTTAAGTAGAATTTAGTAAAAATGGGTTGAGGTTATAAAAATCCTGCCACGGTCTGGAATATGGGGCAGCTTCACTTCCAAGAAGAGGATATTATTATATTTTGTAATTGATTTTGGTTTTGATATATCAATCTCTTTTTGAGATGGAGAAGAAACCTCCAGTTCTAAGGGGAATCCAGGGTAGCACTGGTGGAGCTGCAGAGCAAGAAGAAAGTTTTGAGTAAAACTGGCTTTGTGTCCAGTGATAGTGCCTGAAAGACTGAATGATCACCAGTGGGATGAACGTGTTCTGTGTAATAAAAGAGAGAGGAAAAAGATGCACTTCAAAGCAACTCCCCCGTATCCTTCACTGCTGTGACTCAGGAGCTGACCTTTTCAGGACTGATTTTGAAATTCCCGTTTTTCCTACTGATCCTGGTTGTTGTGATACCCTTGGCTGCCGGGCTGCTTACACTCTGGCAGGAAGGGAGCATGGGCTTCCATCTGGGATGGCTTGCACTGGTTTTGCCAGCAAGCAAAATGTCCTCATTCCTGTCATTCCTCCCTTTGAGGAGGCAGGGGCAGTGCAGGTGGGTTTGGGTAAGCAAAGATCCCATAAGGACATCTGCTGCTGAAGACAGATGTATTTTAGCTGTAATTCTCCCATCAGTGCTTTTGTGCAGCTCCTTCTGGGCCAGGAACATCTTCTGGCAAAATGGCACAATCAGGAACACTTGGGGATTGGTGTGTGTTTGTTCTTGCCCTCTCCACTGCCAGCCAAATGCCAGGAATAGGAGTTGGAAAGCCAGCAGTGGCCAGAGTGTGTGTGTAAACAGATTTCCTAGAATGAAATGGCTTTTCTCTTGAACCATCCAGACTGATGAATGTGTTTTGGCCTTCTCCCCTTGAGGTAGACTTTGGTGTGTTCTGCCAGAGAGCTGAAGGGCAGGGCAGCAGCTCCCCTGCCTCTGGGAGGGGGCAGGCAGAGCACACAGGGATGTGAGATTGGAGAGGAGTCAGGATTGAAACAGTAAAAGGGGGGAACAGTTACTTCCCAAAAGAGAGGGAACTGCTGTGTGTGGGGAAAGGAGTGGAGCCTGGGGCTGTGTTGCTGCACATGCAGCCTGTGGTCTCCTGGGTGGCAGCACGGGTTTCTGCTCCAGCAGAGCCAGTTCAAGGAGCATGCCCGTGGACATCCTGGGTGGGGGTTTCCACATGGGTACTTCCCAAGCTCCTGTCCCCATGGAAGCCCTGGCAGACACAGTGAGTCCCGCTGGGCTCCACTCAATGTTCCCACTTAACTGCTGGCAGCACCAGCTTGTGGCTCTCCCTCTGGCCACTCTTCCTGATGGCTGTTTGGCTGTTCTAGAGCCAACTCAGCTCAGGCAGCCCTTGCAGCCCCTCATGCATAGCTGCCAGGCTGATTCCCGTGTGTGGGAACCCTTGGGGGCTCTGAGGATGTGACCTAGTACTGCCAAAAGCAGGTTCTGCCCTCAGCGTCTGCCAGGCTGTGTGGGTGTCTCAGGGCACTGCATGGTGATGTAATCCATCCACAGGCACCTCAAACTCCCTTGGCATCTCTGCCACCAGCATGGCTTCCCAGGAGCTGTCAGGAACAGAGCGAACACGCTGTCCATGACTGTGTGGTGACACAAGGAACACACTTGTTCCCCCTTCCTGCATCACCCACATCCTTTGTCCAACCCTCCTGCTGCTGAGAAGGCTCTTGTGACTTTTCTGAAGCAGAAGGTTCCTTAAAATTTTAAATAGAATCTGCACCACTGAAGCCATTCAGTCCTGGAATAATATTTAGAGCAGTTTGTTTTCATATTTTTTTAAAATAAAAATTTAAGGAGTTTAAACCTTCACAGAGAAGATGCAGATTTGGTGGGATATTTAATAAATATCAGCCAGGCAGCTGCAGGTGAGAAATTTATAGGACTAGGCAAAGGGTAAATTTAGTCTATTAAAATACATATTTAGTATTGTATTCACCAAAGAGTTACATTTCTTTATCTCACTCTGCACATCCAGTGTCAGCACTAAGACTTGAATCGTAAGTGGCATGTCCTGGCTGCTGACAGAACTCACCTTCTGGGCAAAGCAAAATTGTTTCTTGACAACTGGAAGAGAGGATACAGAGCTGGGCTGTTTTTATTCCTGGCTCTCCACTGACTTGCTAAATAACCCTGAGCCCTTCCTTGCCCCATTTTCCCCCTTTGTGACACCCAGCCAGGCAGGGCAAGTGCAATTTTGCCTTTTTCTTGTTCCAGGCAAGCAAGTCCTGCTAGATTTTCAGTTTCACATCCTTCCTTTGGGAGCCTGAGTTGGGGGACAGCAGATTGCCTCTAGCAATAAACCAAAATATAATATTAATTCCATTTCTTTCACTATGTATAGATGGAGGATGAAGAGAATCGGTTAAACAAGCAATGAGATTCTAGTCAGTGAAATTATTCAAACAGAAGAGAAATCTTTAATCCTTGGGGCTTCCAAGCCAGCTGGATCAAAGAGGAAAATGTGTACTTGGAGATTGTTCAGTGACAGCCAGCACAGTGCTTTCAGCAGGGGGGAAGGAGGAACCTCTTAGGGATGGAAGAAGGAGGAATGTGCTTCTTGTGCCTTTTTTTTGTAATCTGATAATTGTCTTTGCAGAGCAAGCAAGAATGTGCTCACATCTATTACCCACTCCTTTCCCAAATATAGCTGTATTCCAGTAAAATCCGGCAACTTCACAGGACAAAAAGACTTCCAGTGTCTTCACTGGACACATTTAAAACTCCCTGATGATTTGCAAGATAGGAAAAAACTAAACCAGCTCATCTTTTAGCCCCGTAACTTAGGAATTCATCAGTTGCTGGTGCCATTCCACTTGTGTCAGGGAGTGCTGCTTTCCACTGTGTCTCGGTGAGTTGCTGCTGCTGCCTGTCCAAACTCTGCTCTGCCTCTTCCCAGTCCTGCTCCAGGCCTGTAGCATGGCCAGGGCTCTGCAGAGGCCTTTGGTTATCTGATGCCTTGTGTAATTTCAAATGTGCACTTGGAAGCAAAAATCCAAAAGTTGTGGCTCTGTGGGGAGCAAAACTGAAGCTGGGATTGAGAGGATTTCTCGTCTGCTGGATGTCAGCAGGAACCAGTTGTTGGCCCAGCTGAACCCAGGAGTCTCTTAGCAGTACAGATATATTCCTTAGATGCAACTGAGAGCTGTGACAAGTTCCCATGGACCAGCAGTGCAATTGGGAATTTCCAGTTCTCAAGATCTTATTCCTGGCTGTGTTTTTGTTCCCTTATTGCTGTTTTTGAAATTCAAAGCAATCCAATTTTTTCTCCTTTTCTCTTTTTCTCCTCGGCTGGGAGTTGTGTTGAATTTTTTTCTGTGCCATCACCAACAATCATCCTCATAATACAGTAGCAGCAAATTTCAGCTCTGGGTAATGAATCACATTAAAGTTGGACAGGAGCGTTTGGCGTCACCGACAGCAAAACTCCACAGCCAAAGGAAAAGCCCAACGCTCGGCCTAGGGATAAGCCAGTTCAGCTGCACAAGATTTCCTGCCTGCTACTTTTATGTCCTGCTTAGGGATTTATACCACAGAGAGCTTTAAAGTTTTTGACATCTCCCCCATCATGTGATGAGCCAGCTTATTTTGGAGATTCCTGTTACTTGTACTGGAACCACATGCAGGGGAATGGAGCAGGGGTTCAGCTCAGCCTCAGAAATGTCTGCCTGTTTTAAACCAAATACTTGACCTTTTCGACACTAGCCATGACCTTGCACTCCACCAATGCTTTCCTCTGGAAATGTGAATAAAATTAATATAAGTTCACATCTGGTTTGTTTCTTCTGTGTGTGGGGCTGACCTCAGCAGTGCTCAGGGAGATGGGGCTGGCTGCCCTGGAGGGCTGGCACTGGGAGGACTTGGTCATCACGTTGTTGTCCTTCCCCTAAACCTAAACCTGCCAGTCACAACACAAGGCAGCATCTTCATTTTTATCTCTTTTGTCTGTATCTCTTATCTCTGTGCTTGAGCACTCCTTGATGTGTTTACAAGACAGTACTGGCTGCTGCAGCTGCGCCTGATCCCCAGTTCCTCACTCTCCTCTGCTGCTGTCGGGTTTTAATCGAATCCTGGGATGATTTGGGATGGAAGGGGGCCTCCCCATCCTCCCATGAAATAATTCCTTCCCAATATTCTATTGAATATCCTATTCAATATCCTGCCCTCTGGCAGTTGGGAAGCCATTCCCTGTGTCCTGTCCCTCCAGTCCCTTGTCCAAAGTCTCTCTCTGGTTCTCCCAGAGACCCTGTAGGCTCTGGAAGGCTCATGGTTTCCTCTTGAATTCCTTAATCCCTCATGGTTTCCTATCCCAAACAGTCCCAGAACTCTTCACCTTCTTAAAGGAGCTCCCGAAGTTGGGTTTTTAACTAAAACTAGCAAGAACTTGTTCTCAGTATGTATCTGTGTTAGAACTCTGCATTTTGGGGTCTGTCTATTTTCTCTTTTCCTTAATGCTCCCCTGAGCTCCTTCACTGTGTCCATAACCATGATAGTTACCTTATCTGTTTCTGCTCTAATCATAATTAGCTGATGATAAATTGCAAACCATTCTCTGATGTGCCCCAAAATGAGGCATTGAACTTTTCCTCCTGCTCCTTCCCAGGCGTGTGTGGAGCTGCACCTGCAGCAGGTCGCGCCCAGGGACAGATGGGCCCGGGCCACATTGCCAGCTGAGGTTTGCAAACCTTCTGAAACTAAAAATATTGGGGAGTTGGCTCCCCTCCATAATTTCTAAACTATTCCATCTTCGAGGTAAACATTCCCTCTCATTGGTTTTTCCCTTGCAACGTTTTTGCTTCTATTTAAACTGTGGCATGTTTGCTTTTGTTACTGTGATCGGATTCCCGGTCTGGGGAGCTGGGCTGCTTGGAGCAGGCTCAGGAACATCAAATGCTGGTCTGTACTCTTGTTAGTTCCCTTGGGGCTGTGCTGGGTTGTGTGGCTGTGTCCTTGCCCTTTGGAGATCTGAGTTTCTCCACAGCAGCAATTTTTTTCCCCCACGATTTTGATGGAGAAGTTTGAGCAGAGCAAGGAGCATCAATCACCCAAATGGCTGATTGCATTTGCAGATTATTCTGCTCAGGCAAACATGGAATTTTTTTGTCCCAAGTCCTATTTCTCCTTGGGCAGGGAAAACCTGTGGTTGATCTTTTTGCCTACTCAAGCTATTCTTTCAGCCCTGGCCATGCTCTGTGGAACTGGTTTGTCCCTTGTGCCAAGACCCATCACACGATACTCAATGGGGTTTACAGACCCACTGGAGGGACTGTAGGGGTCTCTCATTTTATCAGGTAACCTGCTGTTAGCTATGGGTGTACAAGGAGGGGAGTACAGACCCCAGCTCTCTTTCTCACACTGGCTGGATTCTGCACCATCCTGGTTTCCACAGCAAACCTCATCTGACAACCTAAAATTCTCAAATCCTACAACTTTCTCAGGAGCAGGAACTGTAAAGACAAACCACTGCACTCTCCTGACAGCACAGCCCAGTGGGAAGAAGGATGTGGAGATGGATGAAGAGGGAACCTACTGTGTCCATCCTGCACTCTGCAGCTGACAGGCAAATTCCAGCTTCAGGAGAAAAAGAGAGTGGTGGCATTAGAGAAAAACTGAGTGTTGGAGGGGTTAAAGAGAGTTGCTGTGCTCTGCCCAGCCAGCTGCAGAAGTGCCAGACCTTTCCCAAATTGCATTCCACTATTTATTGACTTTGCCTGCCACTTCCCCTAATATTTTCTTCTCCTTGCCACCATGTACAGCCTCAGCTTATTAATTGCCCCATGACACTTTCTTCTCTCTACATTCTTCACCATCCAGACACTTCTAATGTAAGCAAGATTTTTTTTGGAGTTGGATACATTTGCTACTGGAACATTTCCAGCTGCTTCTTTAAAAAGTGTGCTGAAGGCCTTTGCAGAAAGGTCTCACTGCCAGAGCCCCCAGAGGTGCTGGCTTTCCCCCAGGAAACCCCTTCCCAGCCACTCTCATCCTGGACCAGGGCACTGGTGCCTTCAATCATGTTCTTTGTCCTCAAAAAAAGAGTTATGGCTTCACCATCATTTAACCTGGTGCCCTCATATATCATCAGCAGTGGGTCCTTTTGGGCCATAGAGTGGCTTTTTGCAGCAGTGCTGGTTGAAGGAGCTTTTTAGACCAGAGCATTGTCCGTGTCCTTTCAGCACTTGAGTAGACTCCAATTCCCCAGGTGTTCAGAAATGCTTCCAAGACATTGTTCCAAACTGAGGTGTGTAGCAGTGTGTGGCAACAGTGAGGATCATGTCCGGGGAGGCCACAACCAACGGCAGGGCAAACAGGCGAGACAAGGCTCTTTTTAGGCACAAGAGTCCATCTTATTGCCCCCAGCCCGTGCCAGGGGCAGGAGGAGGCCAGGAGCCAGAGCAAAGGCCAGAGGGGCAGAGACAGAGGGCAGAACTGGGGTCGTGGGGTTTTATCAGGTGAAGTCTTAAGATCAGTTTCCAGCCTCCTCAGAACAGAAAGGCTCCACAGAGGTGGTTTCTGTGGGTCGGGGTTGCCAAAAGGCCTCCACTTTGTGGACTCTCCTAAAACTCAAGGGGGATTTTCTGCTCCAGGCTCAGGTGGCCAGAGCCCGTGGCTCCAGGGTTTGTTATCCCTGGCAGGACCAGAGCAGGGCAGGCTGTGCTGTGTCTCTGCTGCTCAAAGTGGGACCACACAACTATTCAGTGAGTCTCCAGATGGTTCCCACACTGTCTTGAACTCGTCTCTCTCATGGGTGGAATTGAAAAAGGCCAGAGAAGAGGCTCAGATACAAATTTCCCCATTCCCAAGCATGTCTGTGCTGCTGGTTGATGGCTGGAGAAGTCTTGCTCTTCATTTCAGAAGAAACACAACAACTGAAACATTGATTTTTGTTTTCTTCCCCACAAAGATGTATTTTCCTCCTCCTTGCACTTTGCCAGCACATCACATGCTGAAAGAATTAACCAGATTAAGTCTTCAGAGCTCAGTAGTATCTTCTCCATTTTTCTCCCTGGGATTTTTTTCTCTCTCTCTCTGGCTGTGCCTGTGGGATTTCCTTGCTCCTTCCCCACCAATCAATTCTTCATGCAATCAGTTAATTCTGCCACTATCCCACCATCAATCCCCTTCCTTTTCATGAGTGCTGCACATACACGTGAGCCCACGGGCATCCCCTTCTCTTTACCAACATCCCTCCTTCCCAACACCATCCACTCCTCAGATGCCCCTGGCCCTGTGTCTCTCCTGGGGCTGGTGGGTTGAGCACCAGAGGACAGGGTGTCCCATGGGCCTGGCAGGGTAAGGGCAGACCTAGGGATTTCCTTCCAGCTCCTCCAAATCCTGTCACAAAACAGCAGGAAGATGCTCTTGGGCAGCAGCAGCGCAGCTCCAGCAGCATCTCAGCCTCCCTTGCTCCCACTGAGCCAGGCTGCAGACCCTTGCCATGGCAGAAAGCCCAGAGTAAACCAGAGCAAGCAGCCCTGGATCCACCCAGCCCAGCTGGAGGCAGGAGCCCCGTCTGTGTACCCACCACCACAGCCAGAGCCAGGCTAGGGTGGCCCAAAGCGAGCAGGAATCCCACAGCGCCCAGAGGGGAGAGGCTCCAGCAGTGATGCGGGATTCTGTTGGCATCCCTGTGTCCCCATGGTGCTCCCCAGCTGCAGATCAGGCTGGGCTGGAAGCAGAAAGGAGTCTTGGAGCTGTGGTTGGAGCGGGTGGGAGTGATGCTGGTGGCTGCAGCATGAGCTGCGCTGCTCATCTCATTGCAGCAACAAGTCTCCAGCAAAGGCAGCTCTGGGAATGCTTTCACCAGGGATGGGAGGCCCCTTTCCCACTCTCCATAAATCAGCCAGCAGGGTTTCTGTGTCTTACTTGCTGTTTTCTCTGTTTCCCAGGATTTTGCAAAACTCTGGGATGAGCAACCTATTTGAAAGGAAACTGCCCTAAACAACCCCTGAAACAGGCGGTTGATAAAGGAACCATTTACTTTTCAAATAAATAGAGCATTTTTGGCTTTGGATCAAAACCAAGTTTTGTTCAGTATTACCAGTTTCAGTGAGTCATTTCTTTTTATACCCAGGCAGTTTCTCTTATAAAATGTGCATGAGGACTCACTGTAAGCAGGGCAGGAAGCAGACTGTGGGGGGTTTTACTATTGCAGAAGGTTTCCCCAGGACAGAGCCACCAAAGCTTTTCCTTGCCTTGAAGCTGGTGCTTGTTCATGTCTGTTTACAAGCAAATTCCATTAAGAACCAAGAGTGATGCTGTTGATGGCTCTACTGTATGTTGGCACTGTATTTCCAGCCAGATAGTTGCAAGTAATTCTATATCCACTACAAATGGAAAACCTTTATAAACTTGAATTGGAGCTTCTGATCATGGAGCCAAGGAACTTTCTTGCAGGCAGGATAAAAATAGAGTTTGCCCCTGTAACTGCAAAGTAAAGGACTGGACATAAGTAGAGACAAAATGGCCTTTGTGTACTTGGAACCACTAAGAGCTTGTGGTGATAACCAGGAGGAGAATAGTATGTTAATCTCCTCCAAAAATCAATATCCAGCCTAGCTGGAGACTTGCCATGGCTCAACCATGAGCTTTGGCTCTCACCCACACTCGAGAGGTGCTTAAGTAGCACCAATACATCAGGAGTTCACAGTCTTTGTGGTGAGGTGATGAAGCTCCTGGTCACTGCTGCAGCCCAGGTCCTCCTCAGCAGCATTCTGTCACCCACGTGAGATGGATGTGATCTTCCTGCATGAGCTTCGCCAGTGGGAAGAGCTGGGAATATGGGTTTAAATCCTTCAGATTGTTAGAAAGCAGGTAATTCATCTTTGAAGAGAAGTATGATGTATTGAAGTGAATTGTCCAAGTGCTGTTTGATCTTAAATCCTAGAAAGCATCCAAAAGAGGCTACAAGGATGCTGAAGGGTCTGGAGGGGCCATACAGAGGGGTGGCTGAGGGCACTTGGTGTGTTCAGCTGGAGCAGAGGACACTGAGGGCAGAGCTCATCAGGAGCTGCAGCTTCTCCCAAGGGTCAGCTCCAATCTCTGCTCCCTGGGCCAGGGACAGCACCCAAGGCACGGCTGGAGCTGGACCAGGGCAGGCTGGAGATCAGGGAAAGGTTCTTCCCCCAGAGGGTGCTGGCACTGCCCAGGCTCCCCAGGGAATGGGCACGGCCCCGAGGCTGCCAGAGCTCCAGGAGCCTTTGGACACCACTCCAGGGATGCACAGGGGGGATTGCTGGGGGGTCTGGGCAGGGCCAGGGTTGGACTCAATGATCCCTGTGAGTCCCTTCATGCTCAGGACATTCTGATTCCATGACCTTCCAGGGTGCTCAGTCAGAGCAGTAGCATCTGCATCCCTTTAAGAAAATCTGTCTGGTCAAAGTCATCCACCACATCCCCTGAAGCAAGATTTAAAATACGAGACTTCCCCTTCAAAGAGTCAGCTTTGTTTAGTAGTAAAATTGATGAATTGCTGGAAGGGGTAAAGAAAACAAAGTCTCCTGTTGATCCCATGGGGTCAGACTCTCTCTGTCAGAGATGCCCTGCGAGCACCGGGTGCTTTCCCCTTCCCTTGCCCTGCTCCCGCTGTGCTGCTCTTTGCTTTGGACCCTGAGAGACCATCCCAGTTCCTGGTTTAAGAGAGAGCAGCATCACCCAGACGGGTGCAGAGCCTGCAGTAGCTACCACAGAGTGTCAGCTGCTCAGCTTGAGGGCAAACGAGGACAGGAGCTCCTGCCTGAGCCTGCCCCTGCTGGGCGCGAGTGTTTCCGGCTCTCATCCCTTCTCCCTGGCACGCGAAGGAGAGCTGGGAATGAGCTAGGACAAGTTTGATGTGATCTGGTGTGGTTCAGAGACACGCTGGGCACTGTCGAAAGTCTGACTCATTTCAAGTGGCATCAGCCCTCACAAAGCTGAACATCTTGTCTAAGGTACCTCAGCTCCAGCGCTGGACACAGGAGGAATCATCATATGATGAAATGAAGGAATCCCCTTCTCCTTACACAGCTCTTTTGGGATTAGATGTGTGGAAATGCTGACTTTCTCCCTTAACCCTCAGAAGAGCCATGGGGATGGCTTATTTTCAGCTGGCTGAGGTCAGGCATGGTGAATTCCCTCAGACAAGATGTATGCAATGCTTTCCATAGTATTTATTGCATGTTTTATAACATAAAACACAACGCAGCAGGATTTTTCTCCTCTTTCCTCGTGCCTGTCTGCCCAGGCTCTGAGCATGATTAACCTAGAAAAGCTCCTTGCAATGTTCAGCAAATGCTGGATAACTTTAGGAAGGCATCAGCTGGGAAGCATCCACAGCTGAAGGGGTGCAGAGGTGTGGTGGGGCTCTGTCCTCACAGGACAAGAGGGTCCCTTAATTCACTGCTGCTCAGGCAGCTCAGTTAAATCCACAGATGGAAAGATTAAGTAGTTGTATATGAGATCATGAAATAGTTCCAAAAGAGTGAAAAAACCCACACCCTGATATTCCTATGGGAGCTCAGCTTCATCGGGACTCATAAAATCACCACTTCAGCTGTGTCAGAGTGTTAATTATTTTCTTGCCTATTACAGCCATGTGTGTAATTGCTCCAGTCCCCGTTAATAGGGTTAGCAAAGTGCTCTCCCAAATGGCACCTCCTTTTTTTCCCTGGATTCTATCTAGACACAGTCACTTGGAGACTGGATCCAAGTCTTCTACTTAACATAGTGTCAAAAATCATTGCTCGTCAACTGATCTCTTTCCCCTGGGCCACTGATGCCAAAAGAGTTTGCACTGTTGCCTTGGGAGAACTCTGTGGTTTGTGAGCTAATTTGTTTCCCTTTTCTCCAGAAAATCACCACAAATTTCATATCATCTCTAGGAAGATCAAGCAGCATTCTGACAGCTAAGCTCCCTCTTGGTTCAGGATTCCCAGGAATTGCTTCCCTCTGGGTGAGAGCCAAAGCCAGGGCTGTTCTTCAGTTGCTGTTTAATTCGTTTCTAAGTTCTTCTAGTGCCAGTGTAGATCTACATAAATTAAGTACAATAATCTCTATAAGCACTTTTGTAAGGAAGAGAGTTTTAGAAGGCCCCAAGGAACAGATTCCACCCCCTCCCCTCCCTTTGGAGGATGTCTCCTCCCCTCTCTGATTCCTCTCGTTTTTTACCCTGTTTTTAGCTCCCAACTCCTTTTTTCTTGCTCTGTCTAGGTCAGGATCTCCAGCCAAACACCCCATGGCAAGAGGTCTGGGCATAGATGGGAGGCTTGGGTCCTTGTGGGTGGCTCAGACCCCTCATGGGTGACTGGGACCCTGGTGGGTGGCTCAGACCTCTCAGGGTGGCTCTGCCACCAGCCATCTGTGCTGAGTTCCACCACGAGCCTCTGTGGAAAGGAAAAATGCTGCTTTTGTTTCCTCTGTAGCCCCCAGAGAGGCTCTAGGGCCTGAGCTTGACTCCTTGACAGTCTTTAGCTGCTAATCACACCCAAAAGTGCCTGCAGATATAACCAGTGGTAAATGCACAGATCAAATCACACCAGGGAAGGGGAGAGGTGCCATTTAGCAGCTCTAGAAAAGGATCAGCCTTCTTCAGACTATCGGTCCTTGGGGAACAATAGCACATGCAATATTCAGTGGGACATGGAAAGCAACACAGGAGGAGCCAGAAATACCTCCAGGAAAAATCTCACTGATGGAGATGATGAAGCTGAAGAGGATCACAGGGCTGGAAAGCCTCAGCCAGAGCCACTGTGTCTTGAGACCTTCACTGACTCCCTCCAGCTCGTGCTTAGAGTGGGAGAAGCCCACAGCCTTTCCCCACCACATGATAGTGTTTTGCACATCAGAAGGGTTTCCAAACCCTGGAATCTCTGTGGGGAGCAGGAGAGAATGGAGGGGAGTGAGCACATGGGGCAGGTTGTGCATGTTGCCCCTCTGCTCTCCAGAGAAGCCCAGCACAGCCCTAATCTCATTACAGCATTTTCCATAATACTACAACATGGACATAATTATTACAGGATTTTCCATTACCCATTCTGTAATTGAAAACTTACTGGGAGAAACAGTGTCAGGTTCCCTAACTGAAAGTTATCCCTTTTGCTCCCAAAACCCCCAGTTTCTTGTTACTTCCACTCATTCCTTCATGGGTCCCTTTGCTGATGTCTCCTCTCTTGCTCAGTCCTTAGGTGGCCATAAAATGTCTTCATTTCTGCATTCAGCATGGCTTCATCCTCTCCAGAGGGATTATGACGAGCATTTTCACGGTTGTTGCTGTCTTTGCAGCGGGGGCCGGTTGGCTGTGACCGTCCCAGGGCTGGCGCTGGGGCGTGGGGCTGCAGAGACTCCCTGCAGTTATTTATGCCCAGCGTGGATTGGGATGGGCCGTAGGAGCCTTGGTGTTTCCGAGGTAAAACTTTTGAGCACAACGTGGTAAACTGGTGTGATTTCTCGTCCTGGATTCCATCCAGCATCCAGCCTCTGCTCTGCTCCGTGCTGTCAGCAAGTCCTTTCCAGAGACCTCTTGGAGAGGAGGGATGAAAACTCACCCAGTGCCAAGGAACTCCAGCCGAGGGCTTTGAAGCTTGCTGAGGTTCAGGGGCGAGAAGCAGTTTTTCTTTGGAAAGGTCTGGGCTGTTTAATTGCAAACAGCATTGCTGCCTTCGCTCGTAAATGCCTGTGTGCTAAGCCACCCCCTCCAAACCTGTCCCGAGCGAGCAGGAGCTCACAGCGCCCGCTCCCAGGGTCTGGAGTGGCAGCTTTTGGATGTTTCTCCCACCAGCCGAAGCCCAGGACGGGGCAGGGGAAGGCTGAGCCATCCTGTGTCTGTGCCGGCCTCCTCTGGGCGAGTTGGGCGCGAAGCCGACGTGGCCAGTGCTGCGGGGGAGGCACGTTGGCTTCCCTCGATGGCTCGCTCGAATGTGGGCTTGATTAAGCGCCAGGAGAGGTTGGGGGTTTTGGGGGGAGCTGTGTGTGTGTCTCTGTGTCTCTGTGTGTGCGTGTTCACGGTGCAAACGGCTCTGCTTGCCAGCAGTAATAGCTGCCATATGGAGAACGGCGCGGAAGATGCTCGGGCGGCAGCGGGCACAGCCTGGTTCTCACGATCAGTTTAAGCTGCAGAATGTTCTTTGTGAGTCCCTTTTCCCTGCAGAGCAGCCGTCTGGGGGATGTTCACATACTGGGTGTTGCCGGTGTCGGGAAATGAAACCTCCTGACGCCGCTGGTTTTGTGCCTCATCTGCAGTGCCCGGGGTGGCGCTGGGGACACCAGGCTGTCTCTGGTGCATCTTGTGGGGTATTTGCAGCATAACTCTGATGAGGAATGGCTGAGGAAGCTGGGAAAGGGGCTCAGCCTGGAGAAAAGGAGGTTCAGGGGGCCCTTGTGGCTCTGCACAACTCCCTGACGGGAGGGGACAGCCGGGGGTGGGGGACTTGGGCTCTGCTCCCAAGGGACAGGGACAGGAGGAGAGGGAATGGCCTCAGGCTGGGCCAGGGGATGCTCAGGGTGGATATTCAGAAATATTTCTTCATGGAAAGGGTGATCCAGCCCTGGCACAGGCTGCCCAGGGCATTGGTGGATTCCCTATCCTTGGAACGATTTAAGAGCTGTGCAAATGTGTCACTTGGGGACACAGTCAGTGGTGGCCTTGGCAGTGCTGGGGAATGGTTTGACTTGATGATCTCAGAGGGTTTTTCCTACCTGAACAATTCTGTGATTCCCCTGACTTTAGGCATCTCTCCAGATCACAGAATCCTGGAATGATTTGCCTTGGAACAGACCATAAAGCCCATCCCGTTCTACCCCTGTGCTATGGGCAGCCAGCTTCCACTAGACCGAGCCTCATTCAACCTGGCATTGAACCCTTTCAGGGATGGGGCAGCCACAACTTCTCTGGCCAACCTATGTCAGGGTCTCACTACTCTCAGAGGGAAGGATTCCCTCCTTCTATATGTTCCACCTATCCCTGACCTCTGGCAGAGAGAAGTCATTCTCCATCGTCTTGTGCCCCTCCAAGCCCTTGGCAAAAGTCCCTCTTCAGTTCTCCTGGATCCCCTTTAGGCACTGAAAGGGACTCTCAGATCTCCCTGGACCCTTCCCTTCTCCAGGCTGGACACCCTAAGCTCTCCCAACCTGGCTGGGGACCCTGCCCAGCACCATAGGAATATCCCACCACCCCATCTTGCCCTGTTTACAAAGCCTCTGCACACCCACACAAGGAAAGATCTCACAGTGTCAGCTCCAAAAGTGTCCTGCCTTATCCCCAAGCTCATCCCTATTCCCAGAGCCTCTGCCTTGGGCAGTTTCTCCTGGCTGACCTCCAGCTGGCAGTTCCATTTATCTGGCTGCATTAAGCCTGGCAGGTTGCATTTTTCTTTAAGTACATAAGGCTTTTCCAAAACTCATCTTCTCCCAGTAGTTCCCGCAGGCTGGCAGTGGGGAAATTTTGCAGCATCCCAGCCTGTGGTTCCCAGTGACCTTCCCCAGCAAATAGTCACTGCTGTGGGATGCTGGAACACAATATCCTGCTTTTTCCTGATAAGGAAGGAAAACTGAGGCTACTGTTTAACCATTTGGGCATTTTTTCCTCATTTCCAGTCAGCTGTGGATCTGCTTATTTTCATCTAGAAAATAATGTATATAAAATAAATATGTATATTTCATATATGTGCATATATATATTTATGTATAAAATATATCCATTTATGTATAAAAATATATCCATATATATGTAACATATACCTGTAGTTATTTCAATTGAGATCAAAGTACAGTCCCTCATTTCATCTGGGGGATGCGAGGTGCAATTAAAAATTATCTATTCTGCCAATAATAATTAAATAAGTGCTTTTATTAACCAGGGCAACACCCGTTTTGATTAGCATAAGCAGGATCCAAGGATGACAAGCAAGATGTTGCAGTATCCTGCATTAAAGGTTCAGTATCCTGCCCTGGGACTTCTGGGATAAAAACTGAGATGTATTTCAGCCTTTTCGGAGGGAATGGAAACTGGAGTTTTTATATCCCAGAACACAGGGCATTAGCAAAAGGAGCTGTGACCTGCACCATGTATCCTCTGGGAGCCACAGCCAAATCCAGCACTGCTGCTGTCAGCTCCCAGTGCTTGGAAATGGGGATCCCTGGCCCCCAGCTCATCGTACCCCATCCCCTCTGGCTCTGTCCCCAGTCCATCCCACTCCTGGTTCCAGTGCTCAGTATCCAGTCCCACTCACAGCCCAAGTGGGACCCTCCCCAGCACCAGCCCAGGGCAGGGGAGATGCCTCCAACTTTTCTGCCTGGCAGGAGAGGACATCAAAGGCACCAAACCACTGCCTTATCCATGCCCTGCCTCAGCCTCTCTCCCCGTCTCCCAGTTTGCATCATGGAAAATGATGTCCACGGGGTGCAGCCGAGGCCGCTGGCTCAGCTCCACATGCCTGGGGCCAGCGGAGATGCAAACACCAGCTCCTGTTCTGTTCCGGGGGGGGGGCATTTGTCACCTCTCTCCCTGACCCTGCATCTCTTCCCCTCTTCCGAAACAGTTACAGCTGCTCAGGAAACACCAGGGAAAGCCAGCAGAAGAAACTGCTGTGTTTCCCTCCTTCCTTCTTATCCACCAGCCAGAACCAATTAAACTCACAGGAGCTCAGCTCTTCCTTCCTCCCCTTTTAATTTCAGACCCTCTGGTAAGAGAAGACATGATAAAATGTAAGATTAAATGTCTAATGCCTGGGATTTGGGATTACTGGGGCTGGCCAGAGGTAGAAGGATGTGTCTGGTTCAGGGAGGTATTGGGCTGGTGATGCTTCTCCACATCTTGTCTCTCATCTGTGGTATCGAAAGGGCAGGGAAGTGTGAAACCCCTGCACAGATCCAGCCCAGAGCTGTTCCAAAGGGAAAGGCTTTGCCCCAAGATGCTCAGGAGTGGCTTTGGGAGGGAATTTCTGTTCAGGGCTGGGGGTGAGGCCCAAAATCCCCCCATGGCAGCAGCGTGGGGCTCTGTGGAGCCAAGTCCCTTGGGCTGGTAGGTAAGAGCATCAGATAACCCCTGTCATAAACCAAACATGCATCACCCTGCCTCCCATCTGCTCTTCTCTCCATACCAGAGAATTTCAGGCTTTGATGGCTGGAAAGATGCTGCTGATTTATTCATGGCCACTTCCCACCCATTAGCATTAATAGCTCTTCTTGCTCTCTGTGTATGGAGCCTCTCAGTGACCTGGGAAGGTCAAGCACAGTGAGGTGCTGAAGCCCAAATAATTTCCTGGAAATAACTGATGTGGTGAGTTTCCATCCTCAAGATCTGACCTTTCCAGCAGGGAGGGAAAAGGATGCCTGCAAATGTCCCCTCTCCATTTCTTCTTCCTCTTGCTCTTCTTACTTTGGAGAAGAAATTGCAAATATGAAATTGTGGAAGCTCTCCACAGCCTTCCTCCCAGCTACTCCTGGCTGCACCACATGGCAAACAGGCTCTGCTCCAGCTTGCTTTGGGTAGGAAAGTGCCCTTTGGGTGGAAATGTGTCCTTTTAATGAATCCCAGACCTATGTAAGCCCCATGGCTTTTGATGAGGTCACAGCATCTCAATCCACTGAGCAGCCAGGAGGTTTCCAGGATCTTCCCAGGGGAGAGAAAATCATTTGTCCAAGATAAACCCCCATGTCTGAGCTGACCAGAGGGAAATGAATCTCCCAAAAGCTGCTGTTTAATGCCTGAGTGTTCCTGCCTTTTGGGTCCCACAACTTCAAACCCATCACCCCTCCAAAAGGTTAATTTTGCCAACACCACCTTAAACATGACCAGGGCTCAGTTCCAGCTCTGCTTCTGGGCTGGTGTCCCTGAAGAGCAGGGGAGGAAGGATTTGTGGGGATCATGCTGGGGTTCTGGTGTTGGAGGGCTGAGATCCCCCAAAAGCCTCAGGGGCTGCCCTGCTGTGAGGTGTGGGTGAGCATTCTGCATCCTCTCATGCTCCAGAAAGTGGGAGAAGCTCTTGTGTGCACTGGCTGCATGTCTGTGAGGTTGATGTGGGTGGGGGGATCCAAATTTGTCAAGGAAAGGGCTGCAGAGGATGAGTTTGTATCCTGGGATGAAACAGAATATTCCAAATAAGAAAGCTTTGAGGCTGAGATTGGGCTCATTTCCCTTTCCAGGGGATCTCGCCCAAGTCCTCCCCCCTCCTGAGGTCTCAGCTCTTTAGATGTTATTTGAAGCAGGGACATGGATAAATGCAATAACGTTCCAGAGATGCTGAGATGCAGCTGATGGGCCAAGGAGAAGATAAATGTGTTAGTGCTGAGGCACTGCACAGGCTCCTTCTGCTCCTGCCTAACCTCAGTAGCCAACTTTAAAGCACAAGAGAAGGCTGTCGAAGTTGCACTGGGTGATTTTTTAATTCTGGTTTTGTTGGGAATTTTTTTCTTTTTTATTTACTAATCCTTTAGCGGCTTGGTAGCAGATCCAGAGCCTTCTCTGGGGCTGCTGGAAGAGCTGGTGCTCAGCCATAGCAAGAGACTGTGAGTAGAGGTTTCAGTGAGGATATTCGCTGTATTTTGGAATCACTGGGCTCAGGTATCGGAATTGCCAGTAACAGCCATTTAAATTTCTGACCCAAGATGTGTCCTCAGCCTGTGAGCTGAGGCAGATGAAGAGACATTTTTGTCTTATGGGTGCCCAAGCACCTGAGTCGTGGAGTTTTCCTTGTGTGATGGACTGGGGATGCTGAGCTCCTGCATCACCAAAGCAGATTTTGAAGCGTTTTGGGAAGGGGCTTTTGGTACAGGATGGCTCCATGTCCCACTGTGGGAACAAGGAGCAGAGACACTGCCAGACCCTCAGGCTTGGAGCAGGGGACAGCATCTTTCCCCTGCAAGCTGCTAATGAAGGCCTGGTGCTAATGAGGGTGTGATTTAATGAGGGAGGGAAGAAGGAATGGGTGGGTTTTGGGATGTGGATCCTGGCATTGGTCAGGGATGGATGGAGGACAATGCTTCCCTGGTGTGCTCCATCCCTTCAGAGTGACAATGCCTTGAGGGCTTCTGTAGTGCAGATGTCATCCCATCACCCCATCGGCCACATTCGTTAGCTGACTATAAAGCTCTTTCCCCTCAACTGGAGTATGCCCCTTCTGAGCTTGTTCCTGAGCTCTTGCAGTGAAAAGTTCAGCAATTCAATAAAACAGGGTCTAAAATGCATTTCTCTTGGTGAGTGTTCAAATTTCGCCCTGATGGGTTCATTGGATTCCCGTGGTATTTCTCTTGTAGGATGAAACATCAGGAAGATCCCTCAACCTCTGCCCCAAGCCACCAGGGTTTCACATAGCCACTGCCAGTGAGAGCCCAACCTGTCTCAAATCTTTCCCTGCCTGCTCTGGCAAAGCAAGAAAGGGTTGAAAATCCAAATTACCTTCCCCACAAGAGGCATGTGGAGCTGGAAATGTTATGGCTTATTTTGAAATGAAAAGGCAATCTCAGAATATTGCATTTCTATAAAATATCTCATCTCAGCTTTAGCTGAAGTACTTCAGCTTTTATTTCTGTTACTTCAACATTAGCAAGCATTAATGCTTAGTAATTTAGGATATAACTGAAATGACAAACCAAAACACTTTGATGCAAGAAACTCTCTGAAAGCTGGTGAAGAGATAGAAGGATAAGCCTTTTGGTGCATTTTGGGATAATCCTTCAAGGCAGTCCACTCTTCCCACCAGGAGTTGGATCTTGATCCTTTGTATGACCAAGAAAAGCAAGTGATGACCAGATGCAGTTACTCCAGAGCAAAACTCCCTCTACTGAGTGCTTCTGGCCACTTAAAATTCATTCTGGCTGCAGTGACCCCAGCCTGAGCCGCCCACTGAGTGCTGGGTGTGTGTAGACAAGAATGAGCACCTTCCCTGGCAGCTCTCTGCTCACAATGTGTGTTATAGACATGGGATGACATCAAACCCACTTTAGTGCAGATGTCCTGCCCAGCCTGTGCTAACACTGCACTGTCCAAGCTGGAAATGCAATGGCCCAGTAGTTTCTGGCAAGTGCTGCCCCCAGGTCTGCAGCCTCTCGCTTCCTGCTCCTCCTCCTTTTCCTCCTTCTCCTCTTGCTCTTCCTCTCCCCAAGTGGCTGCTGGAGCATCGGAAATGTAAATGCAGCAGGCAATGTCATCTTCTCAAATATTTTTGGTCAAGCATAGACGTGTTTCTGTGGACTTTCAGTTGCATAAAACTTCACAGAGCTGTGTTTTGGCTTGAAGTGGTCTGCTTGATGTTCCCTTCAACTGGAAAACGTTTGGGTTTGGTTGTTTGGAAAGAGGAATGTGTTACATGGAGCTCTGCACCCATAAGCCCAGTCAGGCAAGGAGGGATTGCTTTACATGGCAGTGGAGGACAGATCTGTAAATCAGATCCCATCTTATGTCCACTGGCTAGAAAATAAAACACGGCATCACAGGATGTGTCCAATACCGGAAAAAATTGCGAAACACTTTCATAAATCCCTGGAAAGCGAAGAGGCATTTAACTTACAGCTTTGGAGACATATTAAAACTCACTCATTTTGTACATTCGATTAACTTGCATTAATATGTGAAAATATGCAGCTTTTCTTCTACATGGAGATGGATGACATTTCCAGAACTCAACTCTTTAGGCTTTTCCAAGTTCTTACTGAAAAGCTGGAGATAATTACTTTTCCAGGGACATACAGATAATGCTTCACATTACAGAGCATGATTAATTACAAGTCTGTTTGTATTTACAGTTGTTTCACTTACCCCTTAATGGGGCCACCTCCGAAGCAGCCTATGGAGCTTTTAGCCCATGGCACCAGGAATCTGGGGCTGTGGTTATTTCCAGGCATCATACAAAAACCATCTCTCTGAAAGCAACTTTAGGAAGGTGCTGGCTCACCCTTCTGCTCCTAATGCCTTGTCCAAATCTCCTTCCCTGTCTGCCCTGGCTCCACTGGATGTGGGGGACTGTTTTCCCCCCTTATCCCTGTGTCAGCCTTGTGAATTCTGGGGAAGCTGCTGCAGCATCTTCCACTAGCTGGAAGTTGGATGGAAGCTGGAAGCTCTGGTGCCCTACAAGCATCAGCTGCCAGCAGCCCAGGAGGGATGGTGGTCTGACTCCTCAGGCAGAAATCACTTCCAGGCCCAAGCCACCTCTCCCAGAACAAGGAGAGCATGTCCATGGGCCAAGGAGCCCACAGGGAACATATCTCTGCTCCATGCCTTGGTTCTCCTGTCACTAGGTAAGGGGGAATGTCTGCTTCATGCCTTGTCTTCCACAGCTGGCCTGTCCAGCCCCATCCCAGCTCTGCTGCTCTCACTCTCCTTCCCCAAGGCAGCATCATGAAGAGCAGAGGAGCCCCATCACTCAGGATACACATCCCTCAGCCAGAAGGGATCTCACTACTGAGCCATCTCTGCTGCCCAAAATACCTCTCCAGGCCATGACCCCACCCTAGCAGGCAGCATTCTCTGCCCATCACCTCCAGCACAGGTCGACAGCTGCCTCTGCCAGGTGGGAGCCATCATGGGGGCTCTTCTTTCCCCTCTCTGGTAATGGGGGAGGCTCCTCAGCCCCACGAGCCAGTGCCAAATCCCGCTCCAACAGCTGTATGTTCTCCAGCATGAGTCATCCCCACCCCGAGCTTTCAGCCTCTCCATAACAACATTCCTTCTCTCTGATCTCAGATCCTGGCTGTGATCACTCCCTGTCTAGTCCTCCTTCCTCCATCCACATGGTCCCTCCTGCCCAGACTCAGTCCCCAGCCGAAGCAGCAGAGAGCAGAGGAGGCTTTGCCAGGATTACCAGAGCTTCAAACAAGGATTCAGGTTCCCTCCCTCCCTTAAAATCAAGAGGAGTGCCCAGTTATCATGAGATCCAATTTTTCTCTCTTTAAAGAGAGACAGTTGTGTTGGTTCTTTTTCTTTTTTTTTTTTTTCTTGTTGTTGTTCTTCTTCTTCTTCTCCATCCCAGACGTGTCTGTAAGAGCCACCACTGCCACTCTCTTCCAGGGCATAGGGAAAATGCTCTGAGCTTTTGGTCCTGCACATCTCCTCCCCTGCCATGGACTCTTCTCCAAAACCTCCTCCCTGAGCCCCCTCTTCTCTCCTTGCTGTCACTTTTGTCCCCAGTGCATTCTTTTCTTCTCTTCATGCCTCAGCTCCTCTGGAGGGAGGTGGTCCCACTGTCTGCAAGGACACGAGAGGCACCAACATCCCCCTCCCAGCAGCTTCCATCTCAGGAAGGGTGGAAAAATCCAGGCTGAGCCCTTCCTGCCCTGCATACTCGTTTTAACCCTGGAGAACCACAGGCAGCTTCCCTCTCCCCCAGTCCTGCCTCCAGCATCTCTCTTCACATTAACAGCTGACCCCTGGGGGAGACCAGGCCACTCAGCGCATCATTGGTGACCTGTGACTGGAAAACTGCTGTGGAGACAGAGCCTGTGCTGGAGCATGGTGGCCTCTGCCAGCCTCCTGCCCTGCTCATGCTTCCAAATTGCCAACTGCTGCTCCAAAACCTGCCAGCACTGAGTTCCCACCAGTTCCCTTTCTGGCTCTTTAGCCAGCACTTCCTGGCACAGGTACAGCCTCTGAATAGGAATCAAATTTTGCTCAAAAGCATTAATTTCTTCTGGATCATGAGATGCCCAGATTGGTCCAGTGGTGGCAAAGGGAGACTTTGAATGTGTTGCTTGAACAGCATGAAAAGCCAAAGTCAAATCCTCTTCTTCCCTGGGCAATGGTGTTCCTTGTCTGGAAGGCTTGGATGAGTGAGGCATTGCTCCACTCTAGCAATGCAGCTGGCACCTTGGACCCACAGCCATAATCCCTTTTCTCAAGAAACTCCAAAGATCCACAGAAACTGCTTTAATTGAGCCTGGCAAGGAGGCAAAGAACCGAGCCTGTGCAAAATTTCCCCAGAATGGGGGATTTATTTCCCTCATCATCAACCCTCTGGATGATGCTCCCTGCCAGAGACAGGTGAGGAGCGTGGTGTCCTGCATCTCATTTTTAAGCTTTGTCCCTAAAAACCTTTCCCAGAAAGTTCTCCCTGCCATAGGGACATCCAGCTGGACCCTGGATCTGTTTCTGGATTGTGGGGTGACAGTGGCAGAGTCACACAGGGAATTGCTGAATTGTTTTGTGGCTTCCTAGGGAGAACGGGGATCTGGGGAATGTGACCTTGGCACACTTTTAATTAATGGCTGAGACAGAGCATCTGCTTGCAAAACATCTGGGGCTCTGGGTGAGATGGAGTCCCCACAGCACTTACTGGAGTGTTGGGGTGTAGTGTAGGGGTGGAAATGTGCTGGTGAAAGTTTGGATTGGCAGTTTTAGTGTGTAGAGATGTGCCCTTGGTTACAGCTGTGGGATTCTGCTCACTGCCCTGTGGGGATGGGGAGGAGGGCACGGGGAGGAGGAAATGGGGATGAGAGGAGCACGTGAGGATGGCCATGAGGGATGAGGATGCAGGAATGGGAGTGCTGTGCCATAATCCCCGGGGCTGGCAGAGAGGTCTGTTGTGTCTTTGGCAAGTTCAGCGGAGGGGAAACAAAGCCCTCACCCTGAGCAGCTGCTTGCAGAGGGTCCTCGCTCTGCGCCTGCCTGGAGGAGAAAATGCCTCTGGAACCTGCGTTAGCACCGTCTAGGGGGGCTGCAGCAAACGCCTCCAGCTGCTAGGATTGACGTGGGATAATGCTCCATTCCAACAGCTGAACTCCCTGTGCTGAAAGGGAGGATCCACTGCAGCCCCAGTCCCAGCGCAGGCTGGCCTGGCTTGGAGAACTGCGATCTTCTGGTGCACTGCAGGCTGGGAGGCTGGGGGGCTTTGCTGGAGGGGTGGAGAAGGGTCTCTGAGCTCTGACTATTTCACAGGATTAGAGAATCATGGAATAGTTTGACTGCGAAGGGTCCTTAAAGACCATCCAGTTTCATCCCTCCCCCCGGCGTGGGCAGGGACACCGGAGCATCCCCCGGCGCGGCAGGGCCCATCCTGCGGGGGGGCCTGGGGCCGCCGCTGGGCGAGGGGACCCGGGAGCGGGGCGGAGGAAGGATCCCAGCCCGGCCCTTTCCATCCCCCGCCGCTGCCGGCCCCCCTCGGAGCCAGGGAAATCCCAAATCCCATCGATCCCGCACCGCGATCGCAACTTTCCCACGCCCNGGACACGGACGAGCGGGACCGCGTCCACATCCGCATCCACCTCGGGCACACAGACCCCGGGCGGGATGCGCGCAGCACCCCCGGGCACCCATGGACAGACACCGGGCACCTATAGGCAGGCACTGAGCACTTTGTGCAGTTCCCGAGGCTCCTGGCAGAGGATTGGGGCGAAGAGCAGCCCCGCAGCTCATCTCTACGCAGGGTTTGATGTCGACAGTCGAGAGAGAAGTGGGTGGAAATTATCCCAGTAGATCCTGGAGTTTGGGATCAGGAGGGCCTGTGTGCACAAGGGACGCAGCTTTGTGGCATGGAGGAGGGGTCAGCGACCGCGGCCTGACCCACGGCTCTTTCTCACCTCTAGGTGAGTTTGGATCCTTGCTCATGAAATCAGAGAGATGTGTCTTTTGCAGAGTAAAGAGTAGGGGACATAGGGGTTAAAAAGCTGGAGGTAAGAGAGATGCCAGCTGGGAATACAGCTGGGAACTTCGTTGCTTGTAGGCTGAGTGGGATGTGGGCCTGTGGAGCAGGAGATGGGACCCCCTGGATAACTTGGGAGATACCTGGCAGCAGGGAGGCAGCCCCTGGACTCCATCCCTCCCTCCCCCCCACTCCCTCGAATGCTGGCAGGGATTTTTCAAAGGAGCAGCAGGGAAGGTGCCAAATTCAGAAAGTTTGATCCTATTTCCCTGGAAATCCCAACCTATGGATTTTTCTTTTACTTTCCTTCCTTTTCTCTTGGCTGCGAGGATTTGCAAGGTGCTTGGCTGAAGCCTGTATCTTTGGGTGCCCTGCCACCCCACGCCATTTCCCAGAGGCAGGAATTCTCCCAGGAAATCCCCCTGAGCCCCTCACTCTTCCCCCTCCTCCAAGTGAGCAAAGAGCTGCCATTAGAAATCCACTCTCCATTTAAATTTAGATGTCGGCATTATCTTGAATTTAGATTTATTAATTATTTGCATCTGGTTCCTGTCAAAAAAGTTGAGGAATGCAGATGTCCTGATTTCGGCATTGGTTTGGAGGAGAAACACCAAATTTGTGGATTTTCATTGTCTCCTTAAACAATGATCTGTCAGAAGCAGCCGGGAATTACAATCCCCATCCCATCGCAGGGGTCTGACATGTCAGAGTTAAGCATCATCCAAGTTGCGTGAGCTCATCATGGGTGACTGCAGCTCATTTCCCAGCTGTGGAGATTAGTCTAATTAGCAGAGCAAATCTGGGTAAGGCAAGCTCTGATAATTAGTAATCAGTGGGATGTTTCCACACACTTTCTTTTGCCTGAGGGATAGAGAGGCGTTCAGAGCATGGCCCCATTTTTTAGGAGCAGGGAGGCGTTTGGAGAAGTTGAGGTGAATGGAGCTGGAGCTGCTGGTGGCTCTCACTCCTCACCTCCCATTTGCCCATCAGGACCCTCTCACCTGGGGTCAAGCACAGGGTGGAAAGCAAAGGAGAGACCTCTGTGTCCCCAGATCACCCCGGCACCATGTTTCGCTGGATTGTGTTCCAAGTGATGGTAGTGGCCTTGGTGGCTGCTGACTGCTGTCTGGGATGTGTGACCTGATGATGGGAAGCTGGCACAATGCTTCCCCACACCTGGGCCCAGGTGTCGGGGTGATGCCCCTGTTGCTCCGTGCTCAATGGAGGTGGTTTTGTGTTAATCCCTCCTCCATCCCATCCTTCACCTGGGTAAACGGAGGTCGCTGCTGCAGAAAGAGGAATAAAGGGCACTTCTGACCTTTGGATTGTCACTCCCTGGGCCTTCTGTGCTGCAGCAAAGGTTAAAATCTGTCACAACCCCAAGTGAGACTCCCGGTCTAGAAGGTGATTCCTGCTTGTAAGGGGATAATCCTTCCCATGCTGTGGTTATAACATTACTGAGTTTATGTGGAAGTTTCTAAGAAGGAACTTAATTAATTATGGTTGATTAATGGGTGTCCCCAGCTGGACTTGGAGCCACAGATTTTGTCACTGCATTGGGAACATGCTTGTTTCAGGTTCACACAGGGAGGTTTTATTCTTCAGGAATGAGCCTGGGGGAGGCTCCAGACTGGGAGCTGCCAGTGGGTGCTGGGGTGGTGAGAGGGTTTCCTCCAGCTGGGAGAGCCCCAGAAATGTCTGGCAGATTTTTCTCCTGTTCCTTCTCTCTGGAGACCTTTATGTCTAGCTGAGGAGGGGAACTTGAAGTGAACTCAGAAAACTGGGAAAGAAGGAACTGCACAGGTGGGATATGAGGGTTCAGACCACCCCAAGTATCCAGCATGAAGGGTGCAGCAAGCACTGGGATCAGTGCTGCTCCCCTGCTGGCCTTGGCTTCGGTCTCCTGCAGCCAGGATGGGAGGTGGGATAGGGAAGGAGCTGGTGCCTGGGTACTGCTCCTGTGGTCCCCTCCTGCCCCATGCTGGGGGTGGCATTGGAGGTTGGACTGAAAAGGAGTTATTTTTAAGCATCACATCTCAGTGCAGACTGTCATTCCCATTCTTCATACCTTCCCGGTGGGCGGGAGAGCTGGGGGGGCTCCAGCAGCTTGACACAGCCTTGTACCCAGAACGTCTTGGCTGCCTGGGTCCTCTTTCTTTGTGGAGAGGGATTTGGGGAACTCAGCCACCACGTGCTTGGATATTACAGGCTCCCCAGGGCTTGGATGAGGCAGAGGGGGCTGGGCTGTGCTTGCTGGTTTGGGGTCTCGCCTGTCACTGTGGTCTTTAGACACAATGCAGGCTTTGCTGGCTGATTCAGCAGCAAATTGCAAAACCAGTTTATTCCCAAAATCAAGAGAGCATCTTTAAAGTCACAGTACTTTAGGAAAAGAAAAGGAAAAAAGGGGGTGTTTTCTGTTTGTTGAGCATTTCTTGGGTGTTCATTACAGCTGGGGTTGCTCCTGTGCCTGCTCCTGGGATGATGCCCTGCACAGGACCCACAGGATGGGATCCTGCATCCAGGGTGGGATCCTGGGTGCAGCATGGGATCATACCTCACAGTTGGGCAGCACAGCCTGGGATGGGGCAGGGCAGCAATGGGAACATTCTCCCTAGGGAGATGATGGATTTTAATTCCCTTCTGTGTGGTGGACGCTGTCCTGCATTGAAGCCCTTTCTGATGTGAGCCAAGGAAAATAAAAAGCTCCTGGAAGGATAACTGGCAAGAGGGATAAACCTGCAAGGGAAAGGCCCTCAGAGCTGCCTGCACTTGGCCCTTTTCCATATGGCATTTCTGCATCTTCAACCCATCACTGAGCTGGGTGGCACTTTCTGTGGCACAAGACTGGAGTGGCAATTCCAAATGCAGGTACAGCCCCTCATCCCGAGGGAGATTTGGAGGCCATTTCTGCTTTGTTGATAGCATTTATGCTGCAAATTGAAGCTGACGGTGTGGTCATGGCAGGGACAGGACATGCCAGGGACACTCAGGGGATGTGAGGATCCAGCTGCAGGAGAGCCCCTTCCCAAGTTCTGTTTTACCACCACCCAGCTCTGCTGCTGTCAGATGCATTGGGATTTAGTGTCAAATTTTAGGAGCATCAGTCTGCGAAGGCGGGAGAGGATTGAGGTGGGAGGGTGGAGCCAGTAATGTGCCTTCGTGATGGGGAGGATTAGAGAAATATTTAGGTTTATTTTAATGTCAGGCTTATTGTGAGGATTGGGAGCTTAACCTGGCAGCAGAGCAGCGCTCATCCCACTCCAGAACGACATTTACAGTTCCATACTGTCATTCATTCCCACCGGGAATCGAAACCTCAGAGCTGCTCCTGGTGAGCCACAAATGCCTCCGGGCTGGATGGAGGTGGCCAGGAATGCCAAGCCACTGTGTGTCCCCAGCAGGGACCGGGCTGTCCCCGTGCCCTGGCAGCACCCCCAGAAGCCCCATTCCTGCACTCCGAGCTGTGTCTGACGCCGCTGCTCTAACGTGGGATTAATCCATTTTCAGGAGTGTCGGCAGCTGCGGGCTGCAGGAGGGGATGGCAGCACTGGGGTTTTGTATTTTTTTTTCTTTGGTTTCTTTTTTCTGAAAGGGTTATATAACCTTGGGAATTCTATTAATAAAAATAATGATTTTGAACTCTGGGAACAACCAGCCCCAGCAATGAGCAAGGAAATGCTCCAAGTTCAGAACACAGCAGTGGGGAGATAAGGAACAGGCACTCTGGGTATGAACAGTGACTGGGGCTACAGAGGGGATTCCCTGCCAGCAGCCAGATTGGTGGCATCTGCCTGTCCCTCCTGCCAACACCTCTGTCCCTGTTCCCAGGGAAAAGGAGAGGAGGTGGGAAGGGGATTGTTTCAGCCCCAGCATGGTCTGGACCCTGTGGATGTGAGGTGGGTGGGCAGCTCTCATGCTCCTGCACTCATTCCCAAGCAGCCTGAGATGAGCCCCAGACTGTATCCAGTGCAAAAGTGTGGCAAGAGCAGCCTGGTGCAGCCCAGGTGAACATCACCTGGACCCAAAGCATTGCCCTGGATGGGATCCAGGGGATGTACATGGTCCTCACAGGCAGGATTTGGGAGGTGCTCATGGTTCTCAAGGCAGGACCTCAGAGAAACTTTTTGTTCCCCATGGGATGCACTTTGTCCCCACGGATGGGACACCAGGAATGCTCCTGGTCCCTGTGGACACTGGTCTTGATTCCACAGGTGGGTTAGAGAGGTTAGAGGAACTGCGGCTGAGGCTCCAGAGTAAAACAGGGGGTGTGTGTTCAGTGTGAGTTTGGGCTCATGAGCTGTGAGGGTCATGTTCCACTCAGTCAGTGTCCAAGAGCTTTCTCTTGCAATGTAGAGGGTCATGCTCTTTTTAATCCCTAAGTAGCCAGCAAGGCATTTAAAGGATTTGCTATAAAAATTAAGAGAATTTGAAGCTAAGATGGCAATTAGAGAAAATTGAGACATAACCTGAATCAGGGCATTTGGAGGCAAAAAACCCACAGTCTTTGGCATATGTTCAAGTGTCCAGTTGTTTCCCTTAAATACCAAAATATTTAAAGCCTCATTTTTTAGGATGACCATTACTTTGGGTTTATTATGTTTCTCCCTTTGCCATGTGGGATTATCAACTTATTTTTCAGAAAGCCTTAACACCCCATTCAGCAGTGGCCTGGGATTTGGTCTGGTTTGTTTGGGACTTTGTTTTGGTTTTTTTTTTTTTTTTTCCCTTTAAATTTCCCTTACTGGAGTTGTCACAGCTCGACAGCCTTGTGCCAGGAACAAGCTGTCATCCTGGAACTCATCTCTTTAATTCCTTCCCTCTGATGCTAATAACACCTTAAGATGATTAACTGGGAAAGAAAAAAAAAAAGTATTTTTTTGCTGTTTGGATGCTGGTCACTGGCTCTCAGCACTTCATTCACCTTGGGGAGTAAAATTGGAGTGGTCATCCCTCTCCTCCTGCAGGGCTCTCCTTGGATTTAGTGTCTGGATTTGATTTGCTGAATATCCGTGATTCTGTGTTGTGCAAATGCTTTTCTTGACAGTTTAAGATGCAGTGGGGTGACAAGACCCCTCCCACACCATCCCTTGGCTGCGGGCCACCCTGCAGCTCTCCCTGCTCACATCCCCTTGGAGATGTTCCTTTGGGAACAGCTTGGGCAGCATTCCCATGCTGGCAGTGCTGGGAGGCGCAGGAGAGTGCACAGACACCCCGTCCTGCCCCAGCCCCACTGCCAGCCGTGGCTGGGCATGCAGCACCGTGCTGCGAGCACGTAGACTCCTGTCAGCATTAGCTTGTTTGTATTTTTTGAAGATTTTGACACATCTCGTGTCTGAGACTTGTTCAAGGCCTGTTTTAGCTTCCCAGGGTTCCACTTATCCCAGGCACAACGGTGCCAGCCCAGCTGATGCTTCCTGCCAGGCTGATCACCTGCTGTGTTGCGCAGTAGCTTCCACACCTTTTTGCTTACCTAGGAAATAAAGTTCTGGATAAAATGACACACCATGCGCTGGAAATCCCTAGATGTGGAGTTTTATGTTAGTGTGTGTGAGGGTAGGATCCTGGGGATGCAGTGAGCAGGATGCAGAGGAAATAGGAAACAGCAGAAAATTGGGAAAAACACCTCTTTTAACTTCTCCATGGATTGATGGGTCCTGCCATCTGATGAGTGGCTTGATGTTTAGGGTTTTGGGTCCTGCTTGGACTCACAGGGCTGTGGGTGGCATGGCTGTGTCAGGCCTTTCATTTGGGTTTCCAGGTGCCTCAGTTTCCCCAGCAGATGAATAAATAGTCCTTTCCCTCACTGCTGTTGTGGCAGACTCGGGGTGGTGCCTTCCGTGGGTGTCGCAGGACTGGGGCGACCCAGGACAGGTCCCTTGGGCCCCAGTGCCAGCGATGGCTCTGTGCTGGGTGTGGCACAGCAGGGTCCCAGCTGTCCTTGCTTCCTGCGCAGCTCAGGGGTTTAGAGGGATGAGTTTGGGGGCTTTGGGAGTATGTTTGGAAGGGGCTTCTCAGCCCTTCACTCCTGAGTGGGGGAGAGAGAGGTGACTTGAGGAAAGAGGGGAGCAATAGGGCAGAGGAAAGCTGCTGGTCCCTGCCTGGTGTACCCTGTGGGCTTGATGTCCCCATGCTCCCAGTGTCCCTGTGCCCTCCATGTTCCTGGCATCCCCCATGCTCCCAGTGTCCCCGTGGTGCCCATGCTCCAGCATCCCAGGCACAAGGACCCCCAGTGACGCCCACTCACCTTTTTCTCCTCCCATCGTGCAGGAATTGCGACTGAGCCAGAGACGATGACTGCGGAGAGCACCGAATCCAATGGGCCCCTGCGAGAGCAGGAGCAGAGGGGGGCCAAGATTCCGGTGCCCCCCGTCCCAGCGCGGCGCCGGGGCCACCGCCTGCGGCGCAAGCCCCCGATGGAGCCTCTGCTGAAGGGGCAGCTCCGCATGCGCTCGCCAGCCGGAGCCTTTGTCATGGTGGGCATCTCGGTGGTCCTGGTGGGCATGACCATTGCCGTGGTGGGCTACTGGCCTCACCGGGGACATGGGGGCACTGGAGCCGGCACGGGGAACATCAGTGTGGTGGGGGACATGAGGAGGGAGGTGGCGGCTGGGCGCCACGTGCCCCACAGCGAGAAGCTGAAGCTGATCGGCCCCGTCATCATGGGCATTGGGCTCTTCATCTTCATCTGCGCCAACACGATGCTCTACGAGAACAGGGACATGGAGACCCGGCGGCTGATGCAGAAGGGGCTCTACAGCCTGGCAGTGGGGCTGCCTGAGGGGACCAGCCCTGAGGATGGGCAGTGTCAGCGTGGGGACATCCAGCCCTTCCCCAAGGCCAATGCTGAGTGCATAGAGGGCTGTTACCAGGTGGACCTGTCCTGTCAGTCCTGCCCCGGCCCTGGCAGCAAGTGGTCTGACTGCTACGGCCCCAACCGGCTCCAGACCATGGCTGAGTTCCTGCAGCACCCGGCAGCTTCCCCTGCAGCCTCTCTCCATAGCCTCCGCTCCACCGACGTCAATCTGAGCCTCCCGTGCCGTGCTGGAGCCGAGTCCCTCCTGTCCTCGGCCGTGGGTGCCTTGGCACTGCCCATCATCAAGCTCAACAACTGCTTGCTGGACAGGGCAGCACGGGGGGCTGGTGGGAGGGCAGAGAGGGGCCCTGCTGAGCATCCCCCCAGAACACCGCAGCTCTCCCCGGCTCCGCTCTCCATCGGCCACAGCAGCGCGCCCTGTAGTCAGGAGGGCGGTGACAGTGGTGGTGGCCGCGTTGTCATCAGCATGGGTGACTGTCCTGGTGCAGAGCCGCTGTTGGAGCTCAACCCCAGTGTGCACCTCCACACCCCAGGACATTCCAAATCTCTGGACCTTGGCCGGCCGGGGATGCTGCTGGTGGCCCCCATCAAGGACCGTAAGAACCGGAGCTGGCCCCGGCTGGACCACGTCAGCCTCGTGGGCTTTGCCAAACTGGAAAGCGCTGGCGAGTCCTCGGACAGGCTGCTGGAACCCAGTGAGCCCCCGGGCCGGGGCGAGCCCCGACCCAGCTCCTGGGTGGTGGGGATGGAGCAGGGCACGCGGGTCTGATGTCCCCAACACCTTTGGGGACTGTAACATCCCAGTCCCTCATCCTGACCCCCAGCACCCACCGGCGACCTCAAAACCCCACATCCAGGAGGGGTTTGGGGCCAGCATTTTTAAGCCAATGCCAAGAGGAAGGTCCTGACCCTCTGCTCCTGGGGGAGGATTTGCCTAGGGTGGGATGTCTTTCCAGGTAGATGCCCTTGGCCTTACAAGCCCTTCTCCTGGTGGCTTTTCCAGAGGAGTCCTTGCTTTGAGACCCCATACAAACTGTGGGATGGGGACATGGGGGCAGGTGAAGCCCCACCAGCCCCCACAGCACTTTATTTCAGCAGGGTTGGGGTGGGGAGATGCTTGAGGGGGGTGGTGTCCCCTTGTCCAGCATCAAGCCACTGGAAAATTTGCTTGGCCAGAGCACGTAGGCCCAGTGGGGCTATTAAATATTATCTGGATGCTATGTGGTCCTGCCTTGCCTCCTCCTATTGCCTGTGGGATGCTTGGGAGGGACAGTGCCTGCAGCAGTCAGTCCAGAGAGTCTGTGAGACCTTGTGCTTCCAACTCAGACTCCACTGGAGAAGGGATGTTCCATAGGCAGCGGCTCAACATTCACAGGATGAAGTGGTAAGCGCAAGGTTTGGGATTTTTAGGGGGAGAAGGGATGTAAAAGGTGCCCAGGGAGTTGCAGGCAGCCTGCAAGAGGCTGCTACCCACCTGGGGTGCGGCAATTCCAAGAGCTTCTCAGTGGATCTGGGTTGGTTTGTGCTGGTTTTTGGTAGGATGAAGGATGCAGGTGGTGGGAGAAAGGTTGTGAAGGGGCAGAGAGGTGGGGGCGTGTTGGTGCTGGTTTTACCAGGTCTTGTTTGGTGTCGTTCTGTTACTTGGTGCTCGTTGGATGCAGCACAGGAGCTGCATGGGATGGGGCCAGAGAGGCAGCCTTGGCACTGAGGTGGAATCCTGGAGGAAAGGGGCTTCATCCCGCCCCTTCTTACTCCCTCCAGCTCTCTCTCGGGCAGGAGGAGGCCTGGGATGCCAGGGAGTGTGGAAGGATGGATTGGAGTGATAGGATGAGAGCTCTGCTCTCCAGCAACTCGGGAGGCTTCAAAATGGCTATGGCAGCCTAGATCAGATCTTTGCCTTTTGCCTTCCCAAAACCAGGGCCTGTTGGGATGGCTGAAATCTCTTTTATCTGTATTAAATATTTGGGAGGGGATTATTCCTGTCTCTGCTTCTCCCTCTCTGGTCTGAAGTGAACCCAGAGTGTCAGACCTTGCAAACTTTGGGAACAACATCCTTCTCCAGATCAAAACATCCCAGCAAAGTCACTTGGAAATTGTCTTTTCTACCCCAACCCCCTCTTCTCCCAAAAAGCAACCCCCCCACATACCCTCCACAGTGTTTGGGGGAGCAGGGTTCTGCTTTACAGGGAAAAGCTGTCTCTTGTTTCCAGTGCCAACCCTCCCAGAGAGTTTGGGCACAGTTTCCCCTGTGCAGGGAACAGAGATGGGACCAACAGCTGCGGTTTGGGGCCAGTTGCATCCCAAAGGATTCTCTGGGAGTGATACCAGCCCAAGCTCAGCTATTTTTTTGGCCACTTAATCTCAACATTATTTAGGTACTGATTCAATGCAATAAACAGCAACAAGAAAAGTCATCATCAGGGTCTGCCCGGGAGCAGCATCCCAGGGGAAGTGCCAGAAGGTTGTTTTTGTCTGAAAATAACTTTTTACTTGGGCTTAACTAGCTGCAGCCAGAGCGGAGGCCGGGCCCTGGGCCATGCTTTAGGAATTGGCAGCAAGAAATTGGAGTCCAAAATGCCACAAGGAGCTGCGCGAGAAGGTACTGGGGCAGTTGTTTTAATTCTTCCCCTTCATTTTCTGGCTGAGGCTCAGTATAACAATGGGAAATAGCTGGATCAAAGGGGAACCTGCCTGGACCATGTGCCTGCACCAGCATCCTCCTCCTGCCCCTTCCTCCTCCTGCCCCATCCTCCTTCCCAGCTCAGCAGCATCCTCCAGGGGAGGTGTTTCTGAGTCAAATAGGGATCATTTCAAAATGCAAAGCAGCTTGATTAATTAATCTGGCAGGGTGAGAAGCCCTGTGCCTTCTCTAGGGAGAGCAGCATCTGTGCATCCCTCACCATCAGCTATGCTTGTGGACACTGTTCCCAGAGTATTTGTGGGATTTTAGCAATGCTGGTTTCAGTGTATGGATCCTGAGTATGCTGTCTTCACAGTGTGCTTGGAATGAAGTGGGCAGAGATGAGGCTGGGTTACGAACAGAAATTAAAAAAGAAAGTAAAAACATACACCCTGGATGGATCCCTCTGTTGACTGCTTGGCTGCAGAGCTGTGAAGTGGAATAATCTTGGAAGCCCTGGAGATGTCACACTGCACAGGCAGTGCTTGATGATACCTTCCGTCCTGCTCAGGAACAGCCTGGATACACTATGGACTAAATATCCAGCTGTTGTCACCCCCACCAGGGTATCCCACCCTAGGAGGTGGTCACTGCAGGAGGAGATTCCTACTAATAGAAGGGGGATTTCATCAAAAACACCAGCAAAGAAAACTAGAGAATTGTTCCCAATACCAACATGTCCAGGCTGACGAGGACTGACTCCGGGGGTCCCTTGGAACAGAGGATGGAGGCCGAAGAGACCAAGGGCAAGTGCAGTTACCCCCACCACCAAGAGACCTCTCAACTGGTGCATAGGACATGCACAGGACAGCTAAGTTTAGGCCAAAAATGGATAAAATGGCGAAAATGGATTGAGGGAACCACAGGCTCTGTGTGAGAGATGTGCCCTGGGGAGGTGCAGACTCTGCCGCTGGCTGTAAGAGGGGCTCTCATCCCCAGGGACACCCCAGTAGCGCCCTCCAGACCCTGCCAGCCGGTCTGCAGATTTGCTGCTGGGACACTTCTGTTCTCCGGGAGCACAACAACCACAGCTGGGGACAATCACTCCCTGATGCTGCTCAGCCGTTGGACGGTTTGCAGCTCTTCCTCCTCCTCCTCCTCCTCCTCCTCCTCCTCCNNNNCTCCTCCTCCTCCTCCTCCTTCTCCTCCTTCTCCTCCTTCTCCTCCTTCTCCTTCTCTCCCTGCAGTGGCGCAGGTCACAGCCATGAATCTGCTTGGCCGGAGAGCCCTTCCTTAAGATTTAAGGTCTATGGCAAAGCACGGGCTCTGCTCCGAGTGCGCCCTTGCAGTACAGCCAGGAGTGAGTGATCCCGGCCATAAATCTCGTGCCAGGTGTCGGGAAGATGACGCGTGGGGGGCGGTGTGACCTGTGCTGGCTGAGTGTGGCTTTTGCCCTCCACGGCTGAAGAGGAGCGGTGTGATGGGTGCGGGTGTGCTCCCTGCGTCTGAAACAGCCTGGGCCCTTTTGGCAGGGGGGTGATTTCTATTGTTTTATTTTTAAAAAGGGCTAAAGTGTGATACGAAATGCCTCCCTGCATTAATGAGCCCGCACTGAGCCAAAAGGCACCCATCCTAGTGCTTCCCGGTACCCAGGAGACCTGGAATGGGGCTGGAGCTGGGGTGGGTTTGGGAGTAGTTGCTTAATTTATTTATTTATTTTTTTAATTTTTTTTTTGTGGGTTTGGGGATGTCCTGTATAGGTTCCCTGGCACCCAAGGCTCTACACATTAATTCTGCTATAGAAATGGGCTGAGCAATGTGGGATGGATCCCCCTGGGGCTGGTCCTGGGTTGAAAATCAGAGTTCCCTCAATGTTGTCAGCATCTATGTGTTGTGTCCTGACAACAGAGCACTGGCACAGGGTTGGAGCCCAAATCTCTGAGGCTTTGGCTTGGAGCCCATCAGGGACCACTGCCTGTGCTGGGGCCAAAAAGCAAAAGATGCCCAGGGATCTGCAGGAAGCTGCTGTGGTGCTTCCCTGGGTGGTTGGGGATGGAGCAGGGATGAATCCAAGGCCATTGACCCAGCTGCTGCAGGACCTGAAGTGATTCTCCACTTGGTTTTGGCTTTTCTTTTGTGCCTGTTTCCCCAGTGATAGAGCTCAGAGCTGAGCTCAGCATGTCCAACCTGGCCCATTGCCAGCATAATTCCTCCCTCTCCACTGTGTTTATCTCAGACCCTGGGATGAACAACCCTGGGCTCTCCCAGCTGGAAGTGATGGAGTTGCCCCACTGCTGCCTGGCTCCCACAGAAATTCCCCCCGGAGCCCTGAGAGCAGCCCTGATCCTCCAGGAACATGACTGGCTGCTGAGCCCCAGTAATGGGAGGAACAACCTAAAAATAGCCTGGACTGGAACAAGCTGGAGACTCAATGGGAACTTTCTCCTGATGTGACAGCTGCTCCTCTGGGTTGAGTTCTGGGATGGAGACATGAGGAAGGACCAGGGATGGGAAGCAACTTTTGTAGTTTCTTCCCAAAGGATGGGACCTCCAAGACAGAGTCATTGCCTTTGGTGTGGGATCTGGAGACTGGAGTGGGTGCGGGGCCACCCAGGAGCAGAGACTCTGCCTTCTGGCAGCTCCTGCCTCCTGCTCAGCCAGGACAAGGGGTTGGGGTTTTATTTATTTGCATCTGGATTGCCATGGTGTTTGTTTGCTTAACATTTTCCCTTACTTGTAGCCAGGCAAAACGCCACAGGAAACATTACCACGCCCCCTCCTGCTCTGGCTGTGAGGTGGATAAAGGCACCCTGGGCTTGGGACACCCACCCAGAGGGGCTAGAATGGGGGGGAGCTTTAAGGAAAAGCTTTTCCAAGCTCCCAGACAGTGCTGAGCATCGAGGTGGGTGTTGGGTGTCCCTGTGCTTGTACTCTGAGGAAATGAGCTGAGGACACTTTTCCCCTGGCTATTTTGGATGGGGTTCCAACATCCCCTCTGCTGGGGTGTCCCTTCTCTAGTGATGGCAACACTCTTGCCACACAAAGCACCACGGTTTGGGTGGATAGGCAACGTGGGAACATATCCCTGGTGCCACTGACATCCCTGCAGTGTGTCCAGGACAGGGATGTGCCAGAAGGCCCTTGGGAACCGTCAGCCCCGTGTCCCCTCCCTGTGAGAGTCCCAAGGCTGATGATGGTGTTTCTGCCAGGACACATTGGTGCATTCCAGCGCAATCCTATATTGTTGTTAGAGCTGGTAGCTGTGGACAGACTGGGACACCCAGGAGCCTCAGAGAGCGTGGAGCTGCTCCCCAGGTGATGCTCACTAGGGCCAAGACTGGGAGCAGGTGACGACATCTTGGTCACTGAGCAGAGGACTGACACCCCAAAGTGCAGCTGAGCAAAGGGATGAAGCCATTTCTTGGTTGGTTGTCCCCAGATGTGATGTTTTTGGGGCTGTGGTTTGTATCCAGCCATGACTTCTCACACCAGTGCATTGTATGAAGGTGCTCGGACCTCCCCAAGCCCTAACTCCCTGGAACAGGGCTGTTTTTGGCATGACCCTGCTGGAGGGCAGCAGCCTGGGAGATAACAGGACATGGCTCTGCTGCAGAGCTGTGGGTGAGTCACACTGCTGTGACACTTACGGGAAAGCAGCTCCAGTGGGGGCACTTGCCCAACTCTCTGGGGTCAGTTTCTGAGGCTCCTTGGCAATTCTAGCTTTACAGGACACTGAGATTTAGTACTTAGGAGCAAACTGTCCAGGGTGAGGGTGGAAGAGGTGATGGCTGTGTCTGGAGCAACGGAAATTCAGAGCTTTTAAAAGCATGACATACGATGTGCTGCTCTTCTCTTTCTGTTAGGGAAACTGAGGCACAGGAGGTACCAAATCCAGCCCCTGGCCTGCCCCTGCTGCCAGGCAAGTTCTTCCTAGCTAATTTCCAGTCTCCAGCTGCCCTGACTGGGCCATCTGGCTCTTGTTCTCTGTCAGGCCTGCAGCCAAGATGCCCTGTCAGCTTTTTGTGCCTTACTTCTGTCCCTCCTAAAGCTGCTGCAGCCTGGAAAAAATGAGATAGGACCAAAATATCGATGGATTTGACATTTCCCCCCACCCTAGTTGAGTCACACTCAGGACTGGGCAGCAGCTGCTGAGCACAGCCCTCACCTGGCCTCACCACAAATTCCACAGCTCAAAGGAAGGTTTAATACCAAGTGATGCTGCTTTGTGGCAAGCTTGAACTCTGGGAATTGCTTCTGGCCCTTTTGGGGGTTTGGTCCCACATGTGACCACACTGGCAACTGTTTAAAGGGTCTGAAGCCACCAAGAGCCCAGGTAAATGCTGGCCCATGACTGGGAGAGCTTTGGCACCATCGTAGCTACATTTGAGGGCTTTGGTTTAGTCTGGTAAAGCCGTATCACCTCAACGCCAGGCTAAGGAGAGAGACCTGGAGGAAGGTGAGAAGGAGGAACAGATTTCAGCACCAGGGAGACAGTTTTGTTTGAAAATTTATTGAAAAATGCAATACAAGAAGCAATACTGAACACTTAGGTCTGCCTAAACACTATGGCAACTTTCCCTTTGATTCACTATGAAAATCCAAAATAACAGCTCCCATGACTAATTGATCTACAAAGTTTTGCCAACTTTAGAAGTTCCTATTTTTATAAAGAGTGTAAACGCCCAACCTAGACAATTCACAATTGCCTTAAAAAATTTACAAAGCTCCTTCATCTTCTCAACTAATTTATTTATTTTTTTAGTTTTTTACAAGTTTCATCTCTAAGGCTGGGACACTACCACCTCTTAAGATAATTGTACAATTAGGAAAAATCAGCAAACCACAGTTTATTAAAACCAGAAATCAGTCAGTCCTTTACTAATGCATCTCTCTTGGTCAGGGATTGCTACTGGGCAACCTGAGCTGCTGTTCCGGTTTAATGGAGAACAGGAGCTCCTTGTCTTCCTTTCTATAAAAACATTCATTCATATATAAATAGCTTCCATATAATGTATATTATACAATCAAGACAGTCTCTGGGTGAATTTGTGGAGTGGGAAGAGCTGGGAACATTCATATAAATAGACCTTACTTAGCTGGTTTGTCCCTAGAGCTGACACAGCATGCTCAGAGCCAAGGATTTTAAATCTCACCAGAGGTGGAATGGGAGTGGGCAGCCTCACCACGACCTTGGCTGAGGGTGAGAGAAGCTGCTTCTGCTTTTAACTTGTATCTTCTTCCCAGGCTCCTGTCTAGCTCCTGGGCTCGGGCACTGTGTTGGCAGGAGCGGGGCTGGAAACCCCTGAGGTCAGACAGCAGGTGATGGCAAAGGGCACATGAGGCCATGACTTGTTTAAATTACTCCAGGAGAAGCAAGAACTCAGCAGGGGGAAGTCTGAAAATGGACAACCTGGAAAGTCACCCAAAATCCAGGGAAAGAAATAAAAATAGGATTATTCTAGTCTATGGGCCTTTTAAGAAGGGACATCTGCAGCCACACTGAGCACATCCATTTGGAAAGGAACTACCTCTCCTGCCAGCAGGTTTCTCACCCCAGAAATCCCATTTGGGGTATTTTGTCCTACTCACTGTGCTCAGGGCTTGGGACACCCCAAGGGAACACCCAGGGACCACATTCCTCTAAATTCTCCTGACAGCCAAGTGCCTTTAAGTGCTATGGACAAACTTATGTTATCACACTGGCTCTGCCTGGTAAAGCCCAGAAATCCTCTCAGCCACTGTTCCACGTGCCCTTTCACTCCCTAGTTGGCTATTACAATTGAGAATGAAAGACTGAATGGCAAAGAACTAAATTCCCAGAAAAAAGGACAGTGCCAGAGGGTGCTCAGCACAATGGGTGTTTAAGGCAAGCATTACCCGACTAAGCTGAGGACAGCAGAGACACAGACCCCCTTCAGGGCCTGCATGGCAGAGTAAGGAAGGAAAAGGCTTTTCAGACATGGATAGGAAGACTAAATCCCTGCACAACGCCCTGAAAGGAGGCAGAGCACCCTGGGAGGGGACCCTGCATCACAGCAGCCCAGAGGCAGCTGCTGGCACAGGAAGGCTGGAGGCTGAGCAGGACCCAGGGCCAGCAAGGTTCAAAGCGAGCCAAAATCCAGCAGTCTCCAATCAATACTGACAGCTTAATTAAAATTGCACCTGAAGCTGAGAAGCTGCACCAGCCCCAGTGTAGTTCTGTTTGCAGAATTGTTGCAGCTAAACAGTGGAGCCATTGCAGCCTTCGTGGAATATTCCTGTTTGAGGAGGCTGTAATCTGATTTTATTACCCAAACCCTAAGACTCCTCCCCTGGAATACCCCATAAAGCTAAATCCAGTGACTTCTGAAATACATTATTCAAATTTAAAACTGGAGAGCTTTTTTCTTTATTGCCATTTTCTTACCATCCCCACCTGAGGAGCAGAGCATTCCCTGCCCTCAGCCACCACTGTGCCACATCATATATATATATGCATATTTATACATAAAAAAGGATCTAATCACAACTTCAAGTGGACTAAAATATAAGTGTCTGGGCAGACTCTTTACAGAGCTTGGTTCGTTTTTTGCTTCTTGAATTTAAATAGTTGAAGGACAAACCAGGCAAGAACATTCCCACGAAGCTGAGACAGCAGCAGTGGGAGCACATCCAGCCCCTGAAATGAAGTTTTTGCATCACCTCCTCCGTGCTGGAGATGGCCCTGGGGGTCGGTAAGCTCAGCCTCCAGATTCAATCACCCTGATATTTCATTCCAGCAAGGGGGTCATGAAGTCAAATCCAGACACTCAGGCCAGCATGGAAGAGGGAATGTCAACACTTCCCATGTGGTTTAGCTCCATCACAACCAGCAACACCTGACACATCCTAACATTCCTTATTCCACCTCTCCAAATACAGTTTGCAGGCCTAGGAAGGATTGTCTAAAGGAGTTTAAATTAAATGATAGTAGGATACACACTCTCGGAAATGGGTAACAGCTGGTAACAGCTTTAAACAGCACTGTGAGCGGAGGAAAAAAACCCAACCCATGACTTATCAAAACCCCCCCTCCCTTATTTAAAAATCATGAACACAAACTGAAAAACTATGACACCAAAAAGCTCAGTTCTTGTGAATGCTGCACAAGCCTACCTTACTAGCATCCCAAGTCCAAACACCTTAAACACACACTTCTAAGGGTTTTTTAATTTAATGGCATCTAGAAAACACAAACAGGTGGGGAGCATTCAGCAGAGACACATGGGAAGAAGGCAAGATGCTATCACAGTCCTCTTAAAGCTCTAAAATTCACAGTATAAGATACTTGAAGCAACTTCCAGTATTCCTTAAATCTAGTCAACTATTCAGATGTGTGCATAGGTTACACCACAAAACCCTACTGTGATCACACATCAGGGCTGGAACCCAGTGGGGAAGGAGCTCAGAACAGCCCAGGGATCAGAGTGGGGCTGGAGCTCCCCAGAGCTACAAAAATAATCCAGAGGCAATTGGAAATGCTGCACAAAGTCTGACTCTTTAAATTGACTCTTCTGGAAGAAGGACTCATGGCTCTGTGAAGGCGCGTACAGATACCAGCACTGGGAATCTGCATGGATACAGCTCCATTATCCCTGACGAGGCAGAGGAAATACAAGTTAAAACAGGGAGCCCCAGAGCCCTGCGAGGTGGGATTCTGTGTCTGAAGAGGCTTTGTGTGAGAGGGAATGCAAAATTGAAAACCTGTAAAAAATATTCAGTACAGTTAGAAATATGGCATATTTCTGTCACAATAGATATAAAAAACCCAACAACAAAACAAAAGCCTAAATCCAATAGGATCCAGTGGAGTCTGGAAAAATTCCAAGTAAAATGTCAAAGCACAACTCTTAATAAATGATATGAATGTCTCTGAGTGTCAAGTCTGAAATCCGAGGTCTTTGTGCTCCAGGTAGTTTCTTGGTAGTTTTGCTGGGTTTCTTCTTCCTGGTGTCGCAGGCAGGAATGTTTCCTAGCAAGAGAGGAAGAGGGTAAGTTACAGCTACCAACAGCAGTGTGCTGGAAGAGACAGGAATCTGCCTCCCTGAAGTGGATGGGAACTGAATTCAGGTAAGTTACCACCAATGGCAGGTGAGAAGTGCCTAAAGGGCCTCCAGGAGACCTGGAGAGGGACTTTGTACAGGAGCCTGGAGCAACAGGACAAGGATGCCAGAGGGCACAGTTAAATGGGATATTGGGAAGGAATTGTTCCCTCTGAGGGTGGTCAGGCCTTGGAACAGGGTGCTTAGAGAAGCCATGACTGCCCCTGGATCCTTGGAAGTGTCCAGGGCCAGGGTGGACAGGGCTTGGAGCATCCTGGGATAGTGGAAGGTGTCCCTGTCATGGCAGAGGTGGCACTGGATGGGCTTTATGGTCCCATCCAACCCAAACCATTCCAGGATTCTGTGATCAGTGGCATGGGGCAGGATGGGCTTTAAAGCACTGAGGCACAGCCAGAGCTCCTGGATTCCTTTAGCAGCTTGTTTCCAAACTTATAAAAAATGCAGAAAATGGGATTTCCAGGCAAGCTTGGGGTCTGGCTCGAGGCTTACTGGGCACTGATGTGGGCAGGGGCTCTATGTGGCACCTACAGCTGCTCTGTGTGCTTCCAGCACATCACAGATGTTTGGGAAGGCAAAGTAGCCTCACGGCAGGAGCTGTGTAGCTTTTAACCCATTTGGGCTCATTTCCACAGGATTAGTCTGTCTGTGACTGCCTCATCAGCCTCCATGGACCTAACAGGAACAGCCTGAGCAGGACATGGCAGAGACCAATGATCATTTTACCTCAACTCTGACCCTATCTTACCCACATCTCCTGTGCAGAGAGATCAATCACCCCCTGCCCCTGCGTGAGGTGGTTTCTCTACTCACATAGCCTGGCTACTCCTCTGCGATCTCTGTCTCCTGGTGCACAACTACTTTGGTCACCGACATGTCTGGGTGCTGTTCCTTGGCAGCCTTGATCGCCTGTGCCAGGACCTGCAGGACAGCATGGGAGAGCACGGGTTAGAGCATGTCAGAGCACGGCACCCACCATCCCCAAGGGCACAAGAATGTTCTTCTAACTCCAGGATGTAAAAAAGAGAAGTGGATGCACTTGACAGAGTTACAGAAGATCCCAAGTTGGGATCAGTCCAACCCCAGGCCCTGCCCAGACCCCCCAACAATGCCCCCTGTCCATCCCTGGAGTGGTGTCCAAAGGCTCCTGGAGCTCTGGCAGCCTCGGGGCCATGCCCATTCCCTGGGGAGCCTGGGCAGTGCCAGCACCCTCTGGAGGAAGAACCTTTCCCCGATCTCCAGCCTAAACCTCTATCACAGGGAGCAGAGACTGGAGCTGCCCTCAGTGTCCTCTGCTCCAGCTGAACACACTAGGTGCCTTTAGCCCCTCCTGATCCTTCACCATCTCAACAGCCTTCTTTGGAATCTCTCTAATTGTTTTGGGTCCTAAATTGTGTTACCCAACACTGCCCCCAGGACTCCAGCCACACACTTTGGTGACTTTTGGTGCTATTACATTATCTCTGAAAGGACAAGCACTATTTGAAGAATACCCCCCATCTCTCCACTTGGCAGAAGATGGGTGAGAGCAATTTAGCATAACCTGCTTATTCTTCCAGCAAGTGTGATAGGCACATTTCAGACATCTCAGACATTTTCTGTTGGTAGTTAATAAAGCAGATCTTGTCATAAGAATATTTTCCACCCCCACGATACTTGCGACTAAATTTAAATTCAAAGTATAATTCTCTGATGACAAAATCATCACTTCCAACACATGCAAGAGGCCAGTGAGGCTGAGTCATCAGAAAGGTTTCATATAAAGCCAAAGAGATGTAACGCAGGTGCTGAGTGCACTGAAATTACTGGCATGGTAGAGTAGCAATAGTGCTTCAAAGTGCTTCAAAGATGGGAAAATGAATGCAGATCAGCCAGATGTCAAGGAAAACTTTTATTTCAGATTTTTATGGATTTTTTTAAAAGCCTACAACTGTCCAAAACAATTCTGGAATCAAAACTTTGCTGCCAACATCAGTTTCAAAATAGAATTCAGCTTTCCTGGCTCAGCTGCATAATGTCAAAAAGGAATTTATTACTGATACAAAATCATGGAATAGCTTGGTTGTAAATGGACCTAAAACCTCATCCCATTCCACGCCATGCCATGGGCAGGGACACCTTCCTCTAGACCAGGTTGCTTTAAGCCCTGTCCAACCTAGCCTTGAACATTTACAGGGATGGAGCAGACATAATTTATAAGAATATGAAATTCTATCTCTAACCCAGTAAGACTTCCCTGGGTCATTTTTTGGTGACACTATCTTTGAACAGACAGCCTGACTGATTTTTGCCAGCTCTGGGAAACTCATCTGGATCATATTCACACTCCTACCTGGTCATGGTCTACATCTGCATCTCCTGTGATGACAATCCTCTTCTCAATCCGTGTCTCTGAAATGCCACCTTTCACAGTCTAGAACAGAAGGAAAAGCTGCTGTTAGTGTAGAAGTGCAGAGGAGTTTGAGCTCGCTGGGGCTGCCTGTCTAAAGACAGTATCCAAAAACAGTGTCACCAAATAGTGCCATTGTACCCAGCATTAGAGTCACGGGGCAAACTGCTGCTGCTCAAGGAAAAACTGTTAAAGAGTTATTTTTTATAGCTGAGCCAGGGAAGAGCTTTTCCTCAGAGTACAGCTCGTCCTACTGTCCCACAGGACAGTCGGAGTCCGTGTCCAGACTGTGCTGGCAATTAATGCACAATGCACAGATTCAACACAGGCAAAACTGAACCCCTTGTGCTTTGCTCCAGGTACTAATTGTGTATTTGAAAGGACCTTCCACAAACGTTTTTCTCCTCTCATTCATCCCTGCCCATCTCTCCATCAGGCTGTTGTTTAAACTGGTATTTGGTGGTGCTCCCTGGTGTTACCTTGGTGATCTGGGTGGTGGTGGTGCTGCTGGTGGTTTCTGAAGTGATGGTCTGGGCAGTCAGCAGGATGCCAGGGTCTAAATCCCCATTGCCACTATCTGTCTGTGGGACACAAAAACAGGCCATCAGTCCCTGAGCAGTGAGCAGAAGCAGGGGCTCCACATAACTGGAGACAGAGAGGGGACAATCTGAGGATAGCAGCTCCATCGTGGACCACAAGCCAAAACAAGTCAACCTGTGCCTAGGTGCACAAGAGCTGGGCGGGTCTGTCAAAGTGCTTTAAGGTTGAAAAAGCACAGATCCTTCAGGTAGGCCATATATCACCCCTCAGACCAGCAGAGCTGGGATGTACCCAAACCTGAGCACACTGTTGGCCCCACAGCACTGGTCATACCATCCATGCCTGAACCATGACAGGAGACCAAGGCAGACACTGATCCCAAATTCCACCTGCCTGCATCCATGGAGATCAATAAAGCCAAGAGCACAATCTGATTCAGAAAGTACTTGTCACACTTCCTCCTTCCTGACACCACCTTGCACATCCCTCACTTTATGCTCTGTAGAAGCAAAGAACATCCACACTTTTGCTGAAACAGGAATAACTTTTAGAGCTGATTCTTGGATCTCATCCTGCCTGACTTGACCACTCAAGATCTGCCAAAAATCACAAACTAAGTCATCCTGGCCAGTTCATCTTGGCTGTGCTGTCCATGTCCCCACTGGGCAGTGTCCTTGCTCAGCACTGGGACGATATCAGGAATTACCACAAGGTGGGACCATTTTCCACAGTCTGGAAGAGATCTCATGGCACATCACGCCCTGTGCACACATGGCCAATTGATCCCAGCCCTGGAGATCACTTTTTCTTTCCATTTCCCAGTTAGAGCAAAACTCCTCTATTCACCTACACACTTGCTGAAAGCCAGAGCAATGCTCACTGCCACTGTCAGAATGATCTCTCTGATGCTGCAGTTGGGAGGATGCTGAGCAGCCACAGCATTTCTTAGGAATCCCAAATTATACAATCATGAGGTTCCATGCATCCATAATAACATCCCACAGTCACTTCACTGCAACAGCAGAGCACGGGCTGCTGCTGCTAACCACAGTGATGGCAAAGCCAAGCTCACACAGGCTCCAAAATCTCTAATACATAAAGGAAGGCTGGGAGGGATGGAGGTGTTCAGCCTGGAGTAGAGAAGGCTCTGGGATACCTCGGAGCCCTGGCAGGGCCTAAAGGGGCTCCAGGAGAGCTGCAGAGGGACTGGGGACAAGGGCTGGAGGGACAGGAGCCAGGGAATGGCTTCCAGTGCCAGAGGGCAGGGCTGGATGGGAGATTGGGCAGGAATTGTTCCCTGGCAGGGGGGGCAGGGGCTGGGCTGGAATTGCCAGAGCAGCTGGGGCTGCCCCTGGATCCCTGGCAGTGCCCAAGACTGGACGAGGCTTGGAGTACCCTGGGACAGTGGAAGGTGTCCCTGTCCATAGCAGGGCGCCAGAACTGGGTGAACTCTTAGGTTCCTTCCATCCCAAACTATCCTGTGATTCCATGATTAAAACCTGTTTTAGACTGAGGATTCACTTTAACCTCAGCAATGAGTCTGTACCTGCATATCCTCTGCTTTGTAACATTGCTCCACTAAGATTTTTGCTTTCCAGTCATCACATAGCCACTGAGGTGGCATTTTATACAAAACATTTGGTATTTTAACAATGATTTCAGTCTTGAAACCTAATATAAATCAAGTTCTGAAGAGACATAAACAGCCTCTTTGGGGGAGCTGGAAAAATAAGACAAGGCATCTATTGTAGAAAAAAGACTAACTCAGGTTAACTTTGTACAGAGATCCACATCCTGAAGCCACCAGCAACTGAAGATAAATTCTGTTCGCAAGCACATCTTGAAAAAATCATTACTCTTCAGGGATAGCAAAACCACTGCTCCTCTAAAAATATCAGATGCACCTGGAAATAGTGTCCACAGCATCAGTTAATGCCTGTGCTTCACTCAGATGTCACTCAGATGTGCAGAGACAGGCAAGTTCTGCTGTCTCATACTGAGGATTTGGAAACAAAATGTTTCCTTGGGTTTAACTAAGCCTCTAGGAAATTTATCAGAACACACCTTACCTGTGCAGCTTCGTAAGTGATGGTCTTTGTTTCCGTGTGGACAATAGGGACTTCTTTTGTGGGAATTTCACTTTTGGCGGTGCTGGACATGTCAGAGATGGTGACAGTCTGTGTCTTCACCAGTGGGGGCTGTGAGATAGGGTTAAAAACATCTTGTAAACACCCAGTTCCCATCTTTACATCCTGACTGGGCTGCTGGCAAGTGTTCTGACACTGATCTGATAAAAGCACTGTGGGAACCAAGGTCAGCCTGGGAATCTTTGGGTTTAAGTCTCTGGAACAACACACTGCTCTGAGGGCAGAGATCAGGCGTGAGGATTAGACAGGCAGCAAAATGCTCCAGCCCTTCCCCACATCGTGGACTCTGGTCAGCCCAAACCAGACATTAAGGGTTTAACGGGTGTGTCACAACATCATAAACGCTGTCTCCACTGTTTCTTAACTTTCTAATTACCAAAAGCTCATTGCCAGTTGCCAGGAGATGACCTTCATCTGCTGATGTCAGTGTCAGGATTAACATCAACCCTGGGCACACGAAGACTTGATTACAGTTGGTCAGTTTATCCTGACCTCAAGAGCAACACTGTGTTATTAAAAATCCTCATCAGATCTTTAACTTTTATTAAATCAATGTCAGATAAAAAAGAAAGCAAATTAAGGGTGGAAAGAAATCAGTTGTTCCACCACCTGATGATTCTCCAGAAGACAGAGTGAGTTCAGAGCCAGTGCTTTCCCAGAGGACTCGATTTCTGCCACCATTCCCAACCCTGCCAGATGCCACCGTGACCATTAGCGGGGAACAGCCATCTATTTAACCAAAAGCAACAACACTGGAGCAGGCAAAAATCCCTCCCACAGTGGGAAGCACAAAGGGACACACTGGACAGCACCTCACATTTGCTCTGCTGTGCTGAGGGTCGGCCACCAGTCCAGTCAGAGCCAGCAAAATCCTTAAGGAGCTAAAATTACATAGTTTTTGAGCCCATATATTGCCTTTTTGTGGGAATGCCACAGGATGCTTCAATACAAGAAGAGCAAAGGGCATTGCACTGCGGAGATTATATTTCATACAAAGATAAATTGAGAGGGACTTGTATTTAATGTGAAGACAAATTAACAATGGTTCATATTTAATTCAAAGATAAATTGAGAAGGGCTTGTTGCACTGACTGTGGGAGATTTACTGGCTCATCAGCTCCAAGCATGAGTCCAAGCCAAGCAAACCCAACTCCTCTGGGGTCTGTGGCATCTGCTTGCTGCAGTGTTTGCGTTCCCACTCCAAAGGTAGCCGGGACATGGGGTGCAGGAGCCGGGCTCACTACCTGGAAGCAGCAAATGAGCTCTGGCAGCCCGTTAGGAGCATCTGGATTGGGACACACGCCATGCGGCTTTCTAAAGGCAAAGCTGTCTTCACCATCCTCTGCCACCTCCTCCTCCTCTCCTCCCCAGGGCTGCCGGTGAAGTGCGGCAGGGCTGGGGCGGCTCTCCCGCTCAGAGAGCTCCGAGTCCTTCTCCACATCCACACAAACCCCCTCTCCACATGTCAGGTCCTCCTCGCTGGTGGAGCGGCTGGGTACCGCCTCCTCCTGCTCCTCCTTCTCTTTCACCTCCTCCTCGCTGCTTAGGGAGCAAGCACCAAAGTGCCAGCTGGGAGAAGGCTGTGAGGTGGGTGGCACTGGAGTCTCACTAAAAACTACTGACTGCTTTGAGCCCTCCCACGCAAAGCCAGTGTTAAAACTGCTCCACTCTGCCACTGCAGCCACATCCTCTTGGGAGAGAAAGTCACTCATTTTCTAAAAAGAAACGGATACACAAAAAAAGCCAGGGAGAGAGAGAGAAACAGAGCAGGGAGTTAAGGAGAGCAGGAGGTCAAAAGGCAACAAGGCAAAACATCAGGTTCTTATCATATATCACATCGCCAGTAACACATGCAAACAGTGGGGCTGGACACTGGAAAACCTCTGTGCTGTACCCAGTGCATTTACTGACACAGCCTCCCTGGTACATTAATAATCCACTCTCCTAACTTTTAAGGAATTAATATGAAAACAACTCTCTGCACCTAGAGGAAGAGCCACTACTAAGCACTTTTTGCTCAGTTTGGAATAATTTCAGTGTATCAAGTGGGGACTTGTATACATCCAAAACTTCCATGGGCAACAAAACCCACCCATTACTCCAAAACCATTCCCTGATTCTGCTTTAACTCCTTGAAACTTTTGTATCACTTTCTAACAAGATTCCCTGGGGAACCAAAAACTGTAATTTGTGCTTAAAATGTGAGGCCTGAAGCCTGTGGGTTATTTGGTATGATTAATTTTTTATACCCCAGAGGCTTTCACTTTTACTGACCTCCTCTCATGGCATACCTCAATAGTAAGGAAAGAGCAGGAGCCACTTCATGTAGGAACAAATATATGTTTTTCTTAGTATAATTTCAAGAAATGACTCTTCCCCCATTTCTCATGGGTACTTTTCAGTTCTCTGCTTCTTTATGTTGCAGACAGGTTAGCTGTTAGATTTCTAGTTATTAGAATTTCCAGCCTCTTGTGCTTCTCTTAATTTGTTGGGATATTGCTTAGCAAAATGCATTTAATAGGAATGGAGGGGAAAAGTTATTTCCCCTCACAGAGAAAGGTTATTTCTGATCCAAACCCACTTCCACATGTTTCTCCACTGGAGTATTTAAGGGAAGACGTCAAGGCAGTTTGCAGCTTCCTCCTGAGGGGCAGCTCCAATCTCTGCTCCCTGGGATGGGGACAGCAGCCAGGGCAGGGCTGGAGCTGGGCCAGGGCAGGCTCAGGCTGCAGAGCAGGGAAAGGTTCTTCCCCCAGAGGGTGCTGGCACTGCCCAGGCTCCCCAGGGAATGGGCACGGCCCCGAGGCTGCCAGAGCTCCAGGAGCCTTTGGACAGCGCTCCAGGGATGGACAGGGTGGGATGGCTGGGGGGTCTGGGCAGGGCCTGGGGTTGGACTGATCCCTGTGGGTCCCTCCCAACTTGGGATCTTCTGTGATATCACATCCAGATCCTACATTAATTTCCTAACACAAGACTCTACATTGCATTATTCCACAAAACAGAACATGAATGGCGTTATCAGCTGTGTACAGCCATGTCTTATCAGTTTAAAACTTGAATTTATATATTGCCAATATCCTGACCTTCCCTTAATTACAGATGCTAAACCTTGCAAATTATTCACAGAACCTTGAGAAAACATAGCTCATCTTCTGGGACATGCCTTAGGAGTGAGATTTCCTTATGTAAGAGCTGTGGCACTATTCAGCCAAGAGAAGAGTCACAGATAAAACAAAGAAGATTGAACAGTTACACAAACACTGATGTATTTAAGAGGCAAAAATCTGTATACAGTCAAAACAACCTCCCAGTTCCCTTTCCAGACAGATAAAATAATTTGCATTTTGGAAGCATCTCTCAGACAGATGCATAAAAGAACGGAGAGCTGGAATGGAGCCTGTGCTGTGCGTATTCTGGTCACCAGTAGAGCCAAGTGCAGCAGCAAACATGCAAGCTGGAAAGACAGAATGAAATCCTGATAAGATCAACTGATCAGAAGCATTTTTTGCCTTGCTTTCCTATCCCATTCATAAGGTGATAAACTAATGGGAAGGTATTTTTTTCTAGACAAAATCATCTATGTAAAACTCTGGTAGGAATTTCAGCATCTGTTACAAATTCTGATCTTATCAAGATTTGTTTTAAACTGCAAATGCCAAAGCATCCCTATGTTTAGGACTCAGAATTGCAGAGTTCCAAGCACACCTTGAGAGCCAGGAAACCTGAGAGGTGCCTGGACTGCCAACTACTCATTTCCAGGGACACAGCCCCAAACCAGTTAGGCCTAAATCAAGCATGAAGCAGTCAAACACAGAGTAAATTAAATACAGACACAATGCAATGACCCAGAAGAAACAAACTGACCCAGATATGAATGCAACTAAAGCACCACCCTTGAAATACAAATCTTTGTGCCCCTGAAGATACAGCTGAAGCATTGCAATGAAGTGACACACAATAATTCAGACTGGGGATAAATTAATAACAGGCTTAATTTCATGTTTGATACCAGTGGGCAAAAGGATTTATTTTTCTCAAAAAGTAGTTTTGTATAAACTGATTTGCCTGCATTCTTTCAAGACCCTGCTGTTTTGGATCCGATGTATTCGTATGACCCAGCTTCCCAGCGCTGTCAGACTGGATTTTTTTTTCATGCTGTTGCCTCTCTCTGTTGAATATCCCATTATTCCCAACCCAAATCAGACTACTATCCTGCAGAAAACTTAAGGAGTGCTAAAATTAAATAGTAACTGCCAGTTACTATTTAATGAAAATTGCTAAAATCATGAAATTATAGTGCACAGTAACTCCCTACAACCACCACATGAAATGCTAGGAATCCCAGCTGGTTAACACCTCCCAGTCCTGTTCTTTTCCAGCATGGCAATGGAATTGTTGATGCTGTTATTAGGTTATCCCCAAACAAAGATCCACAGAAGCTCACAGGCTCAGAGTGACTGTCTAGGGATGCACAAGGAGATGATGTTGCTTTGCAGCAAACCACACTCACCAGAGAGCGCTCCCAGATCAACTGATGCTCAATCTCACAGCTGGCAAAGCACTTGGGTAAAAAGTATTATAAAGCAGAAAACAAAAATCCTTATTTTACAGTAACCACCACTACCTTACAGAACTGCTTTGCCTTAAGGTAAAAATTAAAAATATTCAGAAGCTGTCCAAAACACCCTGGCATTGAAAAAAGATGGATGTTACCTATGGATTTGTGGTTTTCAATGGGTTTTTTCACTGCCATTGATCTGATCACAACATCCTGACCAGCCTACTCAGACAACAGACAGATAAAAGAGATTTTGACCAAAATTAAAAGTAATGCTAGAAAACACACAGTGTGCCTGAAACTTCAAAAGACTAAATTCTGTCATGAACAAGAGTCCAATACATTACACGACACACAGAAACCACCTCCAATCATTGCATCATTGACTTGGCAATGTGAAACCACCTCAAGATCAAGACTTAAATTATCAAAATAAGGTTGTTGGGCAATACGATTCCTCTGCCCACCCCCACTGGTCTCCTTCCCGATATTTTTGTGGGATAGATACTCTTGCATGAAGGGCTTTTTATCCCAAAACACCTCTGCAGAGAACAAAGTAATGGCATTGCAAGAGCTGCCATAGTGCAGCAGCAGCAGCAGGTGAAAAGAAGGGATAAAATCAGGATTTATAAATGCCATCAATTCTGTGCTGCTCATTCCACTTCCCTCATTCCATAAATGAAGTTACAGTTGTGCCAGGCTCATCTCAGGAATCAGCATTATGAGCAGTCAGAGAACTGCTTCCCTGTAATCTCACATAACATGGGATTCAAAATTGACTCTTGACACAGTCTCAAAACACAACCTGAGCTTCAACCAGAAAAAACACCACCAGAAGTTCATGTTGTATCACTGAGCTGAGGAACAGTGGTTCATTGGGAATGTGGTTTCTTCACTTACAAAACCCAAAAGGAGCATTTTTGTCCCCAGACTAACACAGCAGGTGGGACAGAGGCTCTTGTAGCTGAGCTGTGCAGGATCTGCCTCACTTCTGCTCTCAGAACAACTTTCTGCAATTGATTTTTCCTCCCTCTTCCAAAGCAAAGAGGGAGAAGGTATTAAGAGTGACATTAAGCATTTGGTAGAGGACTCCTGCAAACAAAGCCTGTCTTAAACCAAGCTGGATTTAATCCTCAATAGAATTATTCTGGTCAGTTTGAAATCTTAGAGCTGCAGCCTTGTGTTATCCCTCTCCCCAGGAGCACCCAACCCACAGCCAAGAGTGTCCAGCAGACCCTACACTCTGAATGCCATCAGCAGTGACTCAGGGTCTGATGGCTCCTGCTTTGAGAAAGTAATACTGAGAGTTAGTCCAAGGAAGTCATTAACACAGGTCATATATAGCTGTTTTGGTTAATAAGCAGTGGAAAGAAAGATCTGATTTGCAATAACATTTATTAATGGATAAATGTACATATTTACAAAGAAAAATCTGACAAAAAATACAAAACCAAAGAAGTGTTCCAAAAGAGAGCATTTTAGGTAAAAAATAAGTGTTTCTAGTCCCCACAGACTGACCCAATAGGACTGTCTACCATTGCTAAAAGATCCCAAAGGAGCCCAAACCAAGGCCAGTCCTTCCCTCCAGCCCCACAAACCACAACAGATGCAAACAGAGACACAACAGGAACCACCTATGTCACATTCTCCAGTGTCACCCACTAATAAGTACAGACCAAGGAGTTTCTGCATGAACCCGTAACCCTTTTTTGGGCTGAATTTATCCAGAAAGCTTCCTCCCTCATCCTGTAGGTCAGAACAGGCACCATCAAGTCATGACAAGAAAAGAAGAAAACCCAATAAACCAGCTGAACAATTCTCAGAGTGACAAATTACTGACACTGATGTGAAGTGAAAGACTTTGCCCATAACCATTAGGATCTGGACCTGATAATCCTTGTGGGTCCCTTCCAACTCAAGATATTTCATGATTCTATGTTAACCTTCCCAGGAGCCAGTGGTACAGCCAAGCCTCATTCCTCCAAACACAAACTACTTCCCTCGGTGCTGAGGAAACCCAGCTCTCCTGATTATTTCAGGATAGGAGGGAGATATGGAATACCTACTCTTTAGGGTCATCACTTGTTACTGGACAAATCACAAGAGAGGGGAGCCAGTCTTGGCTGAATACTGCCCTGACTGAGCTGCCCATGGAGAGTCCTCAGCTCACCTTCTATCACCTCCTAGTGAGGCAGAACATGGGAGGAGATGCAGCCAACACCCTCATTTATCTGCTCCCTTTTAGCAGTTGAAAAAGAAAAAAGGGATGTTGTTTTAGAGCAATGAAGACCTCAAGTATCATCACACACAGAGCACCACACCCAGCACAGCCTCAGAGCTGAATCTGAGTTCCAAGCTATTGGCTCTGGCCAACATCTGCGGCTTCAAAATACTGGTATCCACCTTTTCCTAAAGTAAGAAAGCACAAGAAACTACTGTGTGTTTTAAGTGGTGTTCAGAAGAGCTGGAATCCGGGTAAGGAAATTCAGGAAGTGAGTGTGGAGCTGTCAATATTGCAATGGGAAGCACTGAACCCTCAACAGCTCCCAATGGGATCCTACACATGAGCATCAAAGAGCTGAGTGACCACACCACCAAACACTGGGCAAAACTGCTGGCAGACTTCTCCTGCCTATGTCACCAGCATGCCGGTCAACAGAATGCCATTTTCTGCAGCAGGTCACATTGAAAAAACAGGATTTCTCATGCCAACCTGGATGAGGTGACACGCTGCAGACATTTGCAGCTTCCTTGCAGGAAGGATAACTCAGGTCTCCATCACTCACAGCCTGGCACCACACCAGCCAGGCTGGACAGGGTGTGTGAATGCCTTTGTCAATGGGTGCTGGTGCTGGGGCAGGCAGCCAGGAGCTGCTAGTGTTCCCAGCAAGTTTGTTCCTGAGGAAAAGAAGAGCAAAGTACATGTATTGGTTCCTTTATAGATCCCCTGAGATCTCAGCCCTTAATCAGCACTAGAGCCAATCAGTTCTCCCTGTGCACAGCGATGACAGCAGGACTAACAAAATCCTCCTCTTGGTGCTGCATCCTGTGCTGACATCGCAGGAAAAGGGGGAAACTACAGCACCAAGGTGTAAATGATATGGAATGTGCATAAATGGGATACAGAAGGTGCAAGAATGAGACCTTACGTGGATTGCCAGGGACTGTCACTCCCTTTGCATCACAAGCAAACAGGTAAAAAAGCAGAGGAGCGACTGGGAAAGGGGCTGTAGCCCAGCAGGAACATCCCTGGGGAGTTGGACAGATGAGGTTTCTGTACCTGGTAAGTTATAGGTTTCCTCTGTCAGGAGGGATCACATCTACCTGGATGAATATGGGTAACTGGCCTCTAAACTGCCAGAGAAATAGAAAGCATTTGTTCAATTTCTTTATATCTGCAACGATAATTGGTATATAATCCCAAAAAAGTTCCTGAGCGTTCTCAGGAGTGTAAAGTATTCAAGGTCTTTTGCTGATGACAACCAGCCTTATCTCAGGATTAAAAAAGAGAGAAAGAGACCATTTGAACTAAGGAGTTACAGAATTGAGTAAAAGTGACATAGCCCATCTCTTATCCCGCTGGGATGAGACATCCTGAGCACTCTGGTCTAAGGTTGCTCTGGGCAAAGTTTTAGACTTCAGGTCCTTTGGAAATAGGTGACAGAGCTACAGAAACCATGCCTTTGTGAAAGCCACCAGTGTGGCTTCCAAGTTCTTGTCATAGACCAGAAATGCAGTAAACTCAGCAGTGCTCACTACAGCATCCCAAGTAGCGATCCTGAACAATGGCTTTGGGAAGGAAGCACCTGTGTGTTCAACCTCCAGGAAATATGGACAGAAAATGGACAGAGATCCAAGCAACTCCTGTTTCTTCCCTCTCCATGCCAGGGTGGGGAGAACAAACAATCCCTGCTCTTCTCAAACTGTTACCACATTGGGAAGGAGATGCAGGCAGGAAATGCCAGCCACAAGTATCCCAACTTCTTCCATCCTGCATTTTCTGCACAGCACATGGCACCTCCCCACGGCTCCTCTCCAGGGCCCACCTTGCTCTTCCTAAACTCTACACCAAATATGCTGACGTCCAAGTGCATTCCAAGGGATGCTCCAAGGATTCAGGGACACAGGCTGCCGACAACCTCCTCCGCATCACTCTACGCCTGGACAACAACCCTCAGACTTTGACTCTTCCTAGTGCCAAAGGAGGAAGATTGTGTATTAAAGGCAGTGTATTAAAAAGGGAAGAATATTTTCCAATCACAAAACAAAGTCCTAAAGGCACAAACTGGTGAACAAATCAGAGGAGGTTACAAGAGGAATTGGAAAGATTCCTGTGGGATTAAAACAAAGGGTTTCACTAGCAACCTAAGTTTCTGAGACAGCATTTAGAGCCTCAACCTGTACATTGAGAGCAAGAGGTGGCTTGAGTGGTCCATGACATCCCACGGACCCTCAGACCAGACAGCACATGCCATTTTTGCCTTATCCCTTCAAGCTTATCTGCTAGCTTCCTAAATAACACTGTTTACACAGATACAGATCTAGAAAGGGTTATAAATACAGTATTTATATATATTCACACATTTCAGTCCATGTAATAAAGGCCTGCTCCTTTCTTTTCCATGCTGCTGGAGCAGCTGCCACCACTGGTGACACTGGGGGTGTTCTCAGAGTGACTGTGTCCAGCCCAGTCCTCCAGAGGACACAAGAGAACACAGATTAGTGCTGAAAGGAGCAATGAGCAGCTCAGCTCAGCTCCATTGTTACTATTTACAGAAAAGAAACCCCTTAGACACAAAGTCCCACCTTCCCTCCAGCTCACAAACTAGCTCTTCTCAGTCCAGCTCGGCTGGAGTCTGCACAGCTCAGCCAGGATAACTTGGATAAATGGAAGCATCATCCAGACACTTACATTGTAGGCAATAAACAACCAGCATGCAACGGTTTGGTTAAAGAAGTCAAAAACAATCAAGGGTTTTAACATTAGAAGTGTGTCCTGTTGTGGCCAAGCCAACATGCCAACAGAGGGAATGCTCGAACACCAGGTAACTCCATCCTTGTGACCCGAGTGAACATGCGTCAGTTAGTTCCACACAAATTAAATAAAACACATCCCAAGTGCACCAAGACCATCAGATTCCAAAGAAATTATTAATCTATGAATACAATAAATATCTCCTTGCAATGGGTTTTCTCCTGTAACACTATGCATCTTCTTGGAAACGAGAATAGGGGTGGAGAGGGAAGCTGGTATACTTTGTCAAAGGCTTCCCCTACTAGGAAATGAAAAACTGACCCTAAGTTATTACCAAGAGCAGCAGTGAGAACCAGCACTTTTTATTTAAATGCCAATCTGAGTTTCCTAGAAATTGAGTGGTTATGGATTAGATTCCAATGTTCCTCCTAGAGAGTCAACCTCTTGTTGCCCACAGAGGCTGTGGACTTTGCATGGCTGGAATTGTTCAAGGCCAGATTGGATAGGACTTGGAACAACATGGTCCAGGGGAAGGTTCCCTGCCCATAGCATGGGGTGGAACAAGATGATCTTTATGGGCCCTTCCAGCCCCAAACCATTCCAGGATTCTGTGATTCAGCAGATTCCTGTAAATCCCCTTTTAGATCAGTGTCAAATGTTCTTCAGCTTGTAAATATCTTACACTTAAAACAAGCTTAAAAGCAATTCTCCAGCAACTCCTATGGGAAGTCTTCAGGAAATCAGGACTTGGGAAATCAGACTCTCTTCTCATGATTTCCTCCTCCCCGTCTGCCCTCCCACAGCAGTTGGGAACATAGTTAAAAGAATTTGCTTTTACACCACAGGAAACTTCAGAATGGACCTGGCAATCCACAACCACTCCTGTCAGGTTCCATCACAGCCACGTAAGGACATACAGTGGGATTAACACGACAGTCACAGGGTGTCCCTCCCTGGGACAGTGAACTACGGAGATCAAAGACCAGGACAAGGAAGATGCAGCAGAGACTACAGCCAAGAAATTCAGGAGCTTTGGTCTTGAGGTTTCAACATGACCCTGTTGCCACTCAGAGAAAGAGCAGCCACCAAACAGTCAGTGCTATGACCAGGAGAAAGGACATCATAAAGGGAATACGTGGAGAAGGAAAAATGCTAGAGTACAGCTGACACTTTTTGAGTGATTTCTGGTCTTCAGGGATTGCAATAGAAACCTTTGGAAGAGTTGCTTCACTTGCTGGCCGGGAAAAGGCTGTCTCAGTAGATATCTCCTGCTTTTTTAGTTTGTCTTCATCCTGTACTAACACAGGCCGTTCCCGTGTCTGCTTTCATGGTAGAAGATCAAGAAAGACAGAGAGAGATGAACAAAAATGACAGATGGAAAGTGCCCAAAACGACACTTGGAGATGTGCAAAGCATTAGGGCAGGTCTTCTCAACATAAAATAAACTGCCCTGGGGAGCAGAGCTGCTGGTGGCCTGGGTCACACCAGCCCTGGAGCTACAGAACCATGTTCTCTCTGCAGAGCCCATCAACATCTGCATCAGGGTCATGGGTGTTTGGTGCCTGCCCTCCCAGAAAAGTGGATGCCCAAAACCTTCCACAGTGTTCTGGAATTGGAATGATGAGAAAAAAGTTTGAGGCATCTGAAACAGGAATGGTGCAGTACAAAATGTGGTCTCTGACAACTTCCTAATCTACAGTGCCCTTAAAACCCAGCATTTGGAAAATGCAAGGGAACAGTCAGACTGCAGAGCAGACACAAAATGTTTTTCCAAAGTTCTGACAAGAGTATCAAAATTTTGATTGGTTTGAAAATTCTACTGAACAAGTGAAAAACTGTAAATCTTAGAAATCCTACACATGGAACAGGCGGAGTGGCAGTAGGAGCAGTGCAAACTCCTGGAATTTTGCTCCATGTTTTAGCATTTTTGTTTCTGGAGTCTAAAGAAGGATAAAACCCCAGAATGAATAAATCAGCATACAGGACCATGCAAGGGCTTCAGCACTTCTGCTGAAGAAAGGAAAGATTGTGGGAATGTTGCTGTTCAGTAACTCTGCATCCCTTTATTTTGTCAGCCCTGGTCAAACCCAAGTGTACTTAGGAGAGGAAAAACTTGGCTCTAAGCTCCCTCAGCTGAGCCAACCTCCGTTGGTCAGTGTGGTATTTTGGGACTGGTTCTTTGCACACCCCTAAGTGGTGAGAATTTGGGAGAAAGTAGCTGGGAGACTGGGCAGCAAAAGAAAATATAAAATGCAAGAGTAACATGATCGTTAAAACAAAAAAAAAAAAAAAAGGAAAGAAAGACAACATAAAAAGAACAGGGAATAGTTACATTTTCAGAATTGCTTTTGTCTCCGAATACATGGTTATATTGGTCATGCAGCTTTTTCGAACCAGCCATGCACCAAAATAAGCAAAAATAGAAAGCTGCAAAAGCTGCAGCAGTGCCAAAGTCCTCTGGGTGAGAGTTATGAAACTACTTCATGTAGCCAAAAGAAAAATGTTATCCAGCAGCTGCTGTTGAGTTTTTGCTCAGTGCCATTGCAATAGCAAGTCTGGGTCAGAAGCACAGATTAGAGCAGCAGCTTTACCTCAAGCCCACCAACCTGTCTCTCAGAAGATGGGACAGTGACTTTCTTGACCTGGACATACAAAGTGTGTTAAGGTTCAGTAGTCTCGTAATAAAACATACAGGAATAGCAGAAAAGTGGCCCCTGGCAAAAAAACTCCTTGGCTACTAAGGCAGGGTGAAGGTACCATCATGAACAGAAGCAATGGCTTTGCATCATGATTTACCATCTTTAATTACCATCTGATTTATGATCCTTCAACACATGCAGGTGAGGGAAAACTTTCTCCCCAGTCAGTGCCTGGGGAAGATACATTTCTGGAAGTTCAGAGCAGGACATGGCCACCTCAGAGTGAGATCACTTTAAAGAGGACCAGATTAAGAAGGAACTTCCAGAAATGCAAATCTAGGGCTGACACCAATTCTGCAGTGTTGCAAGACCCACTGCAACCTTAAATGGGACAAGCCCATGCCATACAGTTATGGTGACCAGCAGCCCTTCAAAGTCTCAGTGTGGTCACTTTGCAAGAAATTCTTCATAAAAACCAAGAATAACATTCTTGAACTGCAGTTGTGGAGCTTGGGAGCCTCTGCTGTGTCCCACCCGCATCCTAAAACCCACTGCTCACCCACTGTGAGCAGAGCTCTGCTGCCCACATTCCTGGGGAATCTACAGTGAGGTTCGGCCACAGAAAACAAAGTCTATTCATGTGTTAAATGGTAATCCCAATGATAGGCTGCCCAGAGAAGCTGTGGCTGCCCCTGGATCCCTGGAAGTGTCCAAGGCCAGGCTGGATGGGGCTTGGAGGAACCTGGGACAGTGGAAGGTGTCCCTGCCCATGGCAGGAGGAGCACTGGATGGGCTTTAAATTCCCTTCCAATCCAAACCATTCTGAAATTCTGTAACAACCAACTCTGATTAAGTTCATTTTGCAGATCTCATTTTTCTAGCAGGCAAAAAAAGCCCTCTAGCTGTCCTGGCTTTGCTCCAAGCTTTGAGGAGGCTGTAGAAAACTTGGTGTCAAACCCCTTGTGCATGTCACAATAACCCTCCATCCACTTCAAGATTATTTCCTAATTAATAAGTAGCTGCCTTGTTTGAACACAAAATACTAGTTCATCTGCAGGGCTGCAGGAAGGAAGGGGAAAAACTGGGCTTTCAACCAGGAGAGTCCTCAATTGCCACTACTAGTAGTCAGGATGCAGTTTTTCTGTTGCAATAAAAAACTACATTTACTTCTTAAAAAACCGATTACCACAGGCACTAACTACAGTTCTACTCATAGGCTCCAAATCTGAACCAGTTACCACCAGTATGACACAGAGGTGTCTGTTAGCCGAGAAGAAACCAGCTGGTGACTGGTTTTTCCTTGAAAAAATTACCTTTTTAAGGAAATTAGCAGAGAAACTGTGAGTGTACGTGGTTACTAACACACAGTTCCTGGAAAGAGGGAGATTCCCATCGTGTTTGAACAGCCCTGCTGTGGCCATACCAGGAGTCTTCTCAAAGCCTCCAGGGCAGATCAGCACCTGGAGTTCCTAATGCAAGTCTAAATCCAATGACATATCCGATTAACTGGAGAATAAAGTGATTCCAGAAAAACAATCCCATCCCAGTGTTTCTCCACTGGGTTATCTGCAATGTTATCTCTAAAGTAATAATTTAGGTCTCGGATTTTGGATTTGTCAGGTTTTTCTCCACATTTTGGGGAGATCTGGGAATGAGGCTGTCCCCAAACCAGCCATGCGAAGTGCTTTCTAGCATCACACTGACAGCAACACTAGGAAAAGCAGCATCAATACCAGTTGAGGAACTCTTACATCCTTCTCTACCAAAAAATTGTATTTTTTATGATACTACGACTAAAGCTTCGATTCTCTCAGAGAACATTCTACATGTTACAAGTCAATACTAACTATTAAAATTGAAAATAAGAAGAAGCTAAGGGGAGCTGAATCCCACACTGCAGTGCTGCCCCTTGGAACAGCCCATGCCGAGGTACTCACTCCATCCGTTCCCGTGGGAATCTGCCCGTTGACGTTGAGGCTTCGGAAAGGGGAGTGGGTGGACAAACGTTTGTCCCACTCACTCGGCCGAGGCTCTGGGACAGACTCCATGAAGTTCTTCTTCAACTCACTGATGTTGGCATGGTGCTTCTTTATTTCTTCCTGGGTCTTATCTAGATCCTATCAGCAAAAGGACAGGATAAGTGAAGGGACACGGAGAGACTCGGGACTGCCTAAGCTGTGTTTAGCAAAGCTGCACTCAGCAGAGCTGCTGACAACTTCCCAAACTCTGCTCACACTGCAAACACACAAAGGGAGCGTCCTCTCTCCTCCTCTTTGATTAACTGGGATAAACTGCAGCTCTGGAATGGGGTCTCCTCCAGCAGCGGGACATGCCATTGGTTCATCTCAAGTTACACCAAACCAGGTGACAGCTGAGCTGGAATATCATGGATTTTCCCCAAAGAGAATTTTTTAAAGTTGCCAGACTATGTTTCTTTGAGTTATTTAATTTAACATCTTTAAATTTCGTGGGTTTGGTTTATTTTCCCTCTGCTAGCCTGAGTATTTCAAGGTATTAATACAATTGATGATAAAGAAAATGTTTTCCCAATTTTATTTACTCTCTTCATACCTGATTCTCTTTTATCCTAGCAGAAATTATCTTTTCTTCCAGAATATCCCCATTACCATTTTTCCCCTCCTTCTCATCTCATCCCTCCAGGAGCTATCATAGGAGATTTTAGACTCCAGAAACAAAGATGAGATGATTTTTTTTTTTTTTAAATCAAACTGAAAATTCATTTTATATGCTGGATCAACCAAGAAACTCCTGATAAAATTTTTCACTTGGAAAAAATGAGATTTTAACTCTGTGATGCCAGTTTACAGCATAAACACACAGACTTCAAGTCAAGTCAGCTTGTTAAAAATAGTTCTTCCTTACAAGCAAAACAGAAGCTGTAGAAAAGAAAGCTTTTGCATAAGCCAAATGACAACCTTTCAGGACAGGGCCAAAAAGCAGCAAGAAAGGGGGAAATCAAGGTCAGTAAAAGCATCACCAGGAAATTCCACTGTTTTTGTGCTTTTAGTGTTACTTAGCCCATTGATTTTAGAAGATGGGACAGCAAACGCATCCCTAAAAGAGGGCTCTCCCAAAAATCTGCATTCCTGCAGCTCACCCAGGACACACCACCCTCCCTCCACAGGGCTAAACCTCAAATGCCTCTTTAACAATATTTGCTCTTTTTGGCATAGTTCTGGGGGGAAAATAACAATTTTTGGATTGTAGATGAAGGTGCCTTGCCTAATGCAAGTGCCTGTTAGGTAGGAAAAAACAGCAGTAATGAGTCTGCTGTGGACTCTGGGGTAAATCCCTGCCTGCTCCAAGAACCCTACAGCTGCTCCTGGTTCACAGAAGAAAGAAGAACCACCTTGGCTTTCCAGCACTGCACAGAAGCAGAGCCTGGGAGGGCTGGCAGAGAAGCCAAAGCCACAAGGAGCTATGTGGAGCCAGGTCTGGGAAGCACCCTGAGGAACCAGCTTGCTCAGCATTACCCTTTTCCTCCTATTTTTCCTTTTCTGTAGGAATCCGGTGTGCATGTGGAGTATTAAAAGGCTTTCAAGTAAAATCAACAGGCAGCTTCAAGAGGGTGAGGTCTGCCAGGAAAATACCTGATCTGCCAAGTGCATGGATTAAAAAAATAAAGGGAATAAAGGGGGTGAGCCCTTTTGTAGGGGAGGGCTGGAGCACCTGCAACAGAACTGTGGGAAGGGGAGGGGGGAGGGAAAGGGCTTGGAGGCAAGTACTGCACTGACAGGAAAAAGGAGGTTAGAAGCAATGACAAAGCTCTGTTTAGGGCTGGGGAATTGGAGCTGTTTGAGTTGGATGAAAAAGCAACAGGCACGGTCTTCAGAGTGCTCTGGCAATGGCCAAACTCTGCCTATCATGTGTAGACCCTACACTTGTGACTCAAAGCTCTATGCTGTAGCAGTCAACAAAATCACTACCCAACACCTACCCCCCCACCCCAAAAAAACAAACAAACAAAAAAGACTTTGAACATTCTGATGAGGAGAAGGCAGTTAGTACACTCCACTCCAAGAGATACCACCAGGGAAACCCTACAAGCTGTTGGTGCTGCAAGTTTGAGTAGAAACACAGAACACAGGACCAGAGAATCAGAAGCCACAAAACATCTTCCATAACAGAGTGTATTAAAGAAAATAAAATATATGATTGGCATGGTCTGTTCTGAGACTGAGCTTAGGTGAAACCAAGTGGAAAAGGCTCCCAAATCCAAAGAGAAGAGCTGTAATGTGGTAGGATGAGCCACCTGGGACCACTGACCCTCTCTATCAGATCCAGAGGGACCTGGCACTGAGGCAGGATGGGGCTCAAGTGCGGTGAGGTGCTGCAAGGCCAGGAAGGGCTGGGACGAGGATGGAAAAGCTGCAAACACCACTGCAGCACCCAAAACGATCCCTCCTGCCTGAAACAACATAGATATTGTGATGGCCTGGACACCACAGAGGTGACAATTTCACAGAATCCTGGAACGGTTTGGGTTGGAAAGGAACTTAAAGCCCATCCCATTTTCCCCTGCCCTGGGCAGGGACACCTTCCACTATCCCAGGTTGCTCCAAATCCAGTCCAACCTGGCCTTGGGACACTTCCAGAGATGGGGCAGCCACAGTTGCTCTAGACAGTCTGCCCCAATTTCCAGCAGCTTATCCTGAATTTTGTATTTTCACAGACTGGCTTTTCCCCCAGGAAAATAATTTGTTTCAAGCAATGAAAAACTGGTCATTGAGCTCCTCACTACAATCCATGACCCTCTGAGCAGCCAGCAGGTCCCAGAGCAGATCTGAGCACTGCCAATCATGTATTTTGGGAAGGTATGAGAAAATGAAAGTCAGAAGAGGAAGAAGGCCTGCACATCATCATGTTTACTGTCACCATGCAGAAGCATAATTAAAAAATCAAATCAAAACAAAAGGTTTTTCATGCAAGAGCATGCAAAAACAAAGGCAGCAGCAGAAGAGGAAGTTCAGTGCAGATGCAGAAGGTTTAGCAAATGCAACTCAAAAAAAGCTTCAAGTTCATACAAACCTCCAACATTAAATTGCTATGCCTGATATAAATGTTTTCACCATCTAGCCTCTTTGATCTCTTCTGTGAAAATGAAAGAAAAGGGGGAAACAAAACAAAAAAAAGGCACAAAAAATTAAAACATTGGTCTTGCGGGATTGATAAATCGGCAAATTAAAAAGTTAACTCAAGGTTGGGAGTGCAGCGCTGTGGCAGCATGGGGTGGGAATTCCCGCTGGGAATGGGAGTCTGGCTCATGGAGAATGGGAGATGCAATGAGTCCTTTAAAGAGACAGTTCCCAGGGGACCCTGACGCTCGACCACAGAGACAATTCCTGGTTTTCTGTGGAAGCCTGGAACAATCACCACACCACATTCCTGAGAGATGCAGGCCCACCCCTGAGCTCCAGGCTGCACTGCCTGGGGGAACTTCTACGAGGTCCCAATGTGCACAGCAAATGCACCTTAATCTCTTTGCCATCTTGGATGTTTCCTTATTACTTAATCAATACCAAAAAATCTTTGTCCTGATTTTTGTTTTGCATTTCCTGCAATGCAGGCAACATTTAGTTTCGAACTAAAATTGTTACAGAGAAGAAATTTCATAAATCAAACCAAGTGTGTTTCTTTTGAACATTCAACATGCATAATTTCAGCAATCAGGTTGTCTATGCAACAAAAAGCTATTAATTTCCAAATCAAGTATTTGATATTTTAAAGATAACCAACACCCCAACCCAAAGCCCATGGAGAAATTGGAGCACTGTCTTTTTAAAAAGGTTACAGATGCATGAATGATATGGCAAATTTGGCCGGTGAAAGGGTAAAATGGCTAACCTTCCTCATTCTTATCAGCTCTTCCTCTTTTTCTGCAGGCTGCTGCTGTTGGGCAGTGATTAAAAAAAAAAAAAAAAAAAAAAAAAAAAAAAAGAGTTGTTCGTTCATTTAACTGTATCGAACCTTGGGGGAAAAAAAAGAGTTTGAGCAACCTAAGCTGAATTATTAGCACAAACCTGGGGCTGGGCACCATTCGTGGTGGGGACTGTGACCTCAATGTGTGTTTTCCTCACCTACATTTAAGAAATAAATTGGTAAAAACATTTCTTGTTAGTAGATTTGTTTCAAGAAACCATTTAGTTTCCAAACACAGCTGCATAAAGTTGGTTTTAAAGTGCTGGGGTAACATGCAAAAACCAACACGCAGCCCTGGGCAGGGGTTAATGACGCAGCAGCTACCCAGCATTCTGTTAGTCAACAGCATGGTAAATAATTCCTCCAGCTTGAGAATTATTTGTATTTGAAACCAGTGCTCTCCAGTGCTGCTGAAGAAGGGCTTCCCACTTGCATTAGCTTGGTCAGGCAATGTTTTCAAATGGCATTTGCAGCTGGATCTCCCAGTGAATATCCAAACAAAGCAACATGCTTGAATTAACACAGACCTTCCCAAAACCAGAAATTTTTGGTTATATCACAGGTATTATGTTGGCAGAGGCAGTAAGAAGAGGCACAGCTACAAAACCAAGTCTAACATCACAAACTAGGTTCTTTCCTGTCTGGAAGTAGAGAGCCAAGATTGTTTTAACACTCTAAGGGAAGTATTTTAGGGAAACTGGATTGCCAAGTACTCTGAAGGCAAAACCATCAGTGGGTGTTAAAAGAAGTGCTGCAGCTCCACTGGAAAAACAGTAAATTTGGTGTGTTCAAAGCCACGTTTTCCACCCACATCTATATTTAAAGGGGAAAAAATCCAATGTTTAAGCATTTAGGAAAAAATCCTGTAATAAGTATGATGTGATAAGTAAAATTTTCTTGTTCTGTTTAACATGAGGGAAAGGGAGCAGCTGGGCAAGAACAGCAGGGCAGGATCTCTGTGCTGTGATTCCCACCCCACAGTGCCAGCCTGAATTTCTCTTCAGCAGTTTCATTTAAAAGTTACTGTTCAGGCAGGCCACGGAATTTTTTGAAGCAACTGCCCTTTCCTCACCTCCCTCTCCAAACCTTAATTTATAGGAATCTTCCCTGGAGATGCTCATACAAGACCCACTGTGTGATATGCTTAGAATTATGTGGTTCCAGCAATGCTGAGAACAGCTAAATTTTGGAGTAGTGTGAAAATTGTGTCTCAAGGCAAACACTTCTGCTGCACCACTGCAAGGTTTCAGTAAGTCAGTAAGATCTGCTGAATATTAAGAACACTGTAATATCAACAATAGTTTTGTACATTATTTTGACTAATTAGAACAGCACACACGTATCAACCTCAGCAAAAAACTCAGACATTTGTAGAAAAATCAAATAATGGTTAAAAATACTGAATTTAAACAATAAACTCCTCAAGGTCTCACCAGTGCCATTTTCAATGGCAGTTTTAGTCCAGTTTGCAGCACTGTATTACCAGCTCTCACAGCAAAAGCCTATTACCAAGGTGAAAAACATCCCAGCACTGGGCTGCAGACCAGATCCATTATCACTGATTTCACCAGAATTCCCTCCTGCTGTATTACCAGGAATCAGAGGACACAGCCTGGTCATGGGTGAGCTCTGAACTCTGATTCCATGATCATGTGCAGCTCATGCCAGGGTTTTTAACCATCTATCAGGAGGCTGCAGTTGCTTTAATTACAACCACCAAAACCCGACTGCCCTGGAGCTCTTTATTCCACCTGGAATGTCACAGCTGGGATTTCCCTGGCACCCAGATCCCTGTGCCTGCTCCCACCCAACACTGGGGAGAGGGATAAAACCCTTATCTCCCAGGACAGAGCTGCTGCTTTGGGGTGACTTCTTGAGCCATGCTCCAGCTTGGCTCTTCCCAAGAGACTCCGCTCTGACCTACCCTTGAGGCATCCACTGGCTCCTTGGGTTTCTCCGGTGGAAATTCTTCATGTCTCACATCAGATTTTGCTGTTTCCTTCCCTACTTTAGATGTGGCCATGTCCTTCACGATAGACTTAGCTGGGGCTGCCTCTGCAGGGTGGCTCTGAGCGATGGCCGGGGCTGAAGTGGGCCGGGGACTCCGTTCTGGCGTTATCACAGCCACTGCTGAGGATGGGGGACAGACAGGGACAAGGTTCAGAGCAGGTAACTTTTGAAAGGACTAGGCAAAGTCTTTCCAAATTACAGTGCTGTCATTTAAAAAGAAAGGGAGAAGGAGGAGGAGAATGAAAGAAAAGGGAAAAGAAATAAGGATGTTGAGCAAAGCAGCTTGTGCATTTAGTACAGGAGAGTTGAGATTATTTTCCTTATGGTTTAAAATAAAATCAAATAAAACCCCACACCAGATGGTTTACAAAAAGCAAGCTTGCACTCTGCAGAGAAGCCACACCAGAAAGGCAAATCTATTTTTGACATTGTGCCATGGATTTCTGGGTCCTTCACAGATAATTGACACATCCACTCCAATGCAACTAGAAAAGACACAGTGTGAGGAGTTCTGTACTCATGGGCATCTCCTCAAGCAGAAACAGATGGCTTCTGGAAGAGAAACACAGGCTTTCCCTGCTGCCCCCAAAAATAACCAACAAGCATTGCTCTAGAAAACCTCTCAGCAACTTCCCAGTGGGTTTCAAGGCAGGCTGGGGCTGTGTGTCCCAGCTGGGTATCTCCACGGCAGCACAGTGGGAAGATACCCAGCACCTCTAGGCCAGTGACAGTGCAGAAATGAACAGCGTGCTGCCAAAAAATCATCTTTTCAGAGGATGACAGTTATAAACACAAGCACTAGGTCCACATGAAATTAACTGCCTACTCCTCTCCATCAGTTCCTGATTTGCCAGGTAGTTGCCCGACCCCAAGGAAATATTCAAGCCAAAGCTGTGTGAAAAGCAAGCCCAAATTAATTTTCTGTGTGTAGTTAGGGATACAATCAGCTATTTGATTCTGCTGGTGTTGGTTTTTAGGGATGTTTCACTAAAAAGATACCCTGTAACATAAAATCTATTTTTGATGTGGTCTCAACACTTTCAAAATCATAGTTTGCAGCAGGATCATACTGTGTATCCTGTTCCAGCCAACATGAGGTCACTCATGTCCAGCCAGTCACTCCTAGAAAATTTGCTGCTAAAATAAAAACTGTAATTTCAAGCAACACCTCAGTAAGAATTCCTGTTGCACTGAAAAGGTAACAACAGCTCATCTGTGTCTTAATAAAACACAGAGAGAGTAAGATATCAATGTGGCCAAAAATGTACAAGGTGGAGGCAAAAGAATTTTTTTGTATTTCTGAATTTCCAGAGATTGTAATCACACTTTCAAGATAAACTCTTGGACACCACATCCTGTTATAAACAACCTTAAAACCCACCCCACCACTGCCAGCTCCACTCTCCCCGTGCTCCTCAGCACAGCAATTCATTTCTGTGACCCAGACAGTGTGTTATCCTCTTCGAAGGACAATCAGTGCTGTGTCCCAATGTATTCATGTCACGGAAGCAGTGACAGCCGCTGGGAAGGTTGTACAGAGGTGAGATGGCAGGGACAGCCGGGATGACGAGGATGCTGGGAGTGCAAAGCTGTCATTGTGGTGGTACCTGACTCCTTCGGCAACGGCTCTAGTTCTCTCACCACCATCATTTTCTCTTCCTTCTCCTCCTCCTCCTCCTCCTCTTCAATTGGGCTTATCTCAATACTGCCAAGATCACGTTTGGCTAAAAAAGTACGGATGTGTTAAAATGCCTCCTTAAGGAGGAAGCAGCAAAGGAAATATTGCCACCAGTAAATCTGCAGGGCCATCTTTCTTGCTGCTGCCCCAGAGCATCAAGACATGCAGGAAAAATGGTAAGAGACACCAAGTTTCTCCCGTGCCATCCAACAATGAGTTCTGGGCTGCCAGAACTGTATTTTAGTTAACCTTTCCTGATTTACTGCCTTTGGCTATTTTGACACATGATTTAAACACAGTAAAAAGCACTAAGATATTAAACATAGGTTGGAAAGATAGGATGATTTTTAAGGTCCCTTCCAATCCAAACCATTCTAGAATTCTATGACTAATCACCATCACCATGGCCACCACCTCACCAACAGTCCCTAGTGAGAGCAGGAAACCCAGGAGGATAAACGCAGGAGGTGGATGAGAAAGGGCAGCTACGGCAGGAGACGGATGTGCTCAGGTCTGACACCAGCTGATGTCCAACCTGCTGCCATACATCATGTGGAATAGAGAATCACAGAATCTGCTGAGTTGGAAGAGACCCACAGGAATCATACAGTCCAATTCCTGGTCCTGTACAGAACATCCCAAAAATCCCACCCGGTGCCTGAAAGCATTGTCCAGATGTTCCTGGAGCTCTGGCAGCCTTGGGGTCATGACTGTCCTCCAGTGGTTTTCATACTAACTAAAGAAACATCTGACATTCCCAGTTACCTCCCTCTATGGCTACAATCTCCTCTTCCTGCAACAAATGATCAACTCTAATTTATGATTAATATGAATCTGCTACAGCAGTGATGTTGCTCTGACATCCTTCTCCAACTAGGCTGGTAGCAGCTCCCTAGTGAAGAAATAAAGTGGAATATAGGTGACCTCCAGCAGGCCCAGATCTCGTAACCTGATTTCCAGGCACTGCACACTCCTACAGCTCAGGGGAACAAACCTCACAAGAAGGGACAGTATGGGAGAAGCTTTAAGAGGCCACTGCACACTCATTTCCACACACAGCCAGGGCATGGCACCCCCTCACTGCACCCAGAGCACACCTGAAAAGCAGCACACGGCAAAGCCAGGTGGGATTGTAGAGCCAACAAACACCACTTCAACCAGTGTAACCTCTGTCCTACAGCACTGCATCACTTCACCCCAGCAGCAACAGCACAGGACCACTGCCACCAAACACCACTGTGGCTGTACCTGACCGTGGCTGCATCAGCTCCGCTGACTTTGGCTTGACAACAGGAACCTTAACCACCTCTACCTTCTCCTCCTCTTCCTCCTCTGCAATGGGTTTCATTTCAAAAGTTTCAAGAGTGTGTTTGGCTAGAAAGAGGTTTGCAGGTGTTAATGGGGGTTGGAGACCCACACAGACACACAATGGTCACCACAGCAAGGAGTGAAGAGATCCTTCTCAGTAGCTGGGAACAGCAAGGAGGCTTGCAGGCAGCTCAATAGTCATTTTCCACCATGGAACTGTGTGTCAGTCCTTCTAGTGCTGTCAGACCCAACAGTGTATTGGATGAGAGGAGGAAAGAACACAAAAATAAGCTTTATGGGCTCCTTGCCCAGGAAAGAAGACGTGGGACACATGAACAGCTCTTGAGCATGGAACTAGCAAGGGCAAAATCCAGGAAAAACACAACCAGTCAAAAACCTATATAAAATCTAGCAGCTTTAATTAAATGTAATTGAGTGATTAACTTCAAATCTACCCTGGTGTCTGAAATTCTCCACCTCCTGCTTTTACAGCATCGGGCTTTCCCCACCAAAAGATGCTGATTAGTAAGGATTCCAGGAATATCCATGGAGGGGAAGTTTGCCACGCTTCATGAAAATTTGATCTAGATACTAGAAAAGCAGTAACGCAGTCAAAAGTACACACTAAAAAATTCTGGGTGGGGAGAGGGTACCCAAAGCATTTGTATGTGAGTTATCTCCAGCCCTAACGCACCACAGGTGGTCACTATCCAAGTGATGCAGACTGCAAGTATTTGCAACATTGCTTCTGTGATACACTTAGTAGTATTCAAACCTGCTGTTCTACCTACGTACCTCTTAAGGACATTCATATTTATTAGCAGTACCTATCCTAAGAGAAATATAAACTCCACAGAGTAAAATGGGTAGCGTTTCTTGAACACCAAAACACCCAACCCAAAATGGCAAGAAGGTCCTAGGTTGCAGGTTTTCAGAAGCTTCACGAGAAGTTTTAAAATCAAACTTTAAAGTTTTCAAATCCATATATACAAAACTACCCACATTTAACAAGAGAGTTCTCAAGTGCCAGCATGTCCTAATCTTTTCCCCACCTCTCCACAAGAATTGCAGTCTAATGAGGTGCAAGGTGGAAATTTAAGGAGCCTCCCAGAGCTGGGCTGTGTCTCCTCTCACTGTGAAACTCTTCTTGCAAAGAAATGAAAAGAGAAAGCCATCAGATTTGGTGAAAATTGGAAATCGTCAGGAACAAGCATGTAGAGGATAGGAAAGGCACTGCAGAGAGTTTTAGCCGCCACCACAGCTATACCTGGCTTCTCTCGGATCTGATCCGCAGGTTTTGGTTCAGGAACCTCAACCACCACCACCTCCTTCTGCTTCTCTTCCTCTACGGTTTTGAATTCAACCTTTTGAGTCGCACGTTTAGCTGAAGAAACGGGGCACACATTAACAACCACCCGCATGGCCAAGGTGCAGACATCAAGGGGGCAGGAGTGTCAAATTCCCAGGCTGCTTTTTTCCAAGCTCTGAAATCCAGGTGTAGCACTGCAGCTGCATTTTCTCTACTCATCTGGGGTCATAATGGCACGGCTGATGGGCAACCAGCAGCATAGGTCCCCTCACTGCTGTGCGCTGTGCCTGAGGAACTTCACGTGCCCAGACTGCAGGGAAACTGGAATTTGGCTTTGCTGCCTTATGGAGCTTGAACCTTCCTTTCCCTCCAGCTCCACAAAACCCAGGGTCAGGATGTCACTGAGCCCAGGAGCAGTGACAGCCTGGCTGCTGCTGCTGGCCCTGGTGTGCTGAGCAGCTCTGGTCCCCCCAGGCTGCAGCACTAACTCAGGGCTCAAAGCAACAAGGTCCCTGCTCCATCAGGTGTCCATGGTGCACAGACATGCTCCTCTTTCCCTGGATCCTCACAGCACACCGGGATGATCCTCTTTCCCTGGATCTTAATACCCTGTGACACACATCATGTGGACCAAACTTAGGCACTCTCTTTTCCATGCCTCACCTTCTCTGCTGCTATCTATTTATTTTTAAAATCTCAGGGATGAGTCCATCTGACTGACACACCTCAATTCCAACTGGAGCACTGCTTTAAGGGACATTGAAAATGTTTCTATTGTGGCAAAAAATCTCCCTCTCATGTAAAACTATGGATTTTAAGAAGTGATATTAAACAAAAACAGAATGGTTTAATTTCTGATTTTCCAAAGGAAAATACTTTGAGATCAAATGAAGAAATATATCTACAAGCAGAACTCTGCCAGAAGCCTTCAGCACCCACCTACATTCTTTTCATCAGCAAGTTCTGCTGGAACTACCCTTGGTTTGCATTTTTGTATTGGGTCTGGCTGAGACGGGGTTCATTTACCCATAATAGCCCTCACAGTGCTGTGATACTGAGATAAGGATGAAAACTGGGAGAGGTAATGGGCAAAAGTACTGAGCAATGCTAGAGAGCAGAACCATCATGGGGAATTCTTGTTGTAATAGTAGTGAAGGCAAAAGGGGTGGATTTTTGTAAATTGTCCAGTTTCGTTCTGTGTTGTGATGATGCTGTTGGTTTTTGTAGGGGGAATTTTTGGTTTGGTTGGGTGGTTTTGTTGATGTGAATGAAGGTTGTGTGATGAATCAGAATTTTCTGAGTTGGAAGGGATCCATCAGGATCATAGAGTCCAACACTTAAATGAATGGCCTATATAGGGAGCAAACCTATTACCACAGTTTTATCAGCACCCTGCTCTAACCAACTGAGCAGCAATTCAGTCTCACTACAAGCACATAATTCCTAAACATGTAAGGGGCAGGAACAAGGTTTTGTACTACAGTGACCAGTTACATCTGTGTTTCTGTACAGCAGGGAATCCAGGTGTTCCTTATGGAGTAGTTCAGCATCCTACTGATTGCAGAAGGGAGAGAGAAGACGCAGCAGGGACTGACTCACCTCCATCGAGGCTCCTGGATGCTCTCTTGCTGGCCGTGCGCTCAAACTGGGGCGCAGGTCGGTCGATCAGGGCGCTCGCCTGCCGCGTCTGCGCTTGCGTCCGACCGCTGTAGCGGAACTTGGAGCCCAGCGCCAGGAACCTGCTCTTGGGGATGGCCTCGGTGGAAGTCAGCCTGAAAGACACACACACATTTAAAAATCACACCTGCAGAGTCAGGAAGGGGCATGTGAAGAGGAATTAAAATAGAAATTAAAGGAGTCTCTTGCATCCACCTGGCCAAGGAAATGCACATACTAATGATGTCTCGCATCTACATGACCCCACAATCTCTGTCTTATGGGTCTTACAAAGCAGAACTTGCTTGAAAATTTACTGCAAAATAAACACCTACTATCCCTGAAACCATTTCTCTCCCATTTTTCAAAAATGCTAAGGAACAATGTTCATTTTCAATAGTTAAATTCAAGCACTAAGTTACTCAGGGTGAGGCTACTGTTCAGAAAACTCACCTGAAGAACGTGTGATGTTCAACACATACTTTCCACAGCTTCTTTGCTGCCCGGTAACTCGGTAGCTTGAACCCAATTGTACTTTCATAATGTTCTTGCTGTGGAAAACATAAGTTATCTAGGTATAGCAGAAAATAAATATGGCAGAAGCTCGGTCCCCAGCCCACTACCCTGGTCTGCTGTGACACAAATTGCTCAACTTGCCCCACAATGTGCAGCAGGACCTCAGGCCAGAGGAGAGAGAGGGTTTGGCCATGAGCCCGGGGATCCATCAGGATGCACTGGGATCTGCAGAGCAACAGGCCGTGGGTTTATCCCCCCATCATACTGCCCAGCTGTGGGCTGAGGTCAAACACTGACTGCCCTGCAAGGCTAGGCAATGGCAGTGAAAGCAGGAGAAGGAGAAAGAGGAAAGAGGTGGATCCCTATTGTAGCCTCTCTCCCTTATGTAACCAGGCTGCTCCCGGGATTTCCCCATTCATGAGAGGCAGCACTAGTGCATCCATTCCCTGCTTCCTGCACTTAGGTGAAAAGCTAATTCTAATTTTTAATTGTTTTCTTTGAATGAAGGCAAGACAAGGAGCCATTTTCTTGCCCCATTTCCAAAAAATGAGTTAATGCTGTCCCAATTTAATCTGTCAACCTCCCAGGCCTTTCCCTGGATGCTGAGAATACCCAGTGATGCCAGGAGGTGGTGCTGGACGACACGTTGTTACACTCTCACCAGCTGGCTTGCAGCTTCAGCCGGGATCAGACACCCCCAAGTCAAACCCTCCCGGCAGAGAAGAGCCTGACCCCGCCCCGCTCCGTTCCAGTGACACACACACGGTGACGATCCCAAGGAAAAAGAGGATGACAGGAGCTCAGAAGAGCCAGTCATACCTCCCCTGGCCGAATCTTTATGAAGAAGCTGCTGCGTTTGTAGGAAATCTTCAGGACTTTGGGCCATGGGAAGCGGTTGATTCTGAGTTTATCTTTGTAAACAAGAAGGCCACTGGAACAGACTCCCAGAGTGATATCCACTCCTTCCAAGTCCTGGGAATGCAGATGAGGATTTAAGCAGTGTCAGTTGTGAGTTTCATGTCAACAGCTGCCTTCCAAATTATCCCTCTGGTCTTCCCATAAATTCATCTCCCCACCACCCAGACTCCAGCTCCCAGCTCCATGGCCATCCTTCCTTTTCTTTTACGCTTGACCTGATGACCTCCTCCCTCCTGCTGATCTCTCCTGTTCTGCTGGTTGCCCAAAGGGCTCATCAAGAGCTCATCCTGCATTTCCTGGAGCACAGAGGCTCATGTGGCAGGGAATACATATTGTATTGTAAGTCACACAGAGCAAGGACTTGTCTACAACAAGGAACTTTGGAAAGTTTCCTGTGACACATAAATAATAAGCAACCACAAAGAATCCCTTCTCTTGCAGGAATGCTTGAGGCATTCCTGTTGTATATCTGTATTTCCATACTTCCTCTCTTTCCAATGGAACTTCCCAAAACAGGTAAACTTGCTCCTGCAAGGGAAGGATAATCAAATTACAAAATCCAAAAGTAGGTGCACAAAGGCTGGCTCTCACCTTGGCTTGGTGAAGGTCAACTCCATACATAGACAGTTTTTTTGCATTCTCAAGAAATTGCAGGTCTGCTTGGGCTGGAGTAATGGATCTGCAGAAAAAGAATGGGCTTGGTATTCTCAAAACTGTTGCTTTTAACAGGAGACAGATCACTTCATGAAATCCATTAGATTTTCTTTTGCTTTCAATACAAACAAATCTGTGCCCAGATAATGAATTATGAAATCACTCTGACTGCCCAAATTTGTGCTTTGAGACATCCCAGTAACAAGGCTGTGCTTTTTTCCTGTGAAGCTGTACATGCACTAGAGACGGAAGTGAGGAAGAGCAGCAAAGGGACAAAACTTGATTCAGCAGAAGAAACCCAACTGAGCAAAAGGGGATAGGTCCTGTCCCCCACAGACCTGCTGCCTCCAGACCTCCCCAAACCCAGCTATTGTTCTCCAGCCAAACACATGGACAGCTGAAACCACTCAGCACAGATTCCAGCCAGGAGACCAGATGAATGAGAGGTTTTCTGGGAACAGATGGTGCCCTGTCTGCAGGAGAGGCACAATTTAACAAAGACACCCTGATAATGGAGGCCATTATCAATGTTATTGAAGTGTCCCTGTTAATACATTTCTGGTGTATGAGGTACATTAACAGCTCTGCTGGGAGAGGAATGAGCTGCATACATTTCATTTTCTACCCTCCTTTGATGTCTTACTTACTGAGCGCTCACATACATCTGTGCGTGATGTCAATACAGGTTTGAGTGGTACGAGACAGAGCAAAGTCCACTGCAAGGACAATCTTGTAGGAAAGCCTCAGGAACAGTCACCATCTTGGTATGTACCTTGTGCTTTGCAAATACAGTAGCAAGGGCCGGAGCATGGTTTAGCAGAGATTTCCCAGGAAATATCCAAACACACGGATGCTACACTTGGGGACATAGTTTAGTGGTAGGCTTGGCAGTGCTGGGTTAATGGCTGGACTCAATGGTCTTCAACATCTTTTACAACCTAAACAATTCCATGATTCTATGACTCCCACTGAAAACCCTCTGAAAGTTTAATGTTCACAGAATATGGACCACAGATTAAATGAGGATGCGTTGCTTTCTCCTGCACATGCAGACAGATGAAATACACCTACATCTTGTACCTTGAAGTCTCCTTCTGGTGAAGCCATGAATAATTCAGCACTGTGATCCACCACTTCTAGCACAGTAAACAGCCTTTGACTCCAAGTCATGAAGCTTGTCAGAGGCCCAGTACTTATTTTCCCTCATTTCCTCTCCTTTCCGTGTAAATGGAGGGAAATCAATTTAAAATATTGATTAGCAGGCTTGAGTGAGGTGTTGAGTGGTCACAGCCAGGACCCACATTCACCCTTCCCACTGTGCTCCAGGTTTGTTGTTTTTTTTTTTTCCCCATCTGCCTCTGTGAAAGTCCTGTACTTGCTCCATCTTTTCTTTCTAGGAAGATACACCCAAAGTAAGATGAGGAAGAGGTTTAGTCACTGTCATCCTTGAATCTGATACCAGGGAGACTCCCAGGAGTTGTTCAACCCCACCTGAACCAGACACACCTGCCCAGATCATGACTGCACCAGGAAACACTTAACTGCAGGTTTGTAATTCCTGGATCATCTGGAATCTTTCCACATTAGGAAATGAATGTTACTCACTAAATGTGGTAGAAGAATGCCCCAAACAGGCTGTAGGCTACAGTGTGTAAACAGAGAAACTAGATCAAACTACAATCCATGATTACATAAATCCCAAAGAAATATACTAAAAAAAGGCAAAGGGCAAGTTTAAACAAGGAAATTCTGCATTTGCACATGAACTAAACCCCATTTTCATTGCTACTCTATGGGGAAAAAACCACTTGTTAATAAACAATTGCAAGACTTCCCATCTGCTTTCTAAAAACTTTGTTTCTTCTTCATGCAGGAAAAAAGAATTGCTGCTTCTAGAAAGATTTTGTCCTAAGTATTAGATTTTTTGTTAAAAGTTAATGTTCACAGAATCATCATAAAGTCACAGAATGGTCTGGATTGGAAAAGACCTCAAAGATCCATTTGCTCCACCCTCTGCCACGGGCAGGGACAGCTTCCACTATCCCAGGTTCCTCCAAGCCCCATCCAGCTTGGCCTTGAACGCTTCCAGGGATGCGACATCCACAGGTTTTCTGTATCTCACAGAGGTGGGGAATACACTAGAAAATCCCATTATTTCTGTTCTTTGATGTTACTGTGCACGAACAAATCCTCCAGCCACTGCACCTTACCTGTATGTTTTATGAAGCTCCACAACCTTTTCTTCAAGCTCTTTTGTCTGGTTTGGGGCCAGTTTGAACTCACTGATGTAATCTGGGCCATGGAGATCAGGATCATAGTCTCCCAACTCTGACTGGACTGTGTAGGAACCCAGCAGAGCCAAGGTGGCAAAGGAGCAGGGCAGCCGCCCTGTAAGGATGTCCTGTCTAAGCTGCAGACACAGGTAATACCTGGGGGCAGAAAGGAAAATTCTATTCACAGAGAATAGAGAGAAATTTATTAACCTGAGGATCAGAGTCTCTTTTTTAATGCCACTCATGGAACATATGACAATGCTTGTTTCCAATTTTTACTTATTCCCAAGTGAAACAGCATGGAGGACTGGGAGATTCAAGGTACCTTCACTCTGCAAAGGGAGTAAAGAACAGTATGATCACAAAATCTTGGCTTTAGGTAAGAATTTACTTTTCTATACAAACACGCACATGGCAGAGTTATAAATGTCACTGCTCTGCACATGGACACCAGTGGAGACTGGGAGCATCCTCGCATCCACTAAAAGCAAACCAAACCCCTCCAAACGGCAAAGACACCTGATCTCCTTGCTGAAGGAGAGAAAAACACCCAAATATGAAACGTTTCTACTCCATATTCAGGAGAACATGGCCATAGGATTCCCAGGTAACTCACCTGGTGATGTCCTCTGTCAGCTGGGCAGGATCTGGTGGATAAAACTTAACATTGAAGGTAAAATCCCAGGGGCCTCCTGCAATGACAAGGGAGAGCTTGAGAAAAATAAACACACTGGGACAGCTTTGTAATGGTCAGCTGATATTAAAAAAAGATGGGAATATCCACTCTGATCTTCAGAATTTAGCAGATGCAATACTGATTTGATACTGCTCGCTCCCACAGCTGGCTGCAGCTTCACAGGTGTGTAAGTGTAAGATGCGATTTCATTTACAGCAGGTAAGAAAAGCAAGAGAAAAAAAGCAAGGCAGGGAAAATCACCTGAATTAACCACAACTTGTGGCAAAAATTAAATTCATTGTTAAGAAGCTAAATCACTGACATGTTTTTTAATTGACTGAAAAGGGATTCATGAAGACAGGTCAGACATAGGCTATAAATTAATGAATTAGGATTGATTTACTGCCTAACCCAAATTTCAAAGTTCAAGGAGGGCTGTGCTAAGTCACTCCTAAGTCTAATGCACCAGGATCAGGTGGTCAGACACAGCTTAAATTTAGCCCAACACAAGCATCAACCTCTGGATGAAGACAGAAAGCACCAGATTAGGAAGAGCTTTTCAAGTCCAGAACTAATTGCTTTAATACAGGTTGTTGCAAACTTTGTATAAAACCATTACAGATATTAACTGAGACAGAATCCACACAATCACACACAGAATTGTCATTATATGTGGTATGGACAGCCCAGATGACACAGCTGAAGAGGTAACTCTCTCTTTGCATTGAAAATAATCCCGTTTCCCAGTAGAAGACAGACCTGACTGACTGATTTTCATAGTTACATCTCCCTTTAACACTAGTTCAAAATAAGATTTATTTCAAAAAGAGAAGATCTACCCCTGCACTTGACTTGCTCAGATGTTTATCCCAATCTCACACAGGGAACAAGGGGAATGAAGCATTCTTGGATTTACCTCTTATACAATGCCATAACTGGATTAAACACAAGGCACGTTGTTTTCATCACACACAGTTCAAGTGATTCCAAGGTGACAATGAAGGGAGCAGAGGTTATCTAAACCAGCACATACTGATTTCCACATGTTCGTATGTACACACAAAATACCTTCACTTCAAGTAAAATCAAATAATTTGCCATTTAACCAATCCCCAGGGGACCAGATTTCACAGCAGGCTGCTGTTCTTTACACTCACTAGATGAATTTTATGGATGGAGCTGCTCCTGCCCTTTACATGCAACCTGCTACTGATTCCAAGAGAAGCTGGTAAGACCAGGAGCTTTCCCTACTCTACAGCCTTGCATTTCCCCACTAATCTGAATTTACTGACACACTTTGTCCTAGGTCTCCCACCAACAGCATTCGAAAAACAGTATTTTCCTTCCCAAAACTTCCAAAGCAGTCAGACTTGCTCCAAAAGAAAACAAAAGACTCTAAAACATATTTAATTTTGACACTGCCTACATCTTGAACTAATTCACTGCTAGCAGACCTTTAAACACAACTTGAGAGAGCATCTGGTACTTGAGCTGATACTTCTCAAGCCATTTATCATTCTAGTGCCCCTATTTGGACCCCCAAACAGCCTCAGAGCTCATAAAACCTTGTTCCACCATAAAACTCTGCTAGAGGTCTCCCAACCTCCTTTGAGATTTCAGTGGTTCCCATTGACACACATTTTCCCATCCTCCAGCAAGGAGCACACCCCCATTTCAGCACTGCACTGACAGTGTGGCTTTGCTTCAGGCAAACACACCCCAAGCTGTTTTACCAAGGAAATGACATTTTTTCCTAAATCTGGAGCACCCCTAAGTCCTTAAGAAGGACAGAAAGAATGCACAGACTGCTTGAACCTGTGCTGATCCATGCCCGTCACCCTCACTTGACCTCTCCCCATCCCTGGGCCCCCTGGATGGCTCACCAAAGCCACACTGGGAAAAACCACACCCCCACACACTTAATAAATTCAATCTACTTACCATGAACCTGCTTTTTTATTTCTTTGGCAGGATCCAGCCACGTCTGTAAGAGGATAAAAAACATTCACAGTTTACCAGACATTCCAGAAACACCACAGAAAGCTGAAAATTGCTAAAAATACAGGGAGAAAAAAAAAAAAAAAACAAACCAAACAATATTTGACACAAAGGCAGCCATGGAAACTGAAGAAATGGTGCATTTTTCACTACTTTTACTCCAAGCTGTGGTCTCAGTGGGTGTAATTCCAACCATTCACCTACCAGGGAATCATAAGGGAGGCAGGAGTAACAAGGGGAAAAAATAAAAGCAGACTATTAGGGCTGCAAGAACAGAGCAACAGGTATGGCCACAGCCACATCCAGCTACCAGGGTGAGAACATGTAAAAAATAGATAACCTGTAAAATCAGATACCCTGATTTTAAGCACTCTGTCTCCTTGCTTACCCTATTCAGATCAAAGATCACCAAGACTTTCTATTATTAGCTATAGCTTTCAACAATCTAATTGCTGAAATATGAGGAAAAACACCCAATTCCTGAGTAGGGCTGGAATTTTTTACAGGAGTGTGACATAAACTTCATTTCTTTTCACTATGACTCAAGTTTCTAGTAATTATCTGTGCTACAAGTTTAAAAATATATCTTTTTTCCCCTTCTCTGTAATTTGGGGTTTTGTGGGATCGTGGCGCAATTTAAGCCTCAAAACACAATTCCTGCTTTTTCCATGGTCTGAGCCTTTCCCTCAGCAGGGATCAGAGCATATCCTGCAGCAGGCACTGGCACTGGGCTAGCAACCCTCCTGGAGAGATTACATTTAATCACCTCTTCATTTTCACCAGCAATGAACAGGATTTGGACATCCAGGTCTCCTGAGGTAAAGGAATTAACTCATTGAATCCCTCAAACTAATCTCTCCTGACTAGAAGGACACGTAACTTCATGACAGGGAGACAGCAATACTCACATTTAATCTCCTCTTTTTATATGCCTGCTCCTCTAACATGTAAAAGTGGGGACATAAAATGCATTTAAAAGGAAGATTTCCTGCCTTTTTAGGGCCACAGCTTGGAGCAGAGCATCTCCATGGATGAGCTGGTGCCACAACTGTTTGTTATTGGGGTGAGCCCAGGGTGCAGTCATGCATCCCACCCTGCCTGATCCAGCAGACAATGATGGGAACAGCAATTAACAACACTTTTATCCTACTGGGTCATGAATCAGTGGAAAACAATCCTCCCTTTCAGGGCAATGAACTCCTTGCTGCTCCATGGTGCCCAGCTGCTCCAGCCACTGTCACAATCTCTTAATACCACTGTCACCCTCTGCTATGTCCACATGGGTAATTACCGGTCCTCAGAAATTTATTCCCTAAATATCAAGCTGGAAAATGTCACATACAACCCTTTCCTGTCCAGGAATACACGTGTCTCTCCACCTGCTCCACACAGCTGCAGGTGAGGTGCAGGAGCTCATCCTTGGATGCTATTAACACCATTTTACCTGTGAATCAGTAACTCTGGGGGAGGTCTTCTTTGAAGTTACAGCAGGAGAGAGATGAAGCTTCAGGTTTCAAAGTTCAATGAAACATAACCAGAGAGATTAAAAAAATTTTTTTTAAAAAAAAAAAAGGTGTTCTCACCCATCAGAGCAAACCAAACACCAGCTTGCTCCACACTGGAGCTGAACAACCCACGAACAGTGGCCTCACCTGCCCCAGCTTCCAGCTCTGTGACACAGATCTGACAAAACAATCTGTCTTCAGTCCCTATAGTTAAAAAGCTGCACAACCTCTCAGCCCTTGTTGGCTTGGGGGAGAAGGTACAGGCTTGTGCTTCTAGAAGAATCAATGCCAAAAGCCTGGATAGGAGAAGAGCAAGTCCAAGGGTCTTGGGGACTACAGAATCATTTAGGAAAAGCCCTCTAGGATAATCAAGCCCAGCACTGCCCAGGCTAGCACTATGCAGTGTCTCCAAGTGCCACATCTATATGCTTTTTGATCACTTCCAGGGACAATGATTCCACTACTTCCTTGGGCAGCCTGTGCCAAGGGCTCGATAACCCTTTCCAGGAAGGTATTTTTCCTAACATCCAAATGCAGCAATGAGCTACCCACAGTATATGCAGAAGATGCTGAGCTGCTCCAGTTATACTCTTTTTGCTCTGAATTAGATCTAAAAGTACACCTACCCCTCCCTCTGCAAGAAGAAACTCTAAAAAAAAAACCCTCTGATATAAAAAATATCCAGGTTATATACACGGAAACACACTTCACATCCAAGGAAACTGGAAAACACCAGAGACTGTAAAATAAAGTAGGAGTTCTGCCTGCCTCAAATAGGGTTATTTTTGGTTGTTATTTTGCCTGTGTATAAAACAATAGAAAGTATTTAAGGACAGACATCTGTCAGTCGATAACCTGGCCACAGGGGACTGCTGCAGGTGAAGCAGAGGAAGAATCAGAATACAGACCAACATAACTATGTATAAAGAACATAGAATTGAGCCCTTCATTTCAATTATCTCTCTTTTGGCTTTATGAAATAGACCTTGAGTAATTGTTGAGTTAAAGGGTAACCAAGGTTTTAAAAGGTAAGACACTGCTTGAGTCAAATCAAACAAAGACCTTAAATGGAGTGAGTAGGAGCTTTGGTATAGAGTCACACCTGCTCTTCTGCAGGGCAAAGGCTCAACTCCAAATGCTCTGGATGGCTCCAACCAAACCTTCCCAATGCTGACACCAGTGCCAGGGCAGCCTGACTCCTTTCACTTTATCACTTAATGACATAATTTTGCAGTAAAGTAATATAATGACTTTTTTCCAGAAGACTCAAGTTCACTAACATTCATTCTATGATTCACATAGCTTTTTGACTAAAATCCACACTCCTGTAGTCATTTATTCACCATTCCTTCCTGTATGATGACCTGCAAGCCATATTTAGGGAGGACACCAAAATGAGTTGGAAGAGGAGCTTCTGCCCCATTTCCTGCCCTGGGGAGATGATGCAGAAAGAGCTGAATCCCCTCAGGGCCAGCAGCAGCTTACCCTGCAGGTTGGTGTGTCCCATACGGCCAAACCAAAGTAGTCTTCTTCCAGCAGATTGAGGTGGTCACAGACTTTTTTAAGGAGATCCTGTCCCTTGGCATGTTTCTGCAAATAGACATAGAAATCCTGTAGGACAGGGTTGGGTTTTGCCTGTCTTTGTTCACAGGAGAGGGGAGGAATGGAATAGAATCCAACCACACTGTGCACTATCAGTAATGGAGAAAAAGGGTCCTGAGTAGCTCCAAATCACATCTCCTGGCTGTTTCGGAGCAAAGACTCCTTACAGGAAAGGGCAGCAGACAGAAAAATTCCATGGAGAGGCAACAAGAACCGCAGTAGGTCTCTCTCTTCCCACCAGCTCCATGTCTGAAAATCCCCCAAAGCTGCACTTCCCAACACAGCTCAACAGACACCAAGGATCTGTACTGGTTTTCCCTTCCAAGGTACATCTACAGTGTTGGTACAGGTTCAGGCTGCCAGACGATCAGGTGTGGATCAAGAGATGAAACTGCTGCCTCAACCTATGCATTTCAGGGGCAATCTGACTTTTCTTAGGTTCAGAAAAAAGACAGCAGCACATAACCAAAGCCCATGAGTTCCATGATCTTTCCATCACCCTGCTCTGCTCATGAAAATCAGCTTCTCCCATTTGCTTCATGTGCCCAAAGCTGCTCAGCACACAGCTTTCTGCCTCTAGAACTAAACTTTGAGCATTCCTATTTCCTCTTTTCCTCTCCCCCATATCCTGCAGAAGCAAACTGTCCTAAGGAACAGACACCCTTTTAATCCAAAAGCATGAAGGAAAACATCCCTGAGGCACAAAACTATGGCAACCAGAGGCAGCTCATTCCATTGGATGCTTTGCTAGAAGAAAGTGCAGTCCCAGTGACGCAAAATCAGCTTCACTAATGCCTGCAGCTCTTCTGTCCGTCATCTCTGCATGGCAACCGCTCCAAGACCCCTGCCTTGTTTTACTCCTTGGCTTTATTCCAGCCTTTCAGCTGTCAGGTCCTTTGTGCACACATTGTGACTCTATAGGTAACATAATGTATGTGTTAGCCTGGTTATTCCTCAAGGAATTGGCGCTGATATAGGAACGAAAAAGCTTCCAGGGCTGTTAGTCGGAAAGGATGCCTGAAAGCACTAATTCTCCTTGGATAAAGGCATTTGTGCTGCTCTTTGCCTACACCTTTGCAATTCCTTCCCAATTAAATCTTAATAAACTCTCAAAACGCCAGAGCAGAATTATACTGGCCCTGAAGCCGAGGATGCTCCTCAAGTTAAAAGGGTCTCACTGACACAATGGCCTCCCTAATCCTCTGCAGTGCCCGCCATGACACTCTGGGCCTACGGAGAGGCATTTCTCACGTCCTGCTCAAGTCAGGATCCCCCATGGCTCTCCCTCCAACAGCGTACACGAGGTATCCAAAGACATCGCTGCAGCAAACCAAGGTACAAGGTCACGGCAAGCTGTCACTGGGATTTGGGGAACAGGTTCCTTGGGGCTGCATGCAGTCTCCCTGGCCAAGGGGAAGGTGATGGGGGCAGTGATGCTCTGAGCTGATCCCAGGCAGTACCAGCAGCGCCATCGTTACACAAACACTCAGCACTGACCTACTTGCCCAGGATCACCCAAGGTGATTGCTCCCACAAGGAGCCCTGTGCTCAGATACCCCCTCCTGTCTCTTTTACCAGCAGGACTGAGGGAAAACAAGTTGATGGAAGTATGCTTCAATGGTAAGTACCAGATTATTAATATTCCAGACAAGTACTTTGATACTAAAATAGGGATTTCTGCTTGCTTTTTATTGCCCTGACAGCACCACAGCCCAGTGAGAGAATGCACAAAATAAAGGAGGAAAAAAGCTCTCAGATGAAGGGGGTCGCAGTGCTCTAAGTCAACATAATTTAAAATTGTTTACTGGAAATATATTCAACTGCAGGCTAAATACAGTGTGTTTTTCTTTACATCCGAGCACCAGGAGCTAAGTTAACTAGCAGCCTGAAAGGTAAAAGTACCTTGGGGGACTAGAAAAGCACAAGTCAATTTTATACAACCCATTTTACTCAAAGCCAAGGAGGCAAAAGTTATTTAGACAATTGCAACCTAGCCCAAAAATCTAAACTCTTGCCTGGGATACAAATGAGAGAGATGGTGAACAACATGTAATATAAAGTTTGGGTTGTTTTTTTTAAATTTCCACCCACCTTTATACAGTAAGGCATTCTGGAATTGTAGAACAATAAAAAAATAAGGATTCCTAGTACCCAGAGGTTTTTACAAGACACTAAATAAGTTGTTATAGCTTACAGCAGACTTGTTCTGCAGTAAAACCTGTCATGTAATTCCCTGGCAGCACATTAGGCCCCTATTAAATCGTGTTTGTGGTGATTTTTCAAGAGAAGCAGACAGGAGAGGGAAGAGACAAGAAGCAGAACCAAACCTCCAAAATACTTACATCCACAGAACACTCAAAAATGGTGTCATCCAGCAAGACGACTTTGCAGTACATGTTTTTGTGTCTTTTCACTGTTTTTTGGGCAGCTTTCAAATCCTTGTCTGCTTTAGTCTCCAGAGACTCTCGCTTCGGTTCTGGCTTTGCACCCTCTTCCTTTGCTCCCCCTTCTTCCCTGTCCTCAAGGTCTCTTCCCTCTGGCTCCTGGTTGTCCCTCCTCTCCTCCTGAGCAGGCTGAAACCCCCAATTCAGAGGTGTCAAACAAACAAACAAACAAAGTACAGAACAAGCACTGCAGGGCTGGGATCTCACTCAGAATTCATTATCCCACTTTAACCTGTAACCTCCAGGACCTGGAGCAGCAGCTGAGGTAACCAAGGGAATGGTATTAATTTTTTAAATTCTTCCAAGTACTTTTCAAGTTTTCATTTTGTAAAGGATGTAATAAAAAAGAAATAAGGCTTGATAAGAGAAATCAGGGTAGATTACATCATGAGTTCATGGTGTTAGTGACAGTACTTTCTGGATCGGGAAGGTTTCTTTCCCTCCCAGGCAGGACCCCCAGTGCTCCCACTGTCACTCTGGCACAGCTGTTATTTCAGTGCACTGGCCCTTTCCACGGCAAGGGAGAAATGTTTTAAACTGACAGAGGCTAGATGGGATATTGGGAAGAAATTCTTCCTGTGACAGCAGTGAGGTCCTGGCACAGGATGCCCAAAAGAAGCTGTGGCTGCCACTGGATCCCTGAAGTGTCCATGGACAGGGCTTAGAGCACCCTGGGATAGTGGAAGGTGTCCCTGCCCATGACAGAGGGTGGGATAAGATGGGCTTTAAGGTCCCTTCCAACCCAAACCATTGTGGGATTTTATGGTAGCAGTGGCACTAAAAGGAGGGTCAGGGCTGAGGTTTCATGGCAATCGGCTGACCAAGCAGCTCTCTGCCACCAAAAAGGGAAGGCAGCCTCCACACCACCATCTCTTTGCCTATGGAAGCACTTTGAGAGCCAGTTTAATCCACTCAAGTAGCAGAAAGAGATGCAGTTTCGGGACAGGAGGGGGAAGGAAGATGGCTTTTTTTTCCCCTCTGCCACTTCAGCAGGTTAAAGAAGTTCACGGCAGGCTGTGATGATGTTAGAAGGGCCTGGATGCAGCAGGAGCATAGAGCGGCAGCAGAGGAAGAGCAAAACCTTGTCTGTTCACCCCATCATATCTCATGAAATCACACCCAGGCACAAGCGCACAGAGGTATTTAAAAACTAAATAATGTCCACAAGCTGCTGACTTCTGTTCCAGCAGAACTGGGACAACTGGGAGCAGGGAATCAGTCAAAGCTCCTAATGCCCATCGGTCAGCATTTATCAAATTGCAGCATCTCACAAATGCTTTCACAGCAGAAATATCTGCCGAATGTCACAGTTCAGAAAGCCACTCACAGTGATCTAAAATAAGAACAAAAAAAAAGGCACAAATGCGTCATCTAAAATGAATGGCCCATGAAGAAAGGCTGGGATGCAAATTTTCATGGGCTCAGGACCAGCAAATCAGACATAAAGAGAAAGAAATCACGCATTAAAAAAACTAGAATGGTTTGGGTTGGAAGGGACCTAAAGCCCATCTCACCTTCCACTTGATCATGTTGCTTCAATACCCATGTTGCTTCCAACCTGGCCTTAAACACTTCCAAGAACAATTTCCTCTTGAAAATACAATTTCTGGGCTGAAGGTGCCTGAAGATCTCCACCTCTTCCCCATCTTGCTAATCCCAACCCTCTGAGATATAAAACACGAGCAGAGATTATCCCATAGTCTTCACAGGCACAGAAATTTGGGAAAAGAAAAGCTGTTACCTATTACCCTCTCTACAACTTCGTCATTTTAAGGAGGTGAATTTACAATTATTACCTACTGGGAAAGTATTGCTCCAAAATTGAGCATTTGTGGGTATCTGGAGCCACTCTGAATTTAAGGCAGTGGGTAAGAAATCCAGATTTCACCCTGTTTGGCTCCAGCAATACACACAGGTTGGTTGGGACCTAAGAAATTTCCAGCTGAGGAGAAGGAATACTCACCTTTTTTCCATTCCAGGCTCAAGTACAGTAGAGCTGTAACTACCCAAGAAGGAAGAGAAGACACCCAGCACTCCCAAATCAATAACCAGCTACAGCTCAGTGAGTATTCCCTAGGGGTGTCCCTGCCTCAATTTCTACTTTAAATTTTTAAACTTGAAATTTTATATGAAAAACTACCCTGGCTGGAATGAGTAGACATCAGACACATCTCAAGAGCTGGGCTCAGCCCATGTGCTGTGCTGAAATCCCTGTCTACATGATGCATAAGCAGAAAATATTTATATTTGGCAGGCTCAGCACTAGCCCAGACCAAGCAGATGACCAAGTCCTAAGTGCTTGCCCTCCTTGAAGTTGAAGAAATCCGTTCCCAAATCCATGTACTCTTGTAATCTCCACCTTGGGTCACTGACCTGCCTTGATCCTCCTCGCACCAAGGACATCCTGAAGAATATCCTGGTTTTGAACTCAATGAATGTGAACCCTCTGTGCTCTGATGTGACATCCTAAGCCTCAGTGGAGCAATGATTCAGCATGGGGCATTTTAAATTATGCTATGGAGTGTGACTCTAATTTCTGGAACAGGTATTTTGCAGGTCGGATGCAGAGATGCAAGAGTGGGAAGTACGCAATGAAACATAAGGAGTTGACAAGAGCCTTTTTGGCATCTCATGACCTTTTCTGGTCAAGCTCACCAGCCTGGGATATGAAGTTGTTATAGTTCTGGCTACAAAGACGTATTTTAAAGCAGCAGGGAGCATGTCCCACAGAATGGTGTGTTTTACCTGTGTTTCTGCACTGCTCAAGGAATGGAGATCCAGTGATGGGTCGGTTTTGAGCTCGGGCTCAGGAGCTGCAATTGGGGCTTTCACCAGGATGTCTTCATCAGGGCTGGCTCCTAATCCTGCATCCTGGTCACCTCCCACCTCTTTAGGAGCATCAGTGTCTTTGTCCTCTTCGGATACCTGAGACTTAGGCCTCCTGAGGAAGGAGGAGAAGAGGCGGGAGAGACCCCGGCCCTCAGAGGTGCGATGTTCTTTCTTGCTTTGCTCTTCGTGCGTAGGGGTGTCTCCGTTGGAGGCCTTCTGCCTCTGGGGCTGTCTCTCCGGTGTTGGATGAACCCCTTCCTCGAGCGAAGCCTCTTGCTTCTGTGTTTCAGCAGCTCCTTCCTCCTCCTTGGCCTGCTGCTGCTCTGAGTTGTCAGCGTCAGCTGCTGGGCTCTTTTCTGTTGTCATGATGATGCTGTAGGAGAGGTGCAAAAGGGCTCAGTCAAGAGGTTTCCAATACCCGTGTCTGACTGAGCTATTCAAACCAACCACAAGCACAGACATGCCATGTTCACCAGCCACACCACCCTGTCACAGAACCAGAGTGGAAGAGACCCACAGGGATCATTGAGTTCAACTCTGAAGTGAATGGCCTGTAAGGAGATGAAACCCTGGCTGACTCCAGCCTACAAAGTCAGTAAAAGCCAAGTAATCCCTTTTGCTACATTTTGCTTTGAAGACAGTATTTAAGGTCCCTTCCAGCCAAAACCATTCTGGGATTGTATGATCTAAAAGACACCAAACCACACTGCTGGGGACAGGATCCATCAGCGCTGAGCAGTTACACAGTTCTGCACCAGACGAATCCAGGGGAGCCCAGCAGGCTTTGAGATTCATAGGATATTTGCACTGCTCACTGGAAAAACATCAAATGAAAAGGTTTCCAAACAACATGCATAACAGAGAGCAGATTTCCTCAGAGCTTGTGCTATCAAGCTGATGCAATGTTTATTTCAACTTTAGCCTGGGCTGTTGACACAAAAAGATGGAAATCACATGAGAAGAATATCTATTTAAGGTATAAAGAGGACCCAAAATAATCATGCTTTAGAGGAGATAGAACTAATCTTTGCACACCACATCACATGTATCTGCAGCAATAAATTGCCACTGCTTACACTGAGCAAACAGCACATAATCCAATATGCCTCAATCTCCCAGCCCGAGCCTCAGTGTATATAAACATTTGCTCAAAATACACACTTAAAAATTAAGACACATTCCAAGATGTCATCCTCCTACGTATTACTGCATTCATCAACTTTAATTTAACTCCTCCTGATTGTTAAAAGAACCAGAGTGCTTGAAGGAGAAAAGCCCGCCCAGCTCTTCAGGAGGAAAGGACTTTCCTCTTGCATTTAATGCAAACATTTCACATTATTTCTAACGCCATGGTTAAATCAGCACAGCATCACAGACCTTCCCTGAATTTGTTTCTGCAGCAACACAGATTTCCCGAGGTTACAGGGTTTGGTTTGGGTTTTTCGTTGGATTTTTTCACTTAAACTCAGCCCCACCAGCCAGCCTCGGGGACGAGCTGCAGGCTCATTTTAGCATGGTCTCCTGCAGAAGCAGAAAACGGAATTACTCTCCACTCACCATCTCCCCTCTGTGAGCTGCTGTGGGTATTTCCAAACCCAGTGGAGTGGCAGAGGCCACTGAAACAGCAGCTTCCAACCTGCACTGATTGTTCAGTGATGTTTCTATAGGCATCCAAGCTGAGAACCTACACCATGAGCACCTGATGGACCAGGGATGCTACAAGGCAAAGAGAGTGCCCAAACCCAGAAGTGCCCAGATGCATCTGCGATCAGTCTGCAGATGGCAGCATATGTGTGACTTGTCCTTGCAGCTCTTACTTCTGCTCCCCTTCCTCCTGCAATCCCTTGCCACAGATGCTGCTGGCCCCATTAGCAACCCATGGCTCCTACTGCAGAGAACACCAGACACCACACAGCTAATTTCTGCTCTCGTCAGCTCTCCGAGAACTCCTGGAGATGCCACAAGGCGGTGAAGAGGCCAAGGACTCTGTTCAGTCAAACACCCATTACCCCAAACCCACTATGCCAATGCCCAGGGCAAAGCTCCCGATGCCCCAGCACACAGAGAATGAAAGCGATGTTCTACAAGCCTGTCCCACCACAATAACACACCAGCAGCCAGCTCCCTCTAGCACCAGCTGTTGGAGCAGCCTGCTTTGTAGCTGCTTCACACTGTGTTTATTTTCAATAAATATATTTGTAGGAATCGTTATCAAAGAGTACAACCTTGGACAAGCTGCTCTTCAAACCAAAAAGGCAGAACCAAAGCTTTGGAGATGACATTGGTGGGGAGGGCACAGCTGAGGAGCAGCTCTTATCGGCTGCAGAAAGTCCCAGGGACAGTCCACAAAGGAACGTTTCCTCTGGATGTACTTTTCTCTCTTTAAACACCAACAACTAGGAACATGATTTGTTGACTTGTTTACAAGTTGACTTGTTTCAAAGCCACAGTCATGGACCCTTCCCAGTGCAGGAAGGTGGGTCTTGGCTGGTAATGAGCAAACATCTCATCTTTCCTCCATCCCCTGAGAACCACACTGCAGCTCAGCCAGATCCCCTCGGCAATGCTGGGGATGCAGAGATGGGCACATAGGAGCCCTTCTTTTCCCAATAAACATTTCACAGCTGCCAGTACCAATAACTCCCTGGGTACAGCAAACATCTTGCTGTGAGACTCGAGTGCACTGCTCCAATGTGTGGGTTCCTAGCTGGTTCCCTCCCTTGGAAGTTTTATGCTCAGAAATCATTACCCCGACATTCATTATCAAAAGCAAAGAGATTTATAAGTAAGTAACATAACTGAGAGGTTGTCCAGGGCAAGGGGGTGGAACAAGATGGTCTTTAAACTTTCCAACCCAAACCAGTCTTTGATTATACAAGGAAGAAAAGGACCTTTCCTGCAAGAAGGTGGGTGCCAAGCGGTGTTTTGTTTCCAACCCAGCCCATAGCAGAGCAGACACAAAGAGCGAGGTTCCCGCTCCACTGCTCTTCAACGCATCCCTTGGAGAAAGCACTGCCCTCAGCCAAACCACAAGTAAGTTTTTATTTAAATTGAATTTTCTTCCCTTGTTATTCCGTAAGGTGATTCTGCTGAGCCAGCAAGTGCCTTGGGAGCTCCCTGGATGCTGGAGGAAGATGCTCTGCTATTGTATGACCACTCAAGCAGTACTGTTAACCTTCTGCTCTGAACTGCCACATTGTAAATACTTCATTTGCTGGGCCAGGGGCCAGGGGTGGGGGGGCGCTTGCTTTGGTAGAGACTGAAGGTTTGGTGTCAGACAGCCTATAAAAGGCAGGCTCTTCACAAGTCTGGAGTGGAGAAGGTGTCAACACTATGGAAATAAGCAAACTACAACAAAACTCAGATATCATCCCAGAGATGGATTTTGGAGTAACAATCTCATCAGAAAAGAGTACAAGTATGTGTTTATATCTAAGCATTTTTAAGCTGGAGAACATCCTCCAGATAAGGCAGATTTGGCAACAGGAAGCAACCTGAAGAGAAAGGCGTTAAATATTTCCACAGCAGAAAACAGGCTTTGCGCTGCTGAGGACACCTGCATCATGGGGTGCCCACCCACTGACATCCCACCTCATCTGAACCAGAGCAGCCCCTGGGGGAGGACATGGGCCACGTCAGGAATGTCGGTGCTTTGGTGATGAAGCTTGAGCTCCACAAATCTTCTCTCAAAAGGCACCAGCAACTCTGAACACCAAATGTCAAAGCAAACCAATGCAGGGGCACCTCCTGAACCTGCTATACCTGTGAAGACCCTCCAGCCCCCCGTACTCGAGCCCCTCAATCTCAGTGCTTATCCTTCTTTCTGGCCAAGGGCACAGTAGGAAAGTCACGATATCTCTGTGGGCTTGGTATAATTCATACATACTCATCCCTCTTTCCTGCATCAAAATCCATGAAACAAAACAGACTTAAAAGTGCTCATTGCTCACCCTGCTCCCCACATATACAGTTCGATCACAAAACCTTGGGATTCTTTGGGTTGAAGGAACCTTAAACTCATCTCATTCCAACCCCTTGGCATTGGCAGGGACATCTTCCATTAGTACAGGTTGCTCCAAACGCCATCCACTAACTACCTGGTGAGCAGATGATGGCTAAACTTAGTTTCATCCCCACAAGGCTCCATGGGTTCTGCTCTTCCAGACATCAGAAAACAACCCCAATCTAAGCCAAACCATCCTCATTTCCCAGCCTACAGAAACAGACAGAGATTTATCTAAAAGATTTTGGAGTAGCTCAACACATCAAAACAGCCCACTGTTGAAAAAGCCTTCAATCCTCAAGAGAAAGCTAAATCCCTTCCTTATGGCACCTGTGCTCTGGAAGGTTCTCATTAAGTGATGGCACCTGAGTTCCCTGGAAATGACAGTGCTGCTTATTTGAGGTGTTCCAGGATGAGTTACAGAGGCTCAATGAAACAGGTATGTCTAGACATGCATCTCTCACTCTCTCCTACCTGTCAGCCTACTTCAGTCTCTTATTTAGGCATCCACTAAGTTTAATGATGGCAAACTGAATCTGTGCTGAAGGAAGGAAGGGTAAATTAGGAAGAAATTCCTGCCTGTGAGGGTGATGAGGCTCTGGCACAGCTCGCTCAGGGAAGTTGTGGCTGCCCCTGGATCCCTGGTAGCGTCAATGGCCAGGCTGGATGAGGCTTGGTGCAACCTGGGATAGTGGAAGGTGTCCCTGTCATGGCAAGGGGTGGGATGACAAAGGCATTAAGGTTCCTTCCAACTCAAATCAGTCTGTGATTCTGTGAAAAATCTAACTTTTCCCTGTTTCCAAGCCTGGAAAAATGATTTATGGCTTATGTCATAACTCACTTAATTCCCAGTGGTTTTGTTTTTCATAGAGAGAAGAAAAAGGACTGTCCACGGGGAAGGTTCAGTTCCTGGAAATACAAACTGTTTCGCAGAGATGCCCAACACCAGATAACGGGTGGGACAAACTGTCTTGACCTTCCTATGCAAAAATGTGTGGCTTCACTGAATACTGCTGCTTCAGCAAGAGCTGGAGACGATAAGACAGAAATTTCTGCTAAAAATAGATAAAAATCAAATAGTTTCAGCAACTCTGTGGTGCGTTTTTTTAAAATCCATTTCTTCCCGTTTCATAATGTGTGTGAAAAGCACATAATTCACCAGGGAAACTACACAGAATGCTGCCTGAAATAGAGAGCACAGCCTGAAAATTCAGTTTTGTCAAGACCTGGTGCACGTGCAACAAACCTGTGGGTGGGAGAGGAGGAAACTGCAGCTGCCACCAGCACGACTCACTCCACGTGTGTGTTATGTGTCCTACACGTGATTTTTACTACAGTAAAGAAAACATTGGGCAGAGCTTGAAGCAACTTCGTCTAGTGGAAGATGTCCCTGGCCATGGCAGGGGAGTGGAATGTGATGGATTTTAAAGGTCTCTGCCAACCCAAACCAGTCTGAGGTTCTATGACCATAGCAGAGAGTCGTCTGCTTGGGGCTTTCAAACAAAGTAAGAAATTCAAATGCAATAAAAAAAGCCTCTTAAAAGAAATTCAAACAACTTTAAATACTCTAAAGATTCAGAACCTTTCAGAATTTATTTAATACATTTTATCAGAGGAATAATTAGAGCTGACATTTTATAACCCCTCTTCAAATCAACATGTCTCATCTTTCTGTGCTGGTACTTTGGATCCTGAACAAAAAGGATGCTGTCACTCAGCCTGACCTGGAGGGTAACAGGAGACTTCAGGAGCCTCAATGAATAGGGGAAAAATAAACCACCCAACACAACACAGATGGCATATTACAACTGCCTGGATTTAATTCTCACCAGCCCAGCCCTGGTAATCTACTGCATGTCGGCAGCACCATGCCCCTCTCCCATCTCTTGCTATCATACCGCTTTCCTATTTAAATGAGGGCAAAAATAGTAGCTCACCATCTGCTGAAAGCAAATCATTTATGTCAAATTGAAGACTGGGCTTATAAAATGACCTGACTAAATGGAGCAGTAAGTGCATTACAACCAAAGGGAGATGAGAGCTCCTCCTCCATATCCTCAAAATCCTCCTGGATGCTACCAAATTCCTTACATGGAAATTCACAGGCTCTGCTCATTGGTGAAGTGCTGAAATTTAAATGAAAACATGTACTTGTCACTGAGGCCTTGTCTACAGCAATGGGTTTGGAAAAGCTGCCCATGTGGGACCTCTCTAAAACTCACTTGAACTTGGAGCAGTTGGACCCAGAACAGACATGGAGAAGGCACATGCATCAGACTGCCAACAAAATCAAGCTGGTCACAGACTATTCCACCTCCCATTGCAACACAGTAGTTGGCTAAGAAGACTAAGAAAATCATCTGTTTAATCCAAGTGCTGTTTCCTATTCAGTAGCAAGCAGAAACTCTTGGGGCTCCCTTCCCCTCTGCAGCAGAGGCCAGAGCAGAAACAACATGGTTTGGTCTCAAACATAGAGTGTCTGATGGGGCTGCTTCTGCAGAAACAAGCCTTCAAACCCTCCTGGAGGGCACAGGGCTCAGCCTGGCAGTCACTCCAAAACCCTCCTTAGCTGAAAGAGCCGTATCTGCCCGACCCGGCGGAGGGAGGGAGGGAGGGAGGGATCCATCCAAACCCATCCCCACCCTACAAGCAGCTCAGATCCTGCGTGGTGCAGATAACATCCTGGGGCTGCTCCCTCCACGAGCCTCCCATGGAAATGGGGAGCACAAGCACCCGGCAGGCGCCAGAAATCTGTGCAAAGAAAAGCAGTGGGAACGGTGCTTACAACAGCACCATAAGAGAGCCACTCCATCACAGGGAGGCAATGGCAAGGACAGACTCTGACCCAGCAGGTCACTCCATCACAGCCACTCCTGACTTCACACCGAAGGAATACTCGCGGTGGCTGTGACAGCTCAGCAGAGACGACAATGCCACCACTGCGTGTGACGGTGGTGGCTCTCCCTGCAGCAGCATTCCACTTGTTAAAGCAACAGTTCAACAGAAATAAGCAATAGCTCTCCATCAGCTGAACAGGAGGATTTTTGCCATGAATTATTCATAAGGTGTTTTTTTTCTTGCCTGAACACAGATGTGTTTACTTACACTGTGCCTCATTTACACTCAAGGTTTAACATAACAGGGCTCATACTCTTTCCTTACAGTTTCCCAAGAATGGGAGTACAGCACTTTTTGCTTTTGTTGCTCTCCTTTTGGTTGCTTCCAAACCAAAGCTATAATTAGAAGCCCAGAGGGCCCTGCACGCTCCTTTGATAAAGAGCTGCCTACTAGATAAATACCACCCCTGCACACACATACACACACACAGAAGCACCTGCCAGGATGAACCGCTGCTACACCAAGAGCCAGAAGAATGTTTGATGCTAAAACCTCTTAACAGGCTCCACCACTGACTGCCCAAGTTCACACACATGGGCTATTCCTCCCCTTCGTGCCAGGGACATCACACTTAAGTGCTTCATTTGTTACTTCATGGCTGTAATGCAATTTTCATTCACCCAAATGCCTCAAATACAGCTGCCACACCCTGGTACAACACCCCAAATTCATTAAAAAGAACCATAATCACGCAGTTATTCTGATGTTATTAGCGCACAAGAAATGCACAATGTTCGAATTATCTGAGGGAACCACTTACAGGAATGCCTGCAAGAACAAGCGCTAGGCTTGCTCTCTGTCGAGCCCTCATGAAAGCTGGCTGAAAAAGCTGCTCAAAAACATCCTCGACCCTGGCTTTTAGCTGGTCTTACTGCTTCAAATTTGCCACCAAATATCACACAATCCTAGAATGCTGAGTGAGAAGGGACCTGAAAGCTTATCTCATTACACTCCCTGCCACGGGCAGGAACAGCTTCCACTATCCCAGGCTGCTCCAAGCCCCGACCAACCTGGTCTTGGACACTTGCAGGGATGGGGCAGCCACAGCTTCTCTGGGCAACCTGTGCCAAGACATCCCCACCGTCCCAGGGAAGAATTTCTCCTCACTATCCCAACTTATCCTGCCTCCTGTGAGTTTGAGGTCATTCCTCTTTGTTCTCTCACTATCTGCCTGTGTAAAAAAGCCACTCTTCCCTCCTTTTCATAATGCCCTTTAGGCACTGGAAGGAGCTCTAAGGTCTCTCTGGAGCTTTCTCTTCTCAAGGCTGAATACTCACAACTCCCTCAACTTGTCAGTTCACAACAGGCTCACTGCCACCATCGAGCAGAGAAACAACAGGTAACTAAAGGTAACCAAAATTACCTTTACAGTAATTATCAGCCTGAAAATTGCACTTCTAAAGATTAATGACCCTTACCTAGGAGTGCAGGAAGGCACTGGCCAACTGCATATTATCTACTAAATTTCTCAAGTCCTGGTTTTCTGGCCAAGCCCCAGTCACTTACACCTGCAGAGCAACGCAGCGGATGAAAAAACTAGAGATCTCCTCAGCATCTATCAGCATGGAATGAGCTAGATCCAGCACAGACAGAGATGCCGGCTCTGGAGATGCAATTGGGACAGCACAAGCTCCGAGGAGCCCAAGGGAATGAGTCAGTGAGCAGTGGGGGTTGTAAAGCCGAGTTTCATTGGGTGGGTACAAACATCGCAAGTATCAGCACACAGCAGCCTGTGCAGCTCCTGAGTTGGGGGAAGGCTTTGTGTCAGAAAGGCCCACCCCTTTCTGAAGTCTCCTTTCAGGCCTCACCATCCCATGCAACAGCACAGAGAAGAAGAAATCCATTCCCACCACAAACCTTGAGATGTAAACTCCCAGTATCACCAAAAGAACCCAACCTCCAACAACTTGAATACTTGCAAGACCAGGAAGCTTGGTTTTAGAGCCCACTAAAAGCTAACTGATGCCCCCCATCAAAAGCAACAGAGCCCATTCCACACTGGTTGCAGCTCCCCAAGGCTCATAGCACTGGGGAATGCAAATTGGGATGCTGCTGACCTTGACTCAAGACTGGAAACAGCAAACCATCTTCTGTGGGCACTGTGCACAGCAGGGAGGTGAAGAGACCTCCTCCAGAAACCTCCATCCCCCCCACCCCCCTTTTTTTTTTTTTTTTTA
>VWYP01014150.1:339440-351449 GCA_013400435.1 Pycnonotus jocosus
AAATTTTGAGGGTATGTTTAAACTTTGCCCTGCCCCCAAAAAAAAAAAAAAAAAAAAAAAAAAAAAGTGGGGACGATCCTACCTCACATCTGCAGGCTCCTGTCTATGCCCAAGAAGAGCAGGCAAACATCCAAAACCTGGGAGTAACCATGTTCCCAACAGACCTGGTCCACAGGCAATAGGCAGAAAAACAGTCACTCAGCTGTTCACCCAAGACTCAGAGCCCGGAGTCAGAAGCTGTTTGTAAAGCCTCAAGGTATTGACTCCATTTGACTGGGATAAACTCCAGTGCCACCAGTGCCCCAGAAGGATGTTGCCCCAATGAATTCAGCACCAGAAGAACACTGCATGTCTCAGGAACATGCTTGAACACTTCACACCACCTCCACAGGGATAGTTTTCTTCCCAGCTTTCCTGCTCATGATGCTCAGTGACCACAAAGTCACCCTTGACCCTGGGCTCCACAAGCCAGGTAGCAAAGGAGAAGATGGTTCCTGGAAAATCATGGCAGGTTTTGCAACACCTCTCACGCAGAGGATGTTCTCCAGAATCCCTCTATGGATCCTGCACCACAGGGCAGGCAACACCCACCTGGAGTAAAAAAAGCAATGGGATATCGGTGCTTGGATTAATGAGACATCCTCTTTGGCAGTCTCCACCCCATAACAAAGTCATTCTCCTCTTAGCAAGGCTAGGGAGAAGCCCTCAGTAAGCACAGCTTCCTTAAATTTCCATTGCACAATGTTCTTTGTCCTGCATTTGCTCAATTTGGCCTGTTTCGTGCATGTGAAAAGCACCTCATGGATGCGTGGAGGTTCTGCCCTGTGTCCTCACACACGTCTCACTTCTACACGACGAGATCCCACAGCATCATCCAGAACATCTGGGTACTGAGATGGCAGGAGACACCAGGACGCCAAACTAACATGGGGTGACACAAATGTCACCTTCCCAAGGTTGCACCCTAGCATGGCTTGCAGGGATAAAAATCCTCCCCTCTCCACTAGGAACAGGAACCAAACAGAAGGGGAATGTGAAGCAGCAATTAAACACCATCATGTGCAGTCAGCAGTTATGGACATGCAGCAGAGCAGCTAAGTCCTGTCCCCTCTCCCAGAGCTGCTCCTTTCGTGAGCCAATGGACTGCAGCAGAACCACTCTCACCCCTGCAAGACTCAGCCTCCAGCAGTTTCCATCAGTTTGTTTTTTCCATCCAGCAGTGAAATCAAGCAGCTTTAGTTTCTAATCCCCTTAATTAGGGGTGTGCAGCAGTCTTCATTCCTTAATTACATCCATTGACACATCTGATGCAACACATTTACAAACAACCATTTTCACTGAAGATGGCTTTGAATCAAAATTGCTGTTGAATTCCCACACTGGCTGTGCAGTGTCACCAACAGGGAGATGACACAACATGGTGTTCTGGATGCTTTAACAAATGTTATTTTCATTAAATAATCACCTGTTTCTTTGGCAGGATTCAGGTGACTCCAGAGCAGAGAAACCACTGGCAGCCTGAGGCTTCAGAATGAGAGCACAGTTCTCAGAAGTTTACAGCAAAAAAAGTGACCATTTCAGGCAATCCTCTCAATACTGACCCACTGGACAGAGGGATGGCATTTCCATGCCTATCCTGATGATTTTGGTCCATCACCATTCAGTAGCTCAGTTAAAGGCAGACAAGGGGGATGCTCCATTTCATCTGCTCAGCTGTCAGGAATCCCTTTGATCCTCTAGGAGAGCAAACACCCAGTGAGCACTTTATCACCCCCACTTCTGCTGCAGAACGAAAATAATGGCGCTGACACCTTCCGCCTGCCCACAGAGCCATGGCAGCATTTATCCCACGGGGAGCCTGTGCTCACTCCTGCTTTGAATTACTGCCCCAGATCCCATCTTGATGCACTAATGGCTCACCAGGGCATAGCAGCTGAGCTCCAGCCGGCAGCCTGGCCTATAAGCAGCAGGAAATAGTGAACAGGATATTAAACACTATCATGGGGGAAGGGAGGGCACTGACTTAAAGAATGGGATGGAAGATAAGATGGTATTGTGAGGGGTTTTTTACCACTAGAGACCCAAGTAAGGATCCATGCTGGTTCCTGCAGCACCCTATGCTCAGGTCCGGTATCAGCACAGGGTTGCTGCAATTATTTTCATGGAGGAAATGTATACAAACATTGCTTTCTTCAGACTGCAGAAAGGAAAAGGAAGTTGTGTTCACCCTCAGTGCAGCAGGGAGTGGTCAGAAATACACTTTGCACCCACATTCAGGGGCTGTTTGTTCATATTTTTGGGTGCCGCCCTCCTTTCTGTGCTGGATGGGTTGGTGTGGGAGGCTGTCATGAGTTGTGATTTCACTGAACAAACACCAGCATGGCCACATTCCACCGGCTCTAAAGAAGTATTTTCTATCTCCTCAACACCCACCTTTGCCACCCAGCACACTATAGCAGGGTTAGTGCCGCGTATCACACTCGTGCTCCTGGATGGCCCTTGTGTTTCTGAACAAAACACCGCTGCACCTTCCCCTCCAGCCACACTTAATCCTGCTGGTCCAAACGCTGCTCCACCCAGGAGCTCCATGGGCAACATGCACTAAAAGGATCTCTCCCCTACCCTCCTGTCTGGCTGCACCAGACCTGCTCTTTTTTCTATCATCCCTGCTCTTTCTTCCACCACCCCGATTCCCTCCAACCTTCTCCCCACTTCCAGGCGCTGCCTAGGACCCTCTTCCCCACCAACTGACACTTCTCCCCAGTCCCCTCCCTTTTATCCTGTATTACACACCACACTGGGAGAAGTTGAACATCCCTGAGGGCATTAAAGGGAGCTCGGGCATGAAGTCAGGTGGGCATGTGCACTGGGGAAACTGGAGCAGAACCTGGAAGTTGTAAATCAGCTTTCTCCACTCCCACCGGTGCCAATGCAACCTGCCATGGCACAGCCAGGACACTGCTGGCCACCAACCAGCTGAGAGGACAACAATAAACCACTTCCAACTGTTTTAACACTGCAGTATTATTTAATAAATGAAGAGCCAATAAAGACAAAATATTTTCTTTAGTAGGGATAAAGCATATGCAGAAAACAGTAGGTCGTTTAAATTTCTCTCTATTAAATTCTACGTGGGGCTAGTGGTGCTTTCTGGATAAGCTACTGGCCTTATATACACAATTTAGCATCCTACTGATACTTACTTTATCAGTTAGGTCTCAAAATAATCCTTATTCTATTCAAAATGTGTGCTTGTGTGTATACACGCAAACCCCCAACAATATAATGGTGGTAGGAACAACCACATGTTCTTCTGGAGAAGCTTTGCCTAATTTTCCCTTTTTTATATTTAAATCCCAGTTGTGCAATTGCTTCATGCACAGCTGAAGCCACACTGAGCCCAAGAGTGCTTCATCCAGCTGAAAGCTACAGAGACTCACAGGGACTCAGGGTAGCTCAAGTATTTATCAAGTATCAAAAGCGACAGCAAATTAAGAATAAACCATATTATTCTCAGTATTTCTGACCCAAAATCAATTGGTCTCATCCAGTACTGAGGACTAAATGGAGAGCCCCAGCTAAAATTATGCTGCTAAAGGACTGCAAGTCCCACAGTCACAATTCCAGACAAGTGAGCTACTCTTTTCACCATGCTGCTGACAGCAGGAGCCACAAAACAATATTGCTGAAATCCACATTCATGCAGCACAAGGGAATAAAATGCCACACAAATCCTCTTTTTTGCAGACTCTGGTGATATCATTGTTCAGGCTAAAACTGCCATAAGAAGACCCTTCAAACGAGGCCAGGGTGAAAGAGTGGAGAGTGCAAAAAAGCACTCAGGTGCCCCAGCCAAGCAGCTCCTGCCAAACCCACTCTTTGGTCCTCCAATAAATATATTCTTAAATCACCTCCTTTGCACTTCCTTGAGATACTCTTTCTATATGCACAACTGAAGGTTAATAGTCGCCTGTTCCTCTCTAAGATGAAGATAATGAACATACAAATGAGGTCTGAGCAGGTCGAACTAGCTGGGAGGCACCTCCTTGCCAGTGTAAGCTGAGCTGGGCAATACAGAAAATAAAAGTAGAGAAATGGGAGCCCTGGCAGTGGCAGGAAGTGTAGTTTAAGAGTAAAAAGCAAAAACAAGACAGAAACAAATGCAATGAGCTGGTCTCTGGTTAGGACATAGGTGCACAACCTGAGCGCACTCCAGCTTCTCAGTTAAACAAGCTGCAAAAACTCTTTAGAAATTAACTGTAACTCCACAACACGGACAATTCATTCTCTTATTCCTAAGCATGGGAGATGTTTAAAAAGTATCTGCCTTACCAGGCTTATGTCCCCTGTCCCAGGGAAGGAGAAGAGGACCTGCCTTGCCCTGCTCTGTAGCCTTCGGTTCACTGCCTTGGCTTTGAATCGCCTGTGTTGAGCATGGACCTCGCTGGCGTCACTGCCATGTGGATTTGCCGTTTCCCAGGCGTTTTACCTGCTGACATTATGACTGCAAGTGTGTTTGTTTTATTAAACCATGCTCCTACTCTTAAGCTACCATCCAATTACTGCTCCCAATTACTCGCCGCTCAAGAGCCAACATTAATTACAGAGTACCCTGTGAACGAGGCTGCTGTCTGCTGAACTGCACAGAGCTGAAGCATCCAGAACCAGTCTTTCCTCCGGGAGAAGCAGCAGAGATTCCTCCCTCAGTGGTGGATTAACAGTCCTGAGCATGAAGGGCAGGTTTGGTGAAACAGACAATGAGCATGATAGCCTCAACATCCATATTTCACCAGCCCCTTGGATTCCCCCAAGTTTTCACAGCAATAAATACCCGTTTTTCCCATTATGAGATGCAACAAAACACAGCACCAGTTGAAGCCTGGGGATGTTAACCCAGAAATCTCCGAGATTAAGGGCACACACCAGCAACAGCAGCCAGTGCCGTATGAATGCCCATGAGCTTTAAGCACCTTTGGCAAAGCACTCAAAAACAGGAGGATGAAGACCCCAAACTCCATAGGAGAAATGCCTGAATACCATGGCTCTTCAAGCACAGGTCACTTTATACCAAGAACTGAGCTGTTCAGGCATTAACAACAGACCTGTAAGGTTAAGACCCAAAAGAACTCCCTGTGCAGAGTGCAGGGACACAGGAGTACAGCATGAGCCTTCAGGAAGGGCACAGAATGCCCATTTGCCTTCATACAGTGGCCTCTGCAGACAGCAGCATAACAAGTTATTTTGCAACTCACGTTGCTCAGATTTAATAATCCCCCTAGTGCAAAACATCCTTCTGCTGGATTTGGAGAAAGATCCCGTAAACTCTGGCCTCTGTTTTCCCTTTCTACAAATAGATCTCTGTTGCACAATGCACTGATGCAGTGCCACTTGCACGAAACAGCAATATGCCAGAAGGAAACAGCATTCACCATGATTTTCTACTTATTTTTCAATTGAATATTAGATTTTTTTTCTCAAAAATGTGTTTCTCTTTGCATGGTGCAGCGCACTCTTGAAATGTTTCACCAACAGCACTGCAGAACTCAGGATTGACAACAGCAGGGAAGATCAGTGCTAGACTTCTAAATACAAAAGGAAAAATAAAAAGGTGAATAACTCTTCTCTGTGCTTCACTTCTGCTCCCAGACCTTGCCAAACACTGCTTTTGAGAAAAATCAATCTTGCAGCACTGGGGCAGGGAACACCATGGTGGCTTGAACTGGTCACACCAGGGACACGCCTGCATAGGGACACAGGGAACACGTTCCACTTCTGGGAAATTGTTGGCTGTGTACTGTGAAGCAGCAGAACATGCCTCTATAACCCACAATGTATTTCATATTAAGAGTAGCAGTTAAATAAATTAGTGGTCACCCAGAGAGCTGCTACTTTACAAGAGTTCATTTTAAGCAGCAAAACCAACTTCCAGCATGGTTTAAAATAATAAGGTGCCACACAAGCATACAAATGCTCGTGCCATTGGGAAATCGGGAATGGCTGCATAGGTTTCTGCTGCAGGTGGCTTATACAAAACACTTCATTAGTACCAGATGGGTAGGTTTCAGATTTCAAATGAAACACACACATCCCCATTTACAATGATTCAACCCAAAAAAGCCAGTCCTCCAACTAAAATGCGAGTGCCACATCCATTTTTCTCCCTAGTAAGTGCAGATCACATATATGATCACTGCAAAAGCCAGAAGGGACGGTGCTTGGTACCACACTGGCTAATTACTTGTGTGACAAATTATCAACTTAAAAATCAAATATCTGCACTGCTCCAAGCTGAATTTTTTTTCCAATTTGCATTTTTTCCATTTTCCATTAAAAAAAAATAAAATTAACTTCTTGGAGCAGCAAAGACACTATTTTTTTAACCACATCAACAAATTTCAAGCCTATTTCCCAAAGCACCATCAAAGAGCTCACCACTGCCGATACCAAGAGGTCTGTATGTCTGGGAGTCAATTTTTAATTTTAAGTTTTCACAAAGCCTGTTTTCTTATTTTCGAGAAACTTTCCCCATCCCGAGCTTTAATGACTCATCCCCAGACGTCCCTGACCTGCAGCACCTGAACTGACCGCACCCATGAAATACCTTGTGACTAGGCAAAACCACAGTCCATGGGTGGGAAAGCAGGGCAAGGAGATTGACTCAGAAAAACAGACAAAAACTGCACATTTTGCAGTCACTGTTTCTTCTGGAGACATGGAACTGAGCAACTGCTGGGCTTGGCTGACATAGGGATATTGAGATGATGCTCAATCTCATGAGGCGCAGTCAGCTGTGTGTCTGCCCTGTTTTCCTAAATCCCAAACGCTCTTGCTCCAATAGCAAAGTTCTGACAATGCTTTACAAAAGAGAGGCTTGTGCTTTTCTCTCTCCACTTGTTGTTTGTTTTAAAGAAATGTCTCAAAATATTTTCTCAGAGAGTGTTTCTGCTGAAGGGAATTGGGGAAAAACACAAGCAGACACTTGAGGTAGACAGGAACCACCCACCCACAAACCTGCTTCAGAGGTGCACAGCTGCAGCTCCAGTTGATGTTCTCTCTCCCCCCAAGTCTAGAAAATTTATTAGAACAAGTGTTTTAGTAAAAAAAGGAATGTTCTTCACCAATCCTATAATGTTTTTCTAGTGGTAAAGCTGAAGTGCTATGAAAGTTAAAATTTAATCAAACCTGAGTTTCAGTATAATTCATCACTCCTTGGTTTTCTGCCACAGTCAGAAGTTTCAGAAGGTTAACCTGTTTCCAAAACAAGCAGAAGCTATCAACAAAATTTCAGCTGATTTTGTAGTTAATACATCAAAAGGGCAGAGCTCTTTGTTTCCTTACATTTGTGTTTTGAAAGGCCAGGCAGGGTGTGGTACCTCTGCACAGCAAAACCAGCTTTTTGCATCTGCTCCTACCACAGGAGTGATTTACAACTGTTTGTGCTGAGAAATCATGAGAAATGGTTAATGTACAACCACTTCCCCTAGCAGCATCAGCCCAGCAAACAGAGCCAACCCTGTAACCAGGTTAGCACCTCATTGAGACACCAATGAGTTCCCTGCACACGTTCCAACCTCCTGAACCTGCGCGTGATGGAGCTGTAGGCACAGGGCACTGGCACCTCTCCTTCACCTGTGTCTGCAGAGAACCTTATCACTGCCACAGATGCAGCTGTGCATCTACCTCAAAAAAAGGAGAAAAAAGTTTAATTCCACTGTATTTGCATATGCTGTGTATAATATAATGTATTTGCATTCCCAGATTGCCAGCCTTCACTGTGATTAGCACCGTGCAGATCAAACCCACCAGTGCAATACTCAAGCAGTGCTCATGCTGTAGAGTCCAGTTCAATTATAAAAAGAAATGAACCTGCAAGAAAAGCATCACAGTGAAATACCAAATTTCTCTGTAATTGCAAGCCTCCTTGCTTTGTGAATTCATCCCTCATGTCCATTATCTACTCCCATTCCTGCCTCTGGAGGCACACAGGCAAGTAACACTAATAGATTCAGTTTCCCCAAGTGCTCCCTCTCGATTCATCATGCAACAAGGACTGTTTTTTTTAACAAACCACATCTTTGCAAAAGGAGTATCGCCATACGTCATCGTCAGGGTAGATGAAGAGTCAATCATAATTTTTAAATAAGCCAAGAGCAGCATCTGCAAAACATGAAGCCACTAACATTGTCTGTGCCACTGATGGTTTCCCCACTGGTATGCAATGGGTGTTTGGTGGGAGGAAGAGCACCAGAACCAAGAAAAGGAATGTTTTCTGCATTGGTGCCCCCAAACTGAGGGGATGGGAGATACCAGTTACTCAAAGCATCTTGTTTCAGTGCAAAACAAAAACGAAATACACAAAAAAACCTTGCTTCAGTGTGTAAACAGAGGAAAAAAGGTCATTTTTTGAGACAAACATGCTTGGACACCATGAGTCTCTTGGGTTCTTATTATCAAGGGGATGAAGCACCACAAACCTCAGTGCAGAGATGGGCAGGGATAGGGTCCTGCACCAGGATGGGCACAGCTGCTCTGACCTCATCAACCAATCCCAGCTTTATTCCACCATTTCCTGGAGGAGCAAAGGAAAGAGCAGAGACAGGTGGGAGCAAACAAACTGATACTGCCACCCATAAACAAAGCAAGTGTTTTTTGAAGGCAACATCTAGGTAGACCTGATGGAAATAACAGAAGCAGCAGTTACAACAACAAAAAACCCCTTCAGAAGTCTGAAGAAACTGCGGCACCCACTAGAACCGGTAACAGGAATTAAGCACATGGCCATTTTCCCCCACTATCACCAGCACTTTCCCATGTTGATGCAGTTGCTCCCACTGCAGATAAACTCCCTTCTCCAGGGCCATCTGACAATATTAATTTTTTTCATAAAGCCCTGAAGAATGAAGCCAGCTCATCTGTGGGAGTCAGCAAACTCACATGTCTGCAAGACCCCTTTTCCATTGTGTTTAAACACCTGGGGGGAGGGTGTGCAGGGGGCTGGCTACAAATGAAAATCCAATACATATGTACAAAGCAATACATATGTACCCTACATTCTTCCCCTTCCAAAACAGTTTCTCCTTCTAGTTGTTCCCCCTCTTCAAGAAGTGGCGGGGTGGGGGGGGAGGGTGGTCCTTAAACCCTTTTGACTAGAAAGACATAAAAACACCTGAAAACTCACATTTTCTCTGCACCTGAACTCTTCTCCAGGCCTCAAAAGCTTCCAGCTTTTCCTCGATGAAAGTTATTCCCGCAGCTGGACCAGGCAGTCCACACTGAGTTTATCATGTTGCTACTTCATGTGTGTATTCACCAAGACTCTCACAAGCTTCTCACTACACACACTCAACTTTCAAGTTGGCGGCTGGAGATAAAAAAAGCAGCGATACCAGCATCAGCCTCTGGCACCAATCCCAGGAGGAATGGAGGGACAAGGAAGCAGTGCTGGTACTTCCCAGGAAGAGGGATGAAGGGACACCAGGGGAAGTGCCTGTTACTCATCTCACCTGGTTTCTCCCCGCTCAAATTGTAATACATGGTACTAAGGGTCCTAAAAACACTGTTTTCTTGTATGGAATGTGACCCCTTCCTTCTACAAGCTATAGGGGTCTGCCTTCTGTCTGTGTCAGGCTTAACACGATAAATGGCCTTTTTACTGCCTCTATTCACTTACATACACTCATGCAGGAGAAAGAGAGATGCTGGTTAGGTGATTTATTTTGACTTCAGACCAACAACCACCTCCACAAGTTAAACACACAATTTCCATCTTGCCTGTCAATTCACTGTCAACCTGCTGTAAAACAGGTATTTAGGACAGAAAACTTTGGCCTAATGCTGGATTTCAAGTCTTTTCAGACCAAATGAGTAGCTGAGTTTTCACGGTACATGAAGGACAGGAGGACGCCCTTGTACCAGGAGGATGACAACTCACCACTGCTCTTCTCCAAGGGGCTGCATCCTTGGAGAGTTCCATTGGCTTGTGTCTGATGTACAAGTCAAAGTGACACTGCCAGGATATGCCTTTGCCAACAGAACTAAACCACTATGCACGCACCGAATCCAGTACTTAAAGGACAGACCAGCAGTTTTTGTTTGGGGATTTAAGTGAGTTTTTTGTCAGTCTGCAAAATGCCACCCTGAGCTGCCTCTGCACTGACTAAAATTTACATTTTCCCACAAAGCCCCAAGGCATCCTGCTCTCCTCTGGCCCTCATATTAAGAGGGGAAATCAGGGATATACATTTAGATGAGATACCAGGAAAGATTTCTTCCCCCAGAGAGTCGTCAGGCACTGACCACACTCCCCAGGGAATGGTCAGAGCCCTGAGGCTGCCAGAGCTTCAGGAGCATTTGGACAATGGACAACCCTCCCAAGAATGCACAGGGTAGGATTGCTGGGGTGTTCTGTGCAGGGCCAGGAGTTGGACTTGATGATCTTTGTGGGTCCCTTCCAACTCAGGAGATTCTATAACATTGGTTATAGGGCCCTCTTATCCATTGGTTCAGGAACTGGAAGGCAGCATGCAAGGCAAGGCTGCAGGAGAAATAAAATTCCCGGCCAGGGCAGCTGAACCTGGACCTGAAGGACTTTTATTCTTCCATGAACCAGCCCCTGCCCAATGACAAACTACTCCTAAAACTCCCCAGGAATGGTTACCAGTTGCATGTTTCTCATTTTCCAAGTGCCTGGCTCAAGGCACTGCAGGCAGCTCAGAGGCAGAAACCAGGGCTGGAACATAAAACATTCCATCATGCTCCATATCAATGGGCTATAACCAAACCACCCTTCAAGCCACCCTGGAGCATCCAGACCATTTCACGAGTGAATTGCAAAGACCAGCTCATGCTTTTGATTCATTTGCACACAGGCGTTGCAGACAAATTTGGGTGGGAATTAATTCTGTCTTCAGAGGAGAGTTTGAATAATAGGGAATAAATACAGCCTGGAACCCTGGACACAATGAGATGGGACTGTCCCCACTTACACCCTGTTTGCTCTCATATTCAGTGATAGACATGTCCTAGGGGCGAAAAGTCTATATGGAATCATGCTCCAAGGCCACGCCAGCACGGGAAGGCGAGGAGATGCTGTGGGACCAGCAGCAGCACATGCCATCTTCCACCTCTAAGGGTTTGGCTCTGCAATTCCACTATAAAGCCATGTTAGCAGCTTAGTTATTTATTTAATTAAAAGCTTTTAATTATCTCTCTCTCACACACACATTCCATGGGGCGGGGAAGGAGCAGAATAATCAGTCTACAACCAGTGACCGGAGGGCTCAAAGGAATTGTGGTTTTCATAGAAATAGCTAACTAGCCCAATTCTTCTTCCACTACTTTCAAAGCGTACTCCCATCCCCAGGCTCCAGCCATGGCATGTTTTGCTATGGTTACACCTCAGGCTGAGCTGATCCCTATAAGGATGACTTAGTTTTGACAAAACAAAGGATCCTCCACAGGTCTGGGCTCCAGAGGAGGGTTATTCCATAGTGTGACCTTGTCTGAAAGCCAGGCTGACATACCATGGCAACCACCCTCACCAGCAGATGGACTGGGCTGCTCCCCAAAAATACACATGCAGGAGGGAAGCACCCAATGCTGGGGCCATGGCCACGCAACCAGGCAGCCATGGAGTTCTCCCATCACCTGATGGGTGATGGGAGAAACACTCACCTGAGCTGCTCATCTTCCTACATTTTTTAGGTTCTGCATTGAGATCAGGGAGATACAAAATCCTCAGTCCCCTTCAAAAGCACCAGAGTTCAAGTGCTGTGAGACTTCATAAATTATAAATTACAAAGCATTGCTGTCAACATTTGCTCTGAGCACAGCAGCTAAAGCAAGCTGGCATGAGAACTTGTTCAAAAATCCCAGATCAGAAATGCAGCAGGGTCTGGAGGAGCATGCCCTGGGAGAGTATGGCTGCTTGAACACAACCCCCCAAGCCCACACAATTTCCCTCTCTGTGGAACTGCTCCATTAAAAGAAAAGAAAAAAAAAAAAAAAAAA
>VWYP01014150.1:351462-378088 GCA_013400435.1 Pycnonotus jocosus
AAAAAAAAAAAAAAAAAAAAAAAAAGAGAGAGAGAGAGAGAGAGAGAGACCAAGATTTAGTCCATCTACATGATCAACATGGACAAATTAAAAGCACTAGCTTTTAATACACAATGTGAGTGGCATTACACAAGCAAAAATTCCCACAAACAGAAAACAAGCGTAAACAACCAACTGAACGTAAAGAAACTAGTAATATTAATCTGGATTAAGTACAAACCATAAACATTCCTACCTAATCCATCCGATGGACAAAGATAAATCCCCTCTATGCTGCATCCTACAGCTCTTTGCAACTTAAGACATCACAATACTGATCAAAACAGTAGTAGACAAGACATATAAAGGAAAATCTTTACGCATCATTGCCTGCTTAATCTACACAAGATTACAGTAAAAATCAAGCACCAGGAACATAGAATAATCATTGCAAAAGATCCCCAGGCCCAAAATGCAATCTCTACTCCTGATGCAAAGCTTTATATTGAACTTCACCGGAGAAATACACGACAGCAACAAACACAGCTCCAAGCCTGAACAACCTGAGTATCTGCTACTCCTTAATGCCCTAGGAAAATTGCACAGAAGTTAGAGGGAAGCTGATAGATCTGCAGTGGAGTCTAAAAGTACAAAGTAAAGTTTATGACAGGAAATTATTTGCATACATAGGGCTGCTTCGGGGACCTTCACACTGTCTTATTAAAGCCCTTAGATTCATCACAGCTTATTCCCAGAAATGTAAAAGCAGCTCCAGCAAGCTCAGACACTGACCCAGTGTGGTACACCAGTACAGCTCAGCTCTGCCTTCCCACACATGCCTCCATCCACAGATGGGTGGGAAGCTCCCACTAGGAGCAGGGATCCCTGGCCTGGATACCTGGGGCAAGTCCAGACCTTTCCCACCCAGCATGGACACAAGATCTCTGAGCATGAGCAATTTCTAGGGCTTTTTCCAAGAAACAGATGAAATATGGCAGTAAGGGGCTGAAGAAAAATCCACCCAGCAATGACACAGGTACTGTCATGGCTCTCCCAAATGAAGATGCTCTCAGCACATACCCCTCATTTGGGAACACAAGGAAAGATGTTTGAGAAACTCCTGGTCAGATGCCGTGGATACTCAGCCAACACTTCCACTGAACATCCAAGGATGAAGAGCCTGAGGTTCACCTGCTGACCCCAAAAATCCAACATTCCTTTGAGATGCCAAATAACTGCTGATGAAAACATAGTACCAAGCCACTGCCTTCTATCAGCAACCCTTCTGTACACACAACTTATTCCAGCACATTATATGCCACATTCACAACATCCTCACCACCATCATCATCATCACCCACTTATCAATGTATCAAAGCACACGGAGTATCCCAACACCCCTGCAAGCTACTCTGGCAGAGCAACAGTTTGATTTCTAATGAATGAATTTGTGGAGGTGGTTGCTCACAAGATAAGCCACATCCTCACCAACCTATGTCCCATCCATTCACATATCTGCTCAACAAGCAGTAAACAGGGCAGTAGGAGAGACATTGTTTTACCACCTTCTGAAAATCAAATGCTGTCAAATGAAAAACACTGTGAATGCCTATGCAGAGCACACAGGCACTCAGCAGGGAGATACTGGAGCCAGGAGCTGTAGGTTTGGAGTATCATTGCCTGAAGTATTTTTAGGCTTTAGGAACATACAATGTTTGGAAATAGGCTGAGAGGAGTCCTTACTCCTCAGGATTGTTGCTTTCCCATTAAAGGCTTAGCTTCTGATAAGATTATTTGTTTTAACTTGCAATTCTGAGATCAGATGAAAACACAGGTAATTCCTGTTCTTGTCATCTAAACTGATACAGGAAATAATGAATGTGTTTATATTAGGGGAAAAAAAATCCCTTTCTCTGTTTCATAAGGCTCTAACTGAGTTTTCAAGGTAAAGAGTATGCACTATGCTTATCCCGATACTTACCTTCTGCAGCAGATTATGTTTGTCCATGGGAACCCTAGAAAATCCTCACCTTCTCTATTAAGGCCATGACAGCAGAGATATGCAAAGGACCCCACTGCCTTTTAAATCCCACCCAATGCTCAAAATTGCCCTAGAAGTGCAACTGAAGATGCAAGATGATGTAAAATACAAACATTAAGAGTATCAGCATCACTGACATGCAACACACAACCCTTAACAATGACCACAATGCTACAGGAAAACTTTCATTTCATTAAAAATAAGGCTGGACCAGCCATTAAAAAACAACCTACTTTGGATCTCCACAAAGCAATCTTTGAAGCAAAGGGAGCAGATCCTGGGGCAGCAACATAGAAGTTAGCTAATCGTGAGAGGAACTGCACACCACAGCACCACAGCAGTAGCAGCAGCCAGGGCAGAGCCCCTCCACATCCCTCATCCAGACCCAGCATATCCTCTGCCCCACAAGACCTTACCGAGATTATTTTTCCTTATCTCAACTGTGAATAAGAATCACTAATTCAAAGACCATCCCACTAGATCTAGCAAACTAAGGCAAGCAAAATCCAGCATGTCTGAAAATCCTTCAAATCCTAAATGGAAAAAGCAAGGTAATGCAAAAATGAGGTTTGTGGTACTGTTCAAAAGTAAGATTTTTGTGGATTAGTTTGGATTGGAAGGGGCCTATTTTGCTTTGCTTCTCCAGTATCTTAATTAAATTACCACAGAGAACTATAACTGAACCAGCATAGCACCTACCTGAGAATTTGGACAATCTCTAAAAAATTTTCTCTTCACCACCACAAATGCAATTCTTGAATTACCATTTACACAGCCACAGAGAGAAAAGCTGCCGGACCCTGCCCAAAGCCAGCTTCCCCAAAACAGTGCACAAAGGGTGAACAAGTTCCTTTTCCCCAAAAAACAGGGAAGTGAGGACCTGGGACATTTGCAGTTGCAGCACTCAGAGATGGTCGCGGTGGATTTTAACTCATTTCAGACCTTCTGGAGTCATTTTCATGACAAACGGTGCCTCGCTGGATATAGGAAATGAAAATACGCCTTGGTGGAAAATCCAGTAAGAGCATCACTTCCCAGTGTGCCAAGGTGTTCTCTTGAGCTAGAATTCAGGGGAAAGCAGGATGCACGGACAGGAAAGAGCCCTTGCCTGACTGATGCCACACCACAGCATCCACATTTGTCCCATGGGTGGGTGAGCAGGCACTGGTCTGTGGAGCCCGAAGCACTTCCCCGACAGCCCTTCTCCGCCATATCTCCTTCCTCCTCCTGCACAACGGACCCCGGGCAGAGCTGGGGACCCCAGCTCGGCCACGGCAGCCTGGGCAATCTTGCCTCAGAAAAGGGGGACACTGGGTGCCGGCTCCCCTGAGCTGTGTGTCCCTATCCTGCTATCTCCATTTCTTGCCTCCTGCAGAATCTGTCTCAGGCTCAGCCTCAGCCTTTTGACTGCCAGTACTTCATGTCACACACAGCCCCACGGAGCCTCGTACACGAGCGCACACACACACTCTGTGCACACACAGATGCACTGGTTTCGGTCAGTGCAAACATGCGTCTACATGCAGTCTTCACACGCAGAGGTCACAGTAGTCACATCATACAGCTCCGATACAAACTACACACACAGCGTGTGTGTGCAGACCACGCGTACTCTCCAACACTCCACACACACACCCTTTACACGCACAGACACACTGATCGCACACGCTGTGCAGATGCACCTTGCGCAGACGAGCACAGCACTCACACATAGTGCACAACCACACACGCGCACAGAGACAGCGGGCACGCACCAACGCGCCGTTTGCGGACACGGACAGGCGAACACGGACTGCCGCGCAAAGGCCGCGCGCACTCCCCCGCGCCGCGTACACGCTCCCGCGCGCACTTACCCGGCCGTCTCCGCGCGCGGCGATCGCCGGCCTCACACCGGGCCCCGCAGAGCCCCCGCTGCGGTGTGGCACCCTGGTGCCGCTCCGTGCCGTGCCCGGCCAGTCGCTCTGCCTCCGTTCCTGCCCGCTCCNTAAGTTCTCATTGGCCGAAGGCGAGGGGCGGGACGCCAGTGCCGCCTCGCTATTGGCTACGGGGAAACCGCGGCCAGCGGCGCGGGCGGGGGAGCGTGCGCCCCCTCCTGGCTCCCCCCCCATGCCGTTCCCTCACGTTTCCTCCCGCGGGCGGCACTGAGGGAGCGCCCGGAGCGCCTTCCTGAGCCTGCCACAACACCATCCCGCCAGCGAGAGGCTGAAATAACGGGATTACTGCCTGTTCCTACCACGACCACACACATCACCACCCTCCCCACCCCCTTTCCGCTAAGGTGATGGTGGCAGGGAGCCGATAATTTGGCGCCGCACGGCCCCGGTAGGAAGGCGGCAGGAAGGGTCCTGCCTGCCCGTACCGCGGGCGGCAGCGCCGCTCCCCCTCCCTCCGTGACCTAGATTTTAAATACCGTTCGCTGCCTCCCAGAGAAAGTCGTGGCCCAGCTCTGACGGGAAACCCGAGGTGAAGAAGTAAGGAGGAGTGTACGAAGAAAGGTAGGGGGGCGTTGGGGTTTTCTTTATGCTGTTATTATATTATTCTTTTTTTTTTAAGCATAAGGCCATTCATAATCAGAAGGTACTGCCTCAGTCTGTGGCAAGCCAAAAAAGCGACAGTTGAGGTGGCGAGCGCTTGGTCAACAAGAAACGCCCCCAGGAGCCCAGCACAGCCCCATCGAGGAGCCTGCCCTTCCCCTGCTCTGGAATCCCGCACCTCCAGCATGGACTGGATTTTCCTTGCTTACAGCCAAATTAGAATCAGTTATTTTTGTCAAGCAGAGCTGTCCAGCTCTCCCTGCTACATACATCAGAGCAAAATACGCTGCCTAGTGCCTCTTGAGCACTTCCAAAGGCTCTAGCAAGGCTGCTGCCAGCCTGCCCAGCTCAGGAAACAAATCCCCCTCATGTATTTGCACAATCCAAAATACGCCTGGCACCAAGGCATCTCCGTTTGTCTCCCAAAGAGAATTAAGGTCTCAGGCACATTATTCTGCCTGGATTAAGAGCAACTGCCCTGCCTCTTCATCACCAGATAATACCCAAGGCTGCTGCACACCCTGGCTGGGATGGCTCCATTACAATGCTGAGCCCTCACTGGTACTGACCTAGCAAAGGCCACTCACACACTGAGGTCATTTGTGCTATATGGGAGCTAAAAATACCCAGATTTTTAGAAAAATTAACATGCTTCTCACAGCTATTTACCCCTTCTCCTTTATGTGTCTGTGTCTCTGCCAAGAAGAACGGGGCAGCTCCCCTTTGTCTCAGTGTCGACACCGCTTGGAAAAAGCTCCTTAATGAGAGGGAAGACAGACATTTTTGCCTTAAATCTGGACTACTTGGTGGTTTCCTTGGACTTAGATGAGCACATCTGATTAAAAAAAAGACAGGCTAGGAAAGGTCTGGAGGCTCTAAGTCGCTGCTCCCATATTAGGGACGGGTAGTTTCTTTGAAATGTGCCCTGAAGCTCTGACTTCAGTCCCCAGTTTAATAAATTAACACACTTTAATAGCCCAGGCAGTGCATGGAGGAGCATCAGATGTTCAGTGCTGACCCACCACAACTGCTGCCTTTGCTACAGCTCACCCATGGGTGGGCTTAAGACACTGCCAGAAGAGAAATACTGGTCCAAAAGGCATTGAGGAGAAAACCATGGAACAAAGAAACCACAATTTTCGGTTGGCAACAGCTTCTTGCAGCTAAGAAAAACAAGCAAACAAACCCACACTGCTTCATTGTGCACCACACATGGCAGATTACATGGAGGAGAGACCAGGGCAACAAAAACTTCACATCAAAGCAGTGATTTAACACCACACAGTGCATCATCTACTGTGCTCAGATCACCAGATGATCCTCAATTCCATCTGCCAGCAGCTGAGGGCAGAGAGCAGCAGCTCCCTGCATTTTGTATTCCCAGGTGAAACATTTATCCACAGGGAGCACTAGTGCAAGCTGCCGACGTGCTGTGCACAAGGGCAAAGGATGCTGTCACCTCTTCAGACCCCAAACAAACGGCTGACAGCTTGATTGGCTTCAAAGCTAAAGGAAGGGACACTAAAAAGTTGAGTTATCAGATCCAAAAAGAGGCACTTGGTCTATGCCATGAGAGCCTGAAAAATGTTCTTCTGTGACAAGGAGATCTGAGCCTATACCAAAGCAAATAATGGGGAGCAGAAAATATGTGGAAAAAAGAAAAAAGAAACCCAAAACCACCACTCTTGTGCACGTGGAAATACACCCATCACCACCACACTTCTGCTGGAAGTCACTGGCTTAGCTTCTAACTTTTTCCTTCCTACACAGCCCTGAACTCACCTCTGAAATCCATAGGAAGTAATGGAAATTTCTTAAATTCTTCACTATAAGAACAGCTTGCCCTGTGCCAAGCCTGGATTGCAACTATTTAAAGAACTCTCCCAATTACAGCCGGTTTAAGTCGCTTTCTGAGAGTCATTTAGAGACTGAGAATTATTTTAATAAGTCAAGATTTCTTGGTATTTGCCTGCTAGATATAGGAATAAAGACAGGAATTATATTCATTTTAGGCATTCATATTCGCTAAGGCAGAGGTTGTTCCTCGCAAGGTGAAAGGCCACTGGGAGCACTCAGATCCTGATGGATTTGGTCAGTGCAAACCAACTGGGTCACGGAGGACAATGCCAAACCCAGCCCTCTGCCTGGGTAATGTGCAGGCACCTGCAAGTTGCTGAGCAGGACACACTGCAGCACCCTAGGAGCATCCAGATAGCGGATTAAATCCAGCTCAAGTTAAGTTCTTCATGGAACAGATCTTTGTAAGGTCATCCAGCACTCTGTAGGTCCCACAGGATACACTTCTGGTAGGATTTGCTGTAAAACAGGGCTCCCACTTTACACCAGTGCCGGGGAACACTGCCCAGAGCATTACTGGCACAACAATAAAAGGCACAGAGCTCTCCTCTTTGCCCTGAGGAACATCTCCACTGAGGAATTCCCAATCTAAACAAAGCAATTGTGCATCATACTGATGCTGTGCTCCCTCCCCCTAAAGCAAGCAGGATTTAAAGTGAAATACTCGAGATTACACCAAATTCTAGGAAAAAAAAAATTAAGCTGGTCAGATGAATCCTTTATCCATCCTGCTCTAAATGATCTGTATTATGCACATGTATGTGAATACACAACAGGCACACTCCGTTTCTGTGCCACACCCACACACTTTGCAAACAAGTGACATTGCAGCAGCAGCCATTTCACAAGAGCAAACAAGGTGGGAGGAGAGCAGGTGGTTCAGTTTTGCCAGCTCCTGGCCCTCTGCCCTTGGCTCCTCTTCCAGCTTTGCTGTCACCATCAGCAGTGCTGATTTGGCCATGAGCAGAAGACAAGATTGAGGAGGAAAGGAAACCTCCCTTTGACTTCTCAAGCTTTGTGTTCCTATAAAATGGTGACCTAATATGATATTGCAGGTAAATGATTCACCTGGAAGGAAAGGATACTTCAACTAATGCTCCATTTCTCCCCTGCCCACCCGTCTCTCCAGCACAGAATTCACTGCTGAAAAAGCCTCTGACAGGCTGAACTGCAAACTCAAGTAATTTTCACTAAAGTCTAGAACGCTCTGCAGTGCTTTGCTACGACTCATGGTGTGCACAGTGAAGACAGCCTGGAACATCTACACACACCTGGCTCTGTATCAAGTATTTAACCAAAGATTAAATCTAGTCCGGCCCATCGTAACACTGTCCAAAACTAACCATTGCCTCTTTGCTGAGATAATTATTAAAGGGCCAAGGAGCACCCTCATAGCTAAAGAGACTGAGTGATTTAAGTATTGGAATCACACTTGGCATCAGGCAGTTCACCTCCAATTTTGCTAAATCCAAACCGTTCTCCCATTGTTTCGTTGTGGTTTCCTTCTGGAAAGTTTTCTTTTGTTGGCTGTAATTTGTAGCCTTTAAAGGCTGCTGTTGCTAAACTAAAACCATGTGTTCTTTCCCGTGAGCAGAAGAATCCAATTTTTTAGCCATTAGATCTTTTTGGTACTGGGGTGGCTCATATGGATCCCTTTTGGGCAGATGGGGAAAGCAGAGGGGGTGGCTGGGAACTCAGTCTGTACACCCAGGAATTCCCATTCCACCTGCAATCTGGTTAATTGATACAAAAAGCTCCCGTCATGGGTTTCATTGATTTGTATGAAGCTGGTGTTCATTTGAGTCAGTGTCTTGCAGCACAGCAGACAAGCTCCAAGTAGAAAGAGGAATAAAACAGAAGAGGAGCTTCAGTTCTCTCTAGGCTGTGTGCCAGTGCAGGGAAGAACAGCTCCTGGAGAGTCAGCTTTGTTTAGACTTAGGGCTTAGAGTCAGGACGTAAAGCACATTTCTGCCACGATGCACCATTAAAGATTAGAGGAGGTCAGCTGCAGCCTGCAGGATTGAGTGTTCATATGGCGAATTGACAGAGAAATACTTTTCCTCTCAAATACGAGTAGGAAGTATTAAACACACAAATGGCTGCACTGAAAGGATCTGGAAAGAGCTTAACAAATCCTGGAGAATAGATTACAGGTGATGCTGTGAATACAAGCAGTGCAGGTTCAGGAAAAGGCAGAGTCAGTGTGGCATGAGCCTGAGCTCTAGAAACCAGCCAAGAAACTGAACCATAGAAAGAACCATCACAGGAGCCTCAGACTGTCCCACAGCACACTCATCTCCATCACCTTGAGAGCTCACCCTACTTCCAAGCATTTACCAGGATTTTATTTCCCAGCAGTCTCAGTAAAAGACTAACAGACAACACTTGACTCCCTACCCCTCTTTAAGGAATGCTGCTGTATTTGGGCAGCAGGATGAAGTTCAAGTCCTTACATCAGCTCCTAAGCCAAGCACGACTAGCTAGCCTGGCCAGAGAGGCAGCTGTCCCTTCAGTGGGGGACAAGCTCAGCTATGCAGCCTTTCTTGAAATGCACCCAAAAATAACACTGAGTGCCACCTAGAGACCAGAGCTCCAGCCAGGAGGCAGCCAAGCTGCACTACAAACAAAAGATGTCAGGGGCTGATTTACTCCTTGCATTCATGAGGAGTCAAACTGTAGCCAAGAGAGGCTCTGGCTTCTTTAAATAACACCAGGTAGGTGTGTTTTCAACTGCAGCTTCTCCCCAGAAAGGCACCAGTTCAGTGAAGGAGATTTGACTCCATACTGTTATGTTCTTGTTGGGCAAAGAGCACACCTTGGCTTCAAAATGCTCAGAGCTCTTTGGTTTGGGGTAGGACAGCTTCAAGATCAGGTTTAATTAGGGCTAGTGTGTACTTAGCAGTAAGTTTGAGGCACATACTTGGCAGAGAGCATTCGGGTCTGCACTAGCATATCCCATGTAATCCAAAGGCCAGGCAGCAAATTCATGAAAGCCATGAACCCAGCACTAGTCAACAGACAGAAACTGGTGATTGAGGGCTAGACCTGTGCATCAGTGAGGGACACCTAGCAAAATCTAACACTTATTTAAATTAAACTTTACCTGTGGAGAACAAATACAACTTCTAACTGTTATTTTTTCCACAAATAAGAGCCGAAGCTCTGCACCACCTTGTTCAGTGCTGCGTTCCCCCGCCTGACATGTCCTTGGATCTTGCAGTGTTTGTCCTGAGCTACTAAACTGGATCAGACTCATCACTCTGAGTCCTGCCTATGGATATTCCCAGAACCTAATAGAGCACAGCCAAAGTCTGCCCACAGGCATTTCTGCAGGTGCACAATGATTAATTGGTGCACATTTCCATATCACAAATTAAAAAGACCTCAGCTTGCTTGAAATGCAGCATATTAACCTCTGAAACTGGCAGTCATGGATACCAGCTTCAAAAAGATTAATATCAATACAACAGAATCCCAGAGGATAGCATCCCACTGCTGCCAGATTTTCTGGAGCTCAAAATAAAGCATTTTGAGGCTTTTTTATGGTACCAACTTTCCATGCTTATTTTATTAAGAAAACCCAAAGTAGTTCATATTTATAGACACAATCCAAGAAATTGAGAAGGGTGAGGGGGATAATATTGCCAGGGAAAGCTGTGGGCATGGATAGAGAGATGGGGAGCTGAGGGCAGGAAGCATACTGCCATTGTCACAGTTAATTACCAAGAGTCTGAAAAGGTTTGTTGCTAAAATAACAACTCTGTTAGTTCAGGGCATTCTGCAGGTCCACTGAGACTACACAGTAACAGCGCACACAGTAAATCTCTGGAGCAGGAGATGCAGCAGCAGCTTGGAGATGCCAATCTCACCCTGCGCTCACTGCAGACTGCGTCAGAAAGGGTAATAATCATTAAGCTGCCATCTTTTATTTCTAATTATTTGTCTCCACAGCAGGGTTTCTCCAACCACCAAGCAAAAGGGAAGCAAGTGTCAAAGGCGTAACTGTTTTGAAGTGGGCTCACAGCTGCCACGGCATGAATGGCTCTCCAAGAACAGTAGCAACTGCTCCTCAGGGCCCAAGGAACTGGGAGGCAAAGCATCTCTGTTTAGGCTGGTTTTCAATGTCAGTTTTTAGGTCAACTAAAACAGCTTTTCTTATGCAACAGAAAGCTCACTTGCTTTGGAGTTTTTGCTTTCATTTAATTAGATGGTAATTCAGAGGGCAGCACTGCTCTTCTGAATGCCACAATGAGAACTGTTTTCACTGCTTTACAAAGCAACAAAGTAAAAACACTGAGCTAAGCAGGCACTAGAACTTGACACCAGTCAGAGACTGATGGTCTCTTCTGACGGTGGGACAAGTGAAAGAAATACCCTGCTGCCACATTTCCATGGAATCATAGAATCATTTAGGTTGTAAAAGCCCTTCAAGATCCCACCATTGTCAAGCCACTAACCCATGCCTCTAAGTCCCACATCTAACACAGATTTTCTAAAGCCTGTGCCAGTGCTTGATGACCTTTTCCATGAAGAAGGGTTTTTTTTCCCTAATAACCAACTTAAACCTCCCTGGCACAACTTGAGGCCATTTCCTCTTGTCCTGTCCCTTGTTCCCTGACCCATCCCTCCCTGGCTGCCCCCTCCTGTCAAGGAGTTGTGGAGACAGAGGGTTATCCCTGAGGCCTCCTTTTCGCCAGGGTGAGCCACCCCAGCTCCCCCAGTTGCTCCTGCTGCTTCAGCCCCTTCTGCAGCTCTGTTCCTTTCCCTGAACATGCTCTAACCCCTCAATGTCTTTCTTGTTGTGAGGGGCCCAAAACTGACCCCAGGATTCAAGGTTTGGCCTCACCAGTACAGAGGGACTGCTCTGGTCCTGCTGGCCACATTAGTGCCGATACAGGCCATGGGTCATTGGTCTTCTTGCCCACCTGGGCTCATGTTCAGGCCCTGTTGACCAACAGGAGAGGTTAAAGAAGAAAATCTCACTGAAGGGTGCTGAAAACCTCATTTGTTCTTCCTCTTTGGGCTATGTGTAAACAAGAACTAAGGGGACACCCAAATTCACAACACAACAAGCTGTTCAACGGCTCTGTAAAGCAGTGCCCTTCTGCAGGTCACCTATGAATTCTGGGATAGAAAGAAACAACATGTATAGTTAAAGATAACAGCACATGGCTTCCAGCATCACCAGTGCCACTCTATGGAAAGACAGAGGCCAAACACAGCCCGTGAATGGACCTCTGCACTTACCACTGCAGACACAGCTCTGAACAATTTTTCAGCAATGACCTCACCTTGGATTTCTTTTCAGGCTTTAAATAATGGCAACATATGTGAATCTCAGCTTGCAGGTCAAGAGCATAACCCCTAACAGAGGCTCCTGTTGCATTTTCAGCATCTTCCTTCACGGTTTCTGCCCCGCAGCTACTCCTGGCTTCTCTTCATATGGAGGCTGCTGGTGTGTTACTTTCAGGACTGATGCCTAACACTTACCAGGTCAGTAGAGATTATCTTACTAAAGCTCATATGAATTTTATGTTTACCTACGAGATAAGCCAGGCTTAAAGATGGAGAGGCAATCTGAGCCTGCTGTTTTCTCTGCTGGGAGAGGGTGAGGGCTGACCCTGAGCCAGTGAAACTGCACCACACCCCCTTTATCTTTGCTATCCCTGACTTAGCTTTCTTTGCTGACAAAGATTGATACCAATTATTCAGCAAGCAGCAAATTTAATCACATATCAGGATCAAAATCTCCAAAGCCTGTACCAAGCAGGACCACCAAAATATGGTTCTCTCCCCTCTGTGTGATACATGCAAGAAAACAGACAAAAGTAACGTGGAGACTGCTCTGGGGAGAGCGAACTAGGGATTGTCCAGGTTAGCAGCGTTTCCCAAGGGAGAAATTCACCCTTGACCAGAGTCTTGTCATACAGAGATAGCCAGATGGGTGACTGTCCTGAGGGTCTGCTCAAGCACTGAGCGGGAAGAGTCTCGGGCCAAAGACCTGCTCCAGGCTATCCTGGCACAGCTGCAGCTGCTGTGCTCGTACAGCTTTGCCTTTCACTAACCCATTCCAATCATCATGGAAGTGAGCACTTGTATCTTGCTCCACATCCAAGCTCACAGCAGCTCCTAGCTGTATCTTCCATGCTGGGAAGTTTTATTCTGCATTCAAATGGCTGCTGGGTGTTTGGTGGGGTTGGAGCTCAGCACCTCTGACCAAGGCAGGTTTTCTAGTTAATTAACAATCCTGCTTTTGGAGATTTCGTAGCAAAGCTCATTCAGATCAGGAGGCAGCTGCTCATCTTCCAAATACAGTGCTCACTTCTGAGTAAGAGCAACAGGTTTATGCTTGGATTTGATTCATCTCTCCTGCCCCACCATGAGGCATTGTATAATGATGTTGGGTTTAAGAATAAAGCAACCTGTTACCAGCACCTTCCTTTGCTTTCCCTTCAAGTGTTTCATCAATGACTGGCAGCACATGGAATACTCAGGCACAGAGCAGAGTTGCTCTAAATGTGCTCAGCGCTTTCTGTTACTGGGAGAGGAGAGGGTGGGGAAGAGGAGTGATGGAGAAAAGAGGGGAAAGCTTAGCAGGAGGATAGTTTGAATTTTAAAAAAAGGAAAAAAGTAAATTTAAACTTATTGAAGTTTGCAGAGAACACAACCTCAATGCAAAGGCATCACTGCATCCAGAGAAACAGCTTCACCAAGCAGATCCCTTCCCTCCCTCCACCCTGCGTATACACACCTTGTCCTCAGAGGCTTTAACACCACCTCACAGCCAAGTTCATACCAGGCACCAAACCTCTGCAGGGAAACCATCAGAATCCTCCCCACCAGGGCAATTTTTTTCCCCATGCAAAGCAGGCTCTCCATGAACACAAACTGAAAACATCAGTGCCTGATGCTCTTCTCCAAGCTTGATACACATTTCCCCCCCTCTCCTGCCAGAACAGCCTTAGGCTCCTCTCCGTGCCCTGCAAAGCCCTAAACACCCACGGTTTGCAAAGGGCAATGTGGTCCAGGGCCATCAGAGCCCTTTTCACACCTACAGCACTGCCTTGCCACCAATAGATGTCAGGAGACATTCTGGGAAGAACAGGAAGAATTGCTTTCCATTCACAAAAATATTTTCCCTTCCATTTGCTCACTTGCTGGCACTTACTGTGTTTTTATCCCCAGGTCAGTTCTTCATAGCCTAGGCTAGTAGGAAAAACTACTACTGGAGGCTTCTTCATATTATAAAATACAGCAATTTTCAGGCCAACTAAGTACTTTTCAATATCCAAAATCTTCACACATACACACACACAGACAATAAATCATGCTGTTTGACAACAACCAATGTTTCAGAGTTTGAGACAGAATAAACAGGTCAGTTCACTATTTAAACAGGTCCGATCACTAAGTCAAAGTAACTTGTTTCAACCATTTCCGCCCACTGATCTAACAAAGCAGGTACTTACCCAGAGATGAGAGAGCCAGGCCAACCACACAGGCGAAGCAGGAAAATCCATCGAGGGCAATGAATAGAAGAGAAAGGAGAAGAGATATTGGTTAAAAAGCAGTTCCAGCCGAACACGAAAAACCCTTGCACCCTCCAGAAAAAAACCCTCGAGCCAGAAAGCCAAGTGCTCACACTTGTACCCACATGAGTAAGGCAACAGAGCAAACTTCAATATCTGACTCTTCCAGAAGTGAAGGTGGAACCGGATGTTCACAGTCAGCCACTTCTTGGAAATGTAAACACCAAGTGGGAAGGGAAAAACCCCCAAAACATCAGCTCGGCATTACCTAACGCTGATAATACAGTAATAGTGACGCAGGCACCCCATGCCTGCCAGCCTCCCAGAAGTGCCGCCTCCCGGGCCCGCGCCAGGCTCTGCCGAGCTCTGGGTACAACCGGGCTGCAGGAGCAGCGGGCTCCGTGGGGGCTGCGGGCTGGCCCCGTGCACTTCTGCGCCCGTCCAGCTCCTCCGGACTTACATAACTTCTCGTGCAAACTTCTGGAGGGCTGGACACAGCCCAGCGCCACCGGTCCCGGCTCCACAGGGCTCCAACTGAGCCCTCTAGTGGGCTTCAAAAATTCCACAAAACACCAAGAGCCTAAATTTAATTAACACTCGGCCAGAGGCCTCTAAACCCTAATCCTCTCAACAAAAGGATCATTAACTAAGTGAAGATATTCAAGAGAGCAACGGTGCTCCCAGCTGCGGCAAGGCTGGCTGTGCGCACCAGGGCCTGAAATTCAACCAGATCCTCAGCCTGTACAACAGCCCCACTGAGGGTACAGGGACCTGCCACAGACGAGCACTCCTGGCACAAGTCTGGCATGATGCCAGACTCAACATTCACCCTGAATCATGGAATGGTTTGTGTTGGACGGGACCTTAAAGCTCATCTCATTCCAACCCACAGCCATAGGCAGGGACACCTTCCACCAGACCAAGCAGAGAGAAGGGCACAAGCCCATACCCATCCTTCAGGATACACCATGATGCCAACAGTCCCAGTGCCATCATCTCCATCAAGACTGAAAATCCAAACTACTGAACCAGGAGAGAAGCTGGAGCGCCATTTGTTTTTTAAGTGTCATTATCCAGCCTGGATGCAGGTAGAGAGCAGCTCTCCTTTCAAGAGGCAGCCTCAGTCCCTCAGCTTGCCCAGCCCTGCCAGCATGAACAGCAGGAAGGGCTCTCCTCACCAATGAGCTAGGGTGTACCTTGGCAGAATTCACAGCATGCAGGGTTGTAGTCAGGGAAAAGCCTTCACAGTCAAAGGTTCCCAGGCCACATATCTCACCCCAGCATGACAGGGATGAAGCCCTTTGCAAGTGGCTCTCTTGAAAAGTCATCTCCAGCTTCTGAGACACACAGAGCATCCAGAGCAGCTGTGAGGAGCACATCCATGAGACACCTCATTAGTGTGGTGAACAGGAGCAGAAGAGCTTAATTAAAGGGCAGGAATCATTCCCTCTGGGTTTGAATGCCAGCAGCAGCCTCAGCAGGGCTGTGCTGCCCCACAGGACAGGCATTCCTCAAAAGCACCTGCAGCCAATGTCACCTCTGCCCATGGTGAGTGGGATCCCAGCTGGGGCTGTAAATGGTCTGCAGAGCCTCAGGCTCCAAATGTGAGGAAACAAAATGAGGAAGAATTCAGGTGTTGCTTGCAGAAAAAACTTCTCTGCCAGCAGCAGGTCGCACAGGTCTGGAGATGCTAGTGCAGCTCACCTATGGGCACCGGTCCCCTGATTTTGGTGCTGTGTGTGAGCACCCCAGTCTCCAAAGCAGCAACTCAAATCGAGTAGTTCACCAGGACAGAGACAGCAGTGGCTGCTGGTGAGGTACAGCCTAGAGGCTGCCACAACCTGGACAGGGTTTTTGGGATGGCCAGGAGATGGTTTAGAGTACTCTCTCCTCAGACCAACATAGCCTCCCTGGAAGCTCAGCCCTCTAGAGTGCCAGCCAAAGTGGTCACTGACCCTCCGTGTTTGGGACTGAATGTTGAACAGTATTTGCAGAGGTTTCCATTTTTAGTCTTTGCCCCATCTCCTCCCTGCATCTCCTCAGGATGTGTCTCCAGGATAGAGTTGACATGTCAGTGCCTCCTTGCCCAAAGATGCAGGAACAACTGCTCCCAGAGCTAATGAGGCTGTCCTGCTCTGACCCAGGGCAGTTTTCAGCATACACAGAATAAGCAGTCCCCTCTATGTTCACCTCCTGGGAAAATCTGAAGAGCTCCCATCTCCCCAGCCTGGGAAAGAACACAGATGGTCACAGAGATTAAAGCATACAGAGAATTAACCACCCTATGTAAATGAGGTTCTTCATCCAGCCCAGCACTATCGGGCAGTTCGATGTCCAGCACTTGGATATGATCATTGTGGCTTGCTGAGCTCCAGTAACAGCTTTGTATTGACCAGGACAGGGGCCAGGAAGCTGAGCAGGATGAAGACAGCTTGTAGGGAAGGCAGGATGCAAACTGCCAGAGCCAGGCAGCTGCCAAAATCATATTCACCTCATGCTACAGCAGAAAAAAAAGCAGCAGCACCAGAAACAACCCTGGTCAGCAGCACAGATCAATTCTGCACTTGGATAACTTGTATGTTCCCAATCAAAGGCAGCTTGGATGCAGCAAGCAGTGCTGCAATCATAACACGAGCCATCTGTGACTCCGGACATTGCTCGCACAGCACCAGGCACCCAAGGGACAGCAAAAGAAAACCCATACCAGCTCTTGCTGCCTTTCATAGAAGGCTGAAGTCTTGGCACTCAGCTGAGGCATGGGATTTGTCAGCACAGCACACTGGGATGGGGCCACATAACCTTCCCAAGAGAGGCAGGGTTTCTCCAGGCTACCTCCTGGGGAGAAGATGCACCTCAAACCCACCAGCAACAGGTTTAAATCTTATTTCATTTTTACTCAAAACCATTTTACTTTAATACTTCAAAAAAATTCCAGCAGGCATGGACATCTTGCTCAGCCAGTGCCCAGCTGCCAGTGGATTCTCAGGGCCAGGTTTCAGGCCATGCCATGATGCAGATGACAGCGTTTGCTATTAAAAGCCTCCACTGTGCACCCGAGGAAATTCTCAAGCAGTGCTGACCCCATCTGCCAGCCTGTGAGCCTCTGAGCAGCCACGGATTGGCCGAGGCCAATCCTGGCCATATGGGAAAGGTTCACCTCCACGTCAGACACAGCACCTCCAGCACAACATCAACACAGACGCACAAAGTCACGTTACAGCTCAACGTGGCTCTGTGCTGGGCTAACATCTGCCCTCCTTCGCTCCCACACTCAGCATTTGAGTTCACCCGGGGGCAGGGAGGCAACTTGTGCTGTCCTGTCTGATACATACCCTCAGCAGAGACAAAGAGCTCCCCTCAAGTTATGAAGTGCCCACAAGCAGCTTACCCCATCTCCAAGGGGTTTTGGAGAGTGGATATAGAAACACAAGCCCTTGGATGGCTGGTACTATCCAGTAAGCACCTAAACCACTGCAGCAGTCAGAGGGATCAGGTCACGGAGGTCATATACAGCACGATACACAGCTGCCTTAACACCCTGACAATGCTTTGAGGAATCAGTCCACCCCACTCCCCCCCACAATGCTGAAGTCAGTGCCAACACCAAGTTTTCTGGGCTCTAAAGCTCAGAGCTTTTCCCCATAGCTGCTCTGCACTGCCTTGTTAGCAACACCTACCAGACTGCTGTAATGCCACTGCAGTCAATCTGAAGGCACCCAGCGCACGCCAAGCCTCACATCCCCTCCTTAAATCCAGTTCTTGTCAACTGTGGCCAGGTGTAATTACCTACATGAAAGGCACTCAAAGCTGCCTCTAATAAGAGGATGTACTCATGCCATCAGCCTGGGGTTCCTCCTCTTCTGCTGCTTTCTAGGGCTCAAAAACTTGCCTCACATTAAGTGGACCAGCAAGAAATTCATCTCACTCCCTGTTACAAAATCTGCCTTTTCCAGGAATAGAAGGAAAAGTCAAGTTTCTCAGTCATCTATTCACAAATGAGCGGAGAACATTTTACCAGGATTTTTTAATTTAACTGAATAGCACATGGGGGCTTTATTTGTGTTGGCAAAGGGCTTTGAGGTGAGCAAATGGAGGAGCAAGGGCAGGCCCCATGCCCCAAAACACTTCTCAGGGGCCAGGAAACATGTCCAGGTCGAGCCCACAGCCTTACACAGGCCGGGATGGGCCTGGCGTGGCTCCCACAGCCTCAGCATCCTCTCAGAGGGGTTCCCAGCTGCCTCAAATCACCAGGAAGTCACCAAGGTTGACACAGCACAACAAGACACCCCAAGCTCCCATCAAGCCTATTCTCCTAAAATCTGCCAATGAGCAGCAGTTTTGGAGCCTTCCCAGAGTCTCAGGGTCTGACTTGAGGGGATTGAGACAGCAAAGAGCTGTTCCGACAAGGCATTTGTGTCCCGACAGACTCCAAAGCTGAGAGCCCAGGTGGTGGTTGTGTGAGCCCTGCCCACGGCACCCCATCCTCATCTGGTAGTCCAGGCTTTTCTCAGGGGGCATCAGGAGGGGACTAGACACAAACCATACTAATTGGATAGACACAGAGTCCTGCAGCCCTACAAAGCTACAAGCAGCTGCTCAGAACCTCTCGTGAACCACAAAAATAGTTTCATCTACAGATCATAGATTAAGTGCCACAAACACCCTTTTCTTCCCTCTGTACAAAGTGCATTTTCCCCCACTGTAGTCCCAAAACAAAATGCAGCCCTGTAGATATAACCAGGAAATTTAGCAAACTTTGAGCATGAACAATAGCAGAAGGATTTTCCAGACCTTCAAGCTTGTTTGGCAAGTCCCAGATTATGTAAAGCGCTGCTCTGCCATTGTCAGGGAAGCCGTGCCCTGTGCCAGAGCCAGCTGGCACCACACTGCCCACCCAGCACTGCCTGCACCCAGCAAAGGCAGCAGGCTTTGTGCAACACCACAAACTCCTTCCCAGGCATTTCTACTGCAGCACCCACTGCCTTCCATTTTACACCTCATTTTTTTGTGATTAATCATCTTCTCAGGGTCCCAGTTTTCCAGTCCATCCTGCCCAGGTGTTTGGTGGCCTGGAATACACAAAAGAGTATCCTTTGTGTCTGCAGGGTGGCTTTACCACAGCTATGCCCAGAGGTGAAGGATCCCTTCCATGGTTTAACTAATCCTTGGCTTTTCTGCCAGTTGGGCCATGCCAGAGGGCTGAAGTGCTTATCTCGGCGCACATATCCTCTGGGAAAACCATACAAGAACCTGAACTCATTTCACATTCAGCACTCAGCTGGAAAAACCCCTGAGGCAGGCAGGATGATAGCCTGGTACCCGGCTCCACGCATGATCCATATCCCCCAGCAATGGCCTCGCACATGGTCCCAGTGCATTTACCTAATTAAGACTTAATGAAGTAGGGAGATCTATTGTGGGCCTGGCAGGAGAGCAGATGTGCCCTCTGAATGTGGCCACTGCCAAGGAAAATGCACTGCTACCTCCAAGGTGAATCAGCAGGAAAAACTCAGGCCAGGATGCTCAGCCCTGCAAATTCCACACCTCGCTGCTTTCTCAGAGCAGGGACATAAAATGATTTCTCTAGTCATCAGCAGCCTCTAGTGGGGAGATGTGGGCAGCTGTGGTGGCTGCTTCGGTGGGACCCTAGAGCCACAGCCAGCCCACCCTGGCTATTCCCACCAGCTGAGAAGGGGATGGCATGACAAAGTCCCAATGTCATGGTATGAGGGACTCGAACCATCACGGCCTCATTGGGATAACCACTGTGTGAGACTGCTCATCCACTGGGTGCTGGTCCCAGGCTAAACAGAGACAACCAACTGCAGCCTCTCCTGGTGAATCCCAGCTCAGAGTTCACACAAATCACTGAATGAAGCAAAACTCATAAAAAGGAAAGCAAGACATCCCCCCCCCCCCTTCCTGGGCACCTCACTGAGAGACACCTCCGTGCTAATGATGGGCAACTCCGCCCCCCTTCCCAAATCACACCTCCAACCACAGCACCCAGCGTGACCAAGAGCCAATTATGACCCTAAACTTCCAGCCACCACGGCCTCGAGCCTATTCCTGGCAGCTGTGAACACAAAGGTGAAACACTGCTGAGCAGAGACAGGACAATTCCTGCCCTCTGGGACAGGGACCACCTGCAGCCTGCCTTGCCCTCCAGGGAATAGCTGGGGAGAGAGCTCAGAAAAACACTGCTATATATTAAATCAGTGACATAACTTCAAAATGCCCTCCTCGGAAAACAGCTGATGTTTTGCTTTTTCTCTGAGAGATCTTCTCCGCGCCATTGGCTCCGAAAGGACCGTGCCAGCCTAGGGGGACGCATGGTGCGGAGTGATGCGGCTGCAGGCAATTACAGCAGCTGCCAGGCTGCGTGTCAGGAAGAGGGAGCCTCATCCAGCAGCACTGCTGCAGATGAGAAGGCACTTTCTCTCCTCAGCAGGTTTCAGGCCCTCTTGAAAGGCCTGAAGTTTCTGCTAAGCGCGAGGGAAAGTGAAGTGAAGGGACAGGAGAGCCCCATATCCACAGAACACATTGAGCACCATCATAGGAAGCAATCTGATGCACAGATCAACTTTTTGCTGCTGCTGACTCGCCGTTATCATCACTGCAGGCAGAAGTAGTGTGTGCCCCGCTGTGTCAGAGAAACTGAGGGGCTGCCAGCACCATGAGCTGGAGGAGACCCACGCCTACACAGGCCCCAGAACTGGGAGAGGAACTGTACTCCTGGGGGGTTGCAAATTGTTCCAAAAGTTTCAGCTGCCTCCTTTCAGAGACAGATATGGTGCAGCTGCACCACCACGGGCACAGTGGCCATGAGCAGGGCAATGGCTCAGAGGAAGGATTAAGCCAAACATGGAACCTTGGATGCATGTCACCCCAGCTCCTGTGCAAGTTACCCCCACAGACTAATCGGGTTACTCTGGCAGAAAGAGGATGCAAAAGAGATCTAACTCTACCTCTCTCCTACAGTTGCATCTATGCTTCCACTAAGCCTCAGGAAGGGAGCACAGGGATGGGAACGTTCTGGGATGTACCTTGCAAGAATTCAACTTGCTTCCGTGCCTCAGGGCAACTTCTCTCTCCCACGAGGCAGCAGAAATTCCTTGCACCACCAACCTTTCCCATGCTGGCCGTTTGCTCTGGCTCAGCTGTTCCCGCTGCCGGGCAGTGTTGGAGCATGTGTGACATGTGACAGTGCCGGGGGCCAACGGTGCACCCCGAACCTCGGCCCTGCACACCTCGCACAGCCTGACCTCAATCAGGGCATGTGTAACTGACATCAGCCCCCGTACTGTCTGACCCCTGGCTCAGCCTCACAGCCCCACCGAAGCCCCACCACAGCCCCTCACACAAACCGCAGAGCAAGTGTGGTTTTCCCCATACGAGAGAGCCTAGGCGTAAGTCAATGCTCGGGCGAGGAGGCGGCTGCCGCCAGCCCCGAGCCAAGGCACACCCTCCATTGCAACACAGCCCTAAAGATAGGCACTGTCCCCCGCTATCCCACCAGCCGCTCGGACCCCGTCAAGGAACGGGGAAGGCAGACGCCACCGGCATAGCCAACGGCAGGGACTAACGAGCAGGTTCACCAGCCTCTCGTCCCACCACGACTGCAGGAGGGCGAAATTCAGGAGAGGAAGAGATTGCAGGCACCGCCGGGCACGCTGCACACGCCTCTGATTGCTACGCCAGCGCCAAGTGCCCCCGTCGATGAGGAGACGTGAAGACATCCACCCGCCCACAGGCGTGGGGAAGTCGATGGTAGTAGGCTTCAGCGCGGCCCCGACCGGCGCCCGGACAGGGATCGACGGCAGGAGCGGCCCTCGCCACCCCGCAGCTCGGCCACTGCCGCCGGCTTTGGGAACTGTCCAGGCAGGCGCAGACGGGAACTCGGGGAGAGATCGTGGCCACCCCGAAGCCACCGGCTGAACTGCTGCATCTCGGGCACAGCCCCAGCAACACCGAGTGGTCCAAGAACCCGACCTGGATTCAAATGCCAAAGCGGGAGCTGCCCCCTCTCAGAAAGGGACACCAGTGCCGCTGCCGTGACTGTGGGGTGCAGGGAGGACCCCAGCTCCCGAGGCTGCACCTGCCTTTTCCCCTCCACTGCACCAGTGGAAACAACAGTACCGGGGGAAACATCCGAGTCCCAGGGTTGGCACTCCCCGTAAGGCAGGGCCCCATCCACCTCCTAAGCATGAATCCACTGTGGGTGGCCCTCCACTCCACATCCTCCCCCGCAGGCCCACTCAGAGTCTCTAGGACAGCCCTAGTGTGCCCCATTCCCCCCACACCCAGGAAGTACGACTCTACTGGGGATCTCTCCACTCCAGAGCACCTCACTTCCCTTTTGCCCCATAGGCTTCCTGACAACGCTGCAGGTGCTCCCCAGTCTCCCCCAGCCCCCGAATACCCCCCATTTCTCCATAACCCCCGGCTCCACACCTCAGTCACCGTGGGTCCCCCACACCTAGACTGATATCCCCACCCCCCCAAACCCTTGAGCACACTAAAACACCTCACATCCAGCTTGACCTCTACGGGTCCCCTCGGTTCTCGCAGCCCCAGATCCATCCCATATCCAGCCTGACCCCACCAAAGACCCCCTGCTTCAAAGCACCCCATGTCCCCTGGCAACTCCTCCACTCCATAGCCAGCCTGAGCCCTCATGTGCACCCACAGAACCCCAACTCTTCCTATAACACCGCAGCCCATGACCAGACTAAGGCACCCTGGGTCCCTCTCGGGAGCCCCAAATCCTCCAGAACCTGCCTGACCCCTGTATCTCCCAAAGCATGCCAGGAGCCCCAAAGCATGCCAGGAGCCCATAACCTGCCTGACCCCTACAGCCGTCACCTTCCGTCCAAACCTCTCTCACGCCATACCTGCCTGACACCCGAGAAACCCCTACTTCCCTCCGTGACCCCCGGCTTCCCCCCACTCACCGGGACCACCACTCTGCTCGGCTCCGCGCTGCCTCCACCTGCACCGTCGGACCCGCCCCCTTTGACGTCACCACGCGAGCCCCACCCCTTGACCGCGCCCACTGGCTGCTGCCTCCACCCGTCAGCGTGCGGAGGGGGCGGGGCCAGCGCGCGCCGCTGCAGTGGGCGGGGCCCGCAGGTGACGGACGGGGTTGGGGCCAGGAGATTCCTCTCAGCGCCCCCGTGACGTCATAGGCCCAAATAAGGAGAGAGTGCCCCCACGGGTTTCCCCCGCGCCTTGGCAGAGCCCCAAATTCCTCACAAAACCGGCAGAATCAGGGTTTTGTTGGGTTTTTTTGGTTCTGCCTATTTTCACTATTTTCCGAAGTTTTCTTAGGGAAAACCCCGTCGTTGCTGGGGGCCGGAGAAGCCGGGGGTGTCCCCGTCCTGAAGCTGCGGCATGGCCGGAGGCAGTAAGGGCTTTAGGGTCATGGCAGTGCTCCCAAACCTCACCCCATGCCTAGGGCCACGCCCGGGTTATCGGTGCCGCGCAGGCGGCGGCTGCCGAGATAAGGGGGAATAGGGCCCCCGCGAGGAAGGGAATGGAGGCAGCGGCAGGAGGGAATTCGGCCCCAGCAGCAAGGGCCTCGCTGCCGTCTCCACTTGTTCAGTGGTGGTGCCCTGCGGTGGCACTGGGTGCCGGGACTGAGCTGGAGTAGGCGGGTGCTACCCGGGGTCACGCTCAGCAGCCGGGTCCCCCCAGCGCCCCAGGCGCCGCGCACGGCCCCGTACCCTGCCCTGGGGACAGGATGTCCCCATGGGGAGGTTCCTGGTGCCATCTCATGGTCACCACCTTGGGGACACTGGCGAGGACCGTCACTGTGTGTCCCCCGCTGCCTCTCCTGGGGCCAGAGCAGTCGCCAGAGGTCCACGGGCCGGATCCTTCCCCGAGCTCAGAACCTGAACACCACGCAGCTCAAGCGTGACAGGGGTTTGTTCCCCCTCACCTGCCCCGCCCTCCCTAAGCCTTCCCCGGTGAGAATGAAGGTTTGGGGGCTAGGAGAACCTCTAGGCCCTGGCGGGATGCAGGAGTGCGGGAGGGGGGAGTGCCTGCTAATGTGATGAGAGGGGGATGAATCCATAAGCTGTTAAGCCACTGCAAAGCCCCTCGTGTTCTGGCCCTGTTATCACCGACTTCTGCTCACATCTGCTCCCGGGGTTATTTTTAATCTGGTATTAAGGACTTGTGGGTCCTTCAGCAGGGGGAGGGGGGCTCTGCTTGTCCCCCGTCCAAGCCATGGAGGCAGGAGCTGTGTTTTGTGGGCTGCAGAGGTGCCTGTAAAACACTAACATCAATCCTGCTTCTATTTGGGAATGGGAAAAGAACCCCCTGTCACCCCCTCCCCTCCAGCACCCAGCCATCAACTCTCCAGAAGGTCCCAGCACTGGGGAAACATCAGAGGCGGAACCAGGCAGGAGCCTCACGCAAAGGGATGAGTTCAGGGATATAAAAAATAAAGAGATACTTATTAGTGGTGAGTAACGTGCAACCTCAGCATGGTTTGAGGCTCAGCAACCATATGAATGGCAGGAGAGAAGCTCAGAGAGGGGAAACAGCCTGAGCAGGGCTGTGCCAATGGGATCCTGGGACTGTACAAAGGCCTTAGAAACAACAACAGATAAATTATTTACAAGTCAAATTGATTACAGGAGAGTGAAGGTTCACTAGCTGCTGCAGGCTGAGAGAAAGAAGAGAGATGGGATGGGGCATGGGCCCTGAACTGGTGTGTCAGCAGTCTGGAAGTTCAAGGCAACAGCTGGGGACAGCTGGGACTGTCCCTTGGCATCAGGCTCTAATTTGGAGTAGGAAGATATGGCAAGGTGAAGTCTTGGGGCTGCTGCTCCTGCCTGGCTGGAACAGGAATTCTTCATGATTTCCAAAGGCAATAGGCAGGGATGATTAAGAAACAGGATCAGGTCCTGACAAGATGTTAGCAGTCCCACAGATCTGCCAAGATGCTGCTGGACATACCACTGGCACTGGCTGCTGGTGACCTTTCCTGGAGCTATAGGCTAGCAATGGGGTCCTTAATGGCAGAGACACTCTGCCAGGTCTGTGGCCAGGAGGGAATCCCACTGCTGGAGATACCAGTGCCAACAGCTCCTCATGGCACTGCCCCAGTAACTCCAGATGGGATCTGCTCCATTTACAAATGGAGCAATTTGAGTTATGGAGAAATATGAGAATTTCTCTTGCCAGTACCTTAAACTCTCTAGGGTGACTAGAGCTGAACAGTGTTCCTCCTACTTACAAACATCCAGAGCAAAGACTCCAGAGCTGCAGCAGCTGCAGCCTCACTGTGCATGTGTGAGCTTGTGGAGTCCAGTCCCTCTCCCACCCCAGAGCCATTTCTGACAAGATTAGGAAGAAATTCCTGCCTGTGAGGGTGGTGAGGCCCTGGCACAGGTTGCCCAGAGAAGCTGTGGCTGCCCCAGGATCATTGGAAGTGCCCAAGGCCAGGTTGGACAGGGCTTGGAGCAGCCTGGGATAGTGGAAGGTGTCCCTGTCCATGGCAGGGGATTGAAATGAGATGAGCTTTAAAGTGCCTTTCAACCCAAACCACTCCGCAGTTCTATGAAATGCTCATCAACGCAATAAAGGCTGCCCAGAGCAGCACCTGCAGGGGGCACATCTTGGTCTGGCAGCCTGGTCCACCCCCAGTTCATGCTGGAAGAACTCTCGGGGTCTGAATCAGGAATTGTGCTCTTGGCTGGAGACAGGCGGGAGCTAGATGACTTTGATCCGCTCTCCCTTCTGGTCAGTGGGAATAAAGATCAAGTTTGCAGCTCAGGCCTGTTTCTGGTTCCTTCACTGACGTTTGCACCACTGTGGATGGGGATCAGGGGGCTGGGGTAGGTAGGGCTCTTCCCCCTTGGCTTGTTGGGAAAACCACAGGGACCACTGATGTGAGCAGTGCTGCTGTGGAAGGCACAGACCCTCACAGAAGGGCAAGAGGCTGTATTGGCCTGGGACACAGCCACAAAATGTATGAAGAGGCAGTGGTCTAAGCTCAGAGCCCAAATTTGGCTGGGATTCGAAGCTTCTGATGCAGTTGCTTCCCTGTTGGGTGGAGGGCAGCCAGGATCTTGGCCTCTCACAAACTTTTCTACCACAAAAAAATAAAAAAAACACCTCTAGTATTTGGCCTTTCAATATTGTCAAAAACTGTCTGACTTTGTAAACCCTGTACCAGTTCTGACAGCAGTGGTGCCTTGAAGAGATGACCAAAGTGCTTGTCACAGCGTGGAGCTGTGTCAGGGGAGAGTTGGGTTGGATATCAGGAAAAGGTTCTTCCCCCAGAGAGTGCTGGGCACTAAGCAGGCTCCCCAGGGAATGGTCATAACCCCAAGGCTGCCAGAGCTCCAGGAGCATTTGGACAATGCTCTCAGGTGCAGGGTAGGATTGTTTGAATGTCCTGTGCAGGACTAAGAGTTGGTATCGATGATCCCTGTGGGTCCCTCCCAACTCAGCATATTCTATGATTTTTTTTTTCCTAATGGCTGAATCTTCTGTCTCAGCTTAAGGCCATTTCCTCTTGCCCTCTCACTGTAGAAGAGACTGGTCCCCACCTCACTACAATCTCCTTCCAGGTAGGTGGACTTGCCTCAAACCTCCGCCCTCTCCATCGGCTCCCTCCCGCGGCTGTCGCTCCTCCTGCCGCCAGGGAGCGCTGCGGCTGGAGGGCGCCGCTT
>VWYP01014150.1:378172-396276 GCA_013400435.1 Pycnonotus jocosus
GGGCGCAGGAGGCACTGACCGGCTGATACCGTCACTGACCGGCACTCGCACACTGATTGACTGACACCCTCCCACCGACCGACTGACAGCCTCGGATTGATGGACACGCTGACTGACTGACACCCTCACACCAGTTGATGCCCTCACTCTGGCACCCTCACACTGTCTGACACCATTACAGCAACTGAGAGTCTCACTCTGACTGACACTCTCAGTCTGACACCCACTCAACAACCGACAGACTGACATCCTCACACTTCTAACACCCTCACTCTGACTGACACCTGATACCCGCTGACCCTCTTCCTGACTGACTAACCCCCTCACACCACTGACACCCCCACACTGACACAGCCTGACAGCCCCTCACGTTCAGACACACCTAAACTCCCAAGTGACGCTCACCTCGTACACTCCTGTGCATGCTGACATGCTCACACAGGCTGACACACACTGACATAAACCCCAGCCCGACAGGCACATTTGTGAGCAGTTACACTCTCACACACACAGACACACACTCCCCCGATGAAAGTGACCCTCGTTGCTTGCCTGCAGCTAGGTCACAGTCACACTTACACCATTGTCCCTGATGGGCAGATAACATGCATGGGCACCAAAAAGTCTCACACTTCTATACTCTAAAGAGGCTCTTACACACTCCCCTATTCACAGCATGTATACTTGCATGCTTCAAGGACTTATCTGCTGTTTTACCTACTCAGCTGCTATAGCCACTTATGTGCTCATATTGTGCGAGGCATTTACACATGCTCATGGTTGTGCTGCTAATTGTGCTCACACTTGTAGGCATTCACATTTGTATGCACCTCTCCAAAACTGTCCCTCACAACCTGCCCCCTATGTGCACACCTGTGAGTGCACTTACACCCTCATAGGGATTTTGACTTTCCTACATGCACACACATTCACAAGCACTTACACACCCTGCTAGGTCCCTCATTCCTGCCTGTGTGTGTACCTGGCAGGAAGAGCACTTGTGTGAAACACACTCACAGGTGCTTCTTCACCCAAGGGTGTCTTGCTGCCCACTCACATGCACGTTGTGGGCACACTCAATGTCACAGTGATGCACAGCCCGCAGTGTCCCTTGCGTGCCCTTCACACACCCTCACTCTTGTGCCCCTGTGTCCTTCACCACTCACTGCTGAGCACACACTTTCACACTTACGTGTACTTGCCCCAGCATGTTGTGCACTCTGCCACCCAGCCACAATGCATGTGTGTGTGTACTTGGTGTGTTGCGGTGCCTGCATTGCTGCCACTGTGGTACACTGTGACACAGTCATGCGGTCCCACTGCTGCATGTGGTGTCTTTGCTGTCTGTCACACATTTGTACACATCTGTGTGCACTCCCCTATGCGTGTACAGTCACACTAGCATGTCACAACTTCCCTGCCACCTGTTTCTTGGACACACATCTTCCTTCAATCCTTTTCTTGCAGCTCACACCAGCACAGTCCTGCTTGCATGTAGTGTTCCTCATCTCTCACATGGGTGTGTACACACAGCCCAACACATCCCTGAGAATCCCACTGGGCTCTTCTCTCCCACTCACACACTCGGCACACGCAGTTTGCCGCGGTATCTGGGAGTCCCTCTGCTGCCTCTGCTCATGCACAGAGACCCCGTGGAGTCTGTTCTCCCTTTTCCCCACACAGAGGGTTATCTGCCATCTCTCTACCATAAAGCCTATCTTCTTTTTCATCACTACTCTCACAAGCAGGCCATGGCTGTTTGATCCACATGGACATATCCAAGCAACCGGTTGTCTTTACAAATTCAGCTTTCCTGTACACACACACACACAGGATCACCCTGCATGGCACATCTGTGCAGAGTGGTACTGCCTCTGCTCCTCGGACAAGTCAGTTCTGCTTCACACTCACCTCCACAGGGCATCTGCTGCCTTTGCACATGCAAGTGCAGTTATGGTCACCTTCTTTCACATACTGCACATTCTGTCACACAAGTGGTGGAGCCACCTGGTACCTGACAGATGCACAAATATTGAGGGCTATAGGTTACCATGAGCCACCTGTCTTACACAAGTAAATACATGGAGCTGTATATATTTTGTACATATACTTTTCAGCTCCATGTTACCTGTCACACACACTGCTCCCTATTTTAATTTTAGTTATTTCCCTCCTCCAGTTTCTATTACACACAGAGGTGCCCTGCTTACTCAGGCTCTTCATGGTATATTTGATCCAAATTCCAGCACCATTTCCTGCTTGTCAGTCCCTTACACCGTGCAGACACCTGCTCTCCAGCATGTTGACATACACTCCTACCTGCACAGTGCCATTCCCCTCTGTGACATGAACATCCTCCCATGGGGAGGATGAAGCATAGAGCCACTGTGGGATGCAATTCCAGGGCTTCCCCTGAGTGCTGCCCTGGTATCTCCGGGGTTGTGCAAGGCAGACACAGCTCTACAGATCCCTACCGCAGCTCCACAGGGCAGTGTCACCTGCCACATGCCTGGAGTTGTGCCACATCTGTGTGCCCACGGTGCTGGCCCAGCCTTTGCTTGCACCTGGAGAAGGAGCCTGCCACCTTCTCCCCTGCTCCTCGTAGCGAATGCTCAGTTTGTTGCTGTATGTTTCTGAGTGGTTTTTGTCCTTCTGTGAAGCTCCCTGTTCTCTGAATTTCATACTGTCTCTTGGGTTCCACTTTGCAGACTGTTGAGCCTGGTTCATGCATGCCTGCTGGTTTTGAGTGGCATCGACCCTCTTAAATGAGTCTTCTTTTTGAAGTGTAAGGGTAAAATCCTTCTCAATAATGTTTTAACTGCTTAGGGGGACATTGACATATATATTCTCTTTTTTGTAGATGCCTTGATCTAACTTGTTTTTGTTTGTTTTTTTTTCTTTTGTAGCTGGAGCCCTATATGGATGAAAACTTTGTTTCAAGAGCCTTTGCCACCATGGGAGAGCTTGTACTGAGTGTAAAAATCATTCGAAACAGGTTGACAGGGTAACTGTTTCTGATTGTTCTCCAAGTGCATTTGGACTGAAGTGTCATTGTGGTCTTTCCATGTCAGAGTGAATTTTCCTTTTGTGTTTCTCACCATTGCTGCCACCAATGTGGGAATATTTATGAGGGCAATAGAGAGGGCACTGCTGGCTCTTCAGCTTTCCCTCAACAAACAAGCTTTGGCCCTCATCTTGCAGTGCTCCAGCACTCAGTCAGAGCAGTGTATGTATTTCATTCCATCCCTCTGGGAATTACACCTCCCCAGGCTTTGGTGACTAGTCTGTAGTGCAGCTGTGTGATGCTGACAGAGGTGGGAAGTCTGACTTGGAGCAATAAGAGAACCTTTAGAGTTCATTTGAAATAAAGTGAGTGATTTATGCAGAATATAGTAGTTTCATTCTTATTCATTATTCTTTTAAGAGTTGTAATTTCAGTTTTCTGTAGTTTAAACTTGGGTGGGTAAATTGATGGTCAATGAAAGTAGAAAGCAAACTGTAAGCTAAACCATTTTCTGTGTGCTCATGTTGACCTGACTTATGGTAAGTAGGGGCTATCCCTTGAGATCCAGCTTCTCTTTGGTAGCAAATGTTTATACTTTAAAAATAAACTGTTCTATTTATTGCAACTATAGCAAATTTCCTACCAGTTATCTAAAATACAACTTTCTTCCTCAAATGCATTTTAAATTTATAACCTTTGTCTCTTCTCTTCTGTGTTGTATGTTCAGAATTCCAGCAGGCTATTGCTTTGTAGAATTTGCAGATCTAGCTACTGCAGAGAAATGTTTACACAAAATCAATGGAAAACCACTTCCTGGTGCTACACCGGTAAGTGAATGGCATCAGCTAGTTGAGAACCAAAACTTGGAAGGGATAGATAGTGTAGAATGTGTATTTTCATGATTACAGACAAATGCAACAGTTAGCAAACTGGGATTATTCTTTGCTTTAGAACTGAAGTTACGACTATAAAACTGTTAATGTTCTTGGTCAGAAAATTGTTGAGAAAAACCACTGATTTCTTTGTGACTGTCTAGATAAAATCCAGGTGTAGAAGTGTTGTGGGGTGTGGGTTTTTTTAATACCTGAGCATTTCTGCTGTTACCAAAGTTGGACTAATCAGAAACCTGAGAAGAACAAGGAAGAAATTAGACCGAGTATAGTGTATGTCTGTCACAATTCTTCCATCTCTCTCCTTTTGTATAATCATGGAGTCACAGAGTGGTTTGGGTTGGAGGGGACCCTAAAGCTTATCGTATCTCATCCCCTACCATGGGCAGAGATGCCTTCCACTAGACCAAGTTGCTCCAAGCCCCATCCAACTAGGCTTTGAACACTTTCAGGGATGAGACAACTTGAGAATTTACCTGTATGTGTTGTTACATGTGTACAGGATGAACTTGCAAGTTCACACTGTCTTTTGAGTAACACTGATTTGCAAGAGAAACATGACTTTTAATCTTGCATTGTTCTTGGCCCTTAGGAAACAGAAATTACTCAAATGTCTTTACAGTGGAGAAGGAGCCAGAGTATTGAATAATTGCAGTGTATAACTAATGTCTCCTCTGCAGAAAAGCTGGGTAGTTAGGAAGAAGAGGAGAAATAGTCAGTGAGGCTAATTTTAGGACATTGACTTGAATATGTGGTAGATTAAAATGGGACAGCTGTCTGTTATACCCACAGGAGTTGGCTGCAGTAGCTGGGGTGACTGATTCATAAAGCATCTCTAGAATCACCTCAGTTATGGTGTGATACACAAGGTAAATGGATTCCTATTTCAGAGTAGTTAATACATGGAGCTGGAAGCCAGGAAGTTCAGATTGAACTATTTAGTCAACATTCCTGAGAGGGTGATGTGCCCTGTTAAAAGGAGTCGATGAGAGGCCTGGAGATACCCGTTTCACATGTTTGCTGATAATTGAGGCAAGCTGATCATCCTGGAGGCCTTGTGTAGTCACTGGAGAGACAGAGACCTGCTCTTGCAAGGAGTAAGATAACAATGGAAGTTTGGTTTTGGGAATACCCATCTTTCTTCACAGTTTTTTTCAAAATAAAGTGCTGTGTAGAGGTATGATTTGCACACAGAGAGAACTACAGAAGTCAGGCAAAGCAGCCCAAATCAGTGCACTCAGCAGGCAAATGCCCAGCTCATCCTTTGCATTTAGAGACTTTTGCTTATGGAAAACTTGAGTGTGGCTCATGCTTTTGTTTATTTTTAAATACTGAATCAGCCAAAGGAATAACAGAGAGCCATGGGGCTGGTGCTGTCTCTCTTTTCCAAGCATTGGTGTTCCCAGTTCCCATCTGAATGGAAGTACTCTCAGGTGTCTCGTTGATTTTAAACCCAGAATATTGCAGTAAAGACTGAGATCCAAGAAAAAAGATCTAAGTGCTTCAAAGTGGAATCTAAATTTTGTAAATGATCCACAGAAAGTTGTGTAGTACTATGCTCCAGAAAATGCAAGCATGCAGGGAACAGGATTATATCCTAGAGTTAAGTCTATGCTCTATTTCCCAAGAATTTACCTGTCTTTGAGGGAAGGAAATCCATCATACAAGGTCCAGAAACACACTAGGCTCTCCACTGTATTGAACAAGTACCCTGATCTCTAGGGCATTTCTGATTGTGATCAGAAATCCTGGTTTCCAATCCTGAGATTAGCCCCTGATCTCTAAGAGCTGATCCAAATATCTTGGTCTCCTTAGATCTTGGTCTAAACTTACATGTTGCTTGGGTAGGAGTTAGTGGAGTCTGGTAGGTTGGGGACAGAGAATTCTAGATGGGCGCAAATCTGGACTGCTGGGAAACTTGTTTCAAAAATAAATTCAGATGCAAAATTTAAAGAGGCCTCCAGTGTCCAATGTAGTTCTGTCAGAACCCTTTAATTTTGGATCTTACTAAATGTCCAGAGCCAAGTATTTAGCCACACTTCCAGACTCAGGTTGATTCCATTTCCCAGTTTGATGGATTCTGGTCTGCTAGTGTTTGTGTTAAATCACAAAAGTCCAGTAGTGGTGCTGTCATTTCATTTTAAGACCTTAAAATTGAAAGAAAATTAACATTTGTTATTACTACCTCTGTTCAGATTTTGATTTTCATTATTATATCTGTATTGACACTAAATAGAAATGTGCTTGTTACCGTAACTGGCTGGCCTGAAGGCATTGAACGTGTGTCAGCATTAAGAAGGTTGTATTAAATCAGCTTATTGTATTTTTCCCTAATTGCTTGAATTCACATGACAACATTTGCACGTGTGGATTCATTTTTGCTTTGTTTCAGGCAAAGCGATTTAAGTTGAATTATGCAACATATGGAAAACAGCCTGATAACAGGTAAGAGCTCAATATTTAAATACTAATTTTGCCTGCTTAATGTCTCTTTATTAATTGCCTTGCAAAAAGTATTCAAAATGTGTAAACCCAAAGTTCAGCACTGCCAGTCTTTAGCAGAGGGAGGAGCACGACTCCCGGTTTTGTTCTTTGTACTGTGTGTAGCACAGCAGATTTATCCAGTGTCATTTAAGGTATTTAAACTTTGTAGCATCAAAGTAACTAATTCATATAATTTAAAACCTATGTATTAGAAATAGCATATCTATAAAAGAGATATTGTTTTCTTGCTGCTTTAGAAATCAGAGATATCCTGTGAGTAATAAGCAGTGAAATAATTTTTAAATAAAAAGCAGTATTAAGTTGGTTGGTTGTGCTGCTTGAATTAACTTGAAAAAGCAGTGTAAATAAAAATTTTAGTTTAGCAGCTTAACTGGTGACACTATCACTCTTCTCTGAGTTCAAATATTTAGGCTAAATGGTAACAGTCACTCAGCATGTCCGTTTTTTTGTTGTTGTTGTTTTTGTTTTGGTTTTTTTGTATGATTGTATTTAAGAAGTTTTCTTTTGATTTCTTTAGTCCAGAATATTCCCTTTTTGTGGGAGATCTGACTCCCGACGTAGATGATGGGATGTTGTATGAATTTTTTGTTAAAGTTTATCCATCGTGTAGAGGTGGAAAAGTTGTTTTGGACCAGGCAGGAGTATCCAAGTAAGTTGTCTTTTATTCACTTTTTTTTCACTTCACATGTGGCAGCAGGAAAGATAGAATGCAGCACAGGGAAAAAAAATTTCTTTTGGCTTAGATTTTAGTAATCTTTAAATATAGTATTCTTGGCCATTCAGTCTGAAGTTTACTTGAGTTTTGATAGTCACCATGGGTATTTTCACTGCTCTGTCAGCGTGAGGTCCTTTGTTTGTTATTGCACTTCTTAAAATGCTGAAAAATGTCTTAAGTAATCTTGAAACACTTGCCTCCTGGACTCTCAGGTGGAATTGTGCTTTACAAACTTTAGGCTATTGAGTGTATATTCCTGTGAGAGCTGTGCAGTTTTTTTTTCAAACAAGGCAGGGCACACAAAGCTGTGATTCACTGTCAGGTTCTCAGTAGCTGCCTTGTTTGTCTTTCTTGAAAATGTCTTACCAAAAACAGGTATCAAAAAGTTGTATTTCTTAATGTAATTAAAACATTTTCTAAATAGCACAAAATTAAACTCTATTTTCCAGAGGAAGGAGCAGTTGGTGAGCATCCTTGTTTTCAAAGCAGAGCATGGCTTCAGTGAAGCACAATTTTCTGATATAATACCTGTGAGAATGTTGGGATAAGATATAGGCTATGGCTGTAGGTCGCCCCACCTTCTCATATGTGGTTTCTCAGTCTTAAACAGGCTGGTTTGAAGGAATCTCTGGAGGTCTCTGGTCCAGCTCCTAACAGGACTGTAGCCAGATCATATCATCCATGAATTGTGTGGCCTGGAAAACTTCCCAGGATGGAGATAATTCAGTCTGTCTGGGCAGCCTGTTCCAGAGCTTCACTCCTCCCCAGTCACGAGGTTCCTCTTCATGTGCAACCTGAACCTCTTGCAGAGCTAGTCAGACTCTCCGGCTGTTGAGTCCTCATGCTGTCATTGCCATCTCACCTGGGAGTGACTCTGCTGGGTTGGGATCTGCATGCCTTCTGCTTCTCCTCAGTGCAAACCCCACAGTTCCCATTGTGCTGCACCTGCTTCAGTCTCTGTCTATAGAACAGATGTTGGTGCTGCAAGTTGGACTATTAGTTGGGGTTTGAGAACTGCATAGGTGCAGACCTCAAGGAAAGGGAATCTGTGGTAGCTTGGGAAATAGGGAAGGAGCAGGGACTCAAAGTCCTATTTCTGGGAAGAGCAAAGCTGTCTCCCCTAGCAGTACCAGAGTGTTGGTGCCAGGGGCTTTGCTGGGACTTGTGCAATTGCTCAAAGCTGAGGCAACTGCAGATGTCAGTGTGATGTGAGAGAGGACCTTAGGGCTTGTGGACATGCCCAGTGAAGCCCTGGACCTTCCAGCAAGGGCTGGTAGATCAGGAAGGCCTCCTGCCAGCACATCTTATTCAGACAGGAGAGGAACTTGGAGCATGGTGCTGTGGTGCTGTGCCTGCTTTTCTGTTTTCTGCTGAGGGTGCAGGTGCCAGGGCTTTTCCAAACTTCAGGGGCAGGACAGAAGGTCTGCAGGGAGGTCCTGGCCAGGAAGAAATTATTTCTTTCTACACCAATGGTTTAGCCACTGGTGTAGAAAAGCTATATGCCTGGAAGAGTTGGAAGAATCAGTGTCGGGAAGACTTGGAAGAATTACTGTCTCCCTTGCAGTGCCCAGCATCTCTTGTACACTGCATCTATCTCTATATGTCTCTGTTTTGGAACTGCCAGTCTTCCCAGTTTTTCTTACACACTTCTGGTCCCATCTGTAAATCTGCAGGAGTCTTTTGGCAGCTTAGAAACTTAGTTGGGTTTGTTAGCTTGGACTGGATTAATTTGCCATAGTCCTTCGGCAGAGGGCAAGTTAAACAAACGTGGGTCTGTGTAGAGTTTTGCTTGTGCTTAATAATGCAGTTGTATGTAGATAAGCCTAAGCTTTGATCTGGTCGTTTTGTGAGGAGGATACATCCATACCTGTGTATGTATATAAATAAGATATTTGGACTTGTGTGTGTAGCTTGCTGTGCAAGGTACTGCATATTCTGGGGTATGAACTGCTCCGAAATAGCTGCCAGAGGGGTCCTCCCATGAATAGTATGTGATGCTGCTTTCAAAATAGAACATTACTTAGTGTTTAGCAGTTCCCACAGAATAGATAAAGCACTGTTACAGCTCATTCTTTTCCCCACGTAGACAAGCGCTTCCCTCCCAAACTTCTTCCTTTGCTTAGATGGATTCCTCTTACCCTCCCACACCTAAGTCTTTGATCTTTTTGCTGCGTAAGGCAGCCCATCCCATGATGGGATCCTGGCTCTGCCCTCTTGGATGCTGTTGCACTGCTTCTGACTCACTGCAGCATCTAAATCCCACGCAAAGGACTGTTTGGGTTGGAGGGAGTTGGATTTTTCTGTCTGGCTGGCATGCAGTGCTGCCAGACCACAGTGGAGGGTTGTTGCAGAGTCCAGGGGTTCTGGATGTGCTGTCCCTGCTCCAGCTGTGCTGTCAGAGCAGATTTTAGCTACTTGATGTTAAGAGCTCATTTTCAGGCCCTCTTGGAAATGCTGTTCTTGGGAATGGCAGAAAATCTATTTGAATATATTCCTGTTGAAAAGTGAACTGGATTGGAAAGCATATCTTACTGACCCTAGGAAAAAGTAGTGTTTTCCATCACAGCGAAGCAGTTTTGGATAAAAGCAAAGTCTATTGTCAATCCTGTGCTGACTTGCAACTCTTGAGATTATCAGTATCTTCCCAGCAGAGATTTGCAGCTTTACCACATGTCAGTTCATGCATTTTGATATGGCTTGTGTCAGCTCACTTCCAGTTCCCCAGAATCCACTGGCACAAGAACTACTTTACATTGACAACCCCTTGAAGGTACTGCCAGAGCTTGGATATGTGGCTTCAGGCATTCTGGAAAAGCAATAAGGAAGGCAGAATAATTTCATCTCTCCCAAAAGCGGGGACAACAACTCTAATGAACATTTTCATTCACTGTGTTTCCCAAACCAATTCAAACTTCACTGTAACTAATTTTTATAATGTAGCATGGCTCTTTGGGGTTGGTTTTGTGTGAATTATTCTGTGTCTCTGCAGAGGTTACGGGTTCGTGAAATTCACGGATGAACTGGAACAGAAGAGAGCACTGACAGAGTGTCAGGGAGCTGTGGGGTTGGGCTCTAAACCTGTACGCTTGAGTGTGGCTATACCAAAAGCGTGAGTAGAAGAACAGCCAGACATTTATATGAAAAATCACATCTGGTTTTAAATGCCTTTTAGTGCTTTGGGTACATGTCATAGGTGTCTCCATCACAAAATGAAGGAATACCCATGAATATGGGGAGTATCAGAATGCCCAGGAGTTCAAAGAAATTATAACATTAGCTCAAGACAAAGCATTTTATGCTGTTTTGAATTGTATACATTATTAAATCCATACACGAGGACACACTGTAGTTAAATATGATTGTTTTTAAAAGTATATGTTCCTTTGCATTAAGTTGAAATAGTTTAAATCAGCTTAATGATGTCTGGATAGCAAAGCTCAACTACCTTGCTAATTTTATTATGATGTCTACTACATGTAAGACTTTTGGGGCAGGGATTAACTTTTTTTTCTGTGTTTGTTCAGAACCTGATACAGTGAGATCCTGGTCTGACTTGGGGCTCGTAGCACTAGGGTAATACGAATCATAGTAATTGCTCCCTGTTTGAATAATATTTAGATTTGCAATGACCTCATAAGTCTTGGGGGGTGGGGGGTGGGGAGGAAGAGAAAAGCAGAAAAAAGGAGTGTATTGTGATGAGAAGATCGATGTTTCTTTCTTCCTACTTCCCACTAATTTCATCATTAGTAGAAATAGCCATTTCCAAACAGTATTTGTCATCTCATTATTTCAAATGTTGATAGTAGATGGAATCCTATTTCCTTGGGAATGCTGCCACTTTATGACAAGGAATAGGAATTTTAGTCAGTTCTCAGGGTATTTATTTTTTGATTACTAGTAGTTCTTATTTCATGAACTTTTTCAAGTCTGTACATTGAAGACCACCCAGTTCAAAGAGAAAGGGGACAAATCCTTGCTTAGGTTTCTGTATGACAGTGGCAGAAGGGAGATTTTCTTCCATTCTTACAAAAGAAAAGGGTTTTTTGCAAGGCTTTTAGTCTTTAACTCTTCACGTAAAGCAAGACTCAGTACCTTCTCTCAGAAAGCTGCAGATCACTTAACTTCATCCTCTTTATCAGAAGGAAAAAGGGAATCTAGTATCTGGATTGTGGTTCAGGATTGTTCTAAACTGAAGCTCATAGTCCTGAACTCTTTCCTTCCCAAAGCCAGGAAGTGATACCCAATTAGCTCATAAAGAATGAAAGCAATGTTTATTAATGAAGAGGAATATGAATACAGGAAAGGGTATTAAATTTAAACCACTTCTTTCTTTATGCAAATAATAAACATTGCTGCAGTAAATAATGAATATATTTTAAAGATTGAAATTTGCATGTTAGACTAAGCCTTGTCTCTTTACCACACTGTATTTAAGCTATTTCACTGCTTTTTTCATTCTTGTTCTGCACTTTTCTATTGCAACTTACTCCTGCTTTATTTTTTTAAGTAATCGTGTGAAACAAATGGAATACAATCAGATGTACAACTATAATTACAACCAGTATTACCAACAGTATCACAACTACTACGCTCAGTGGGGGTACGACCAGAACACGGGCAGTTACAGCTACAGCTATCCCCAGTATGGCTACACGCAGAGCACCATGCAGGTAGGGCAGCACAGAAACACCACAGAGCTTGAAAGGTGGGATGGGAACATCTTATCTTCAGCTCTGAGAATCACAGAATGTCCTGAGCTGGAAGGGACACACAGGAATCACTGAGTCCAGCTTCTGGCCCTGCCTAGGACATCCCAACAATCCCACCCTGTGCCTGAGAGCATTGTTCAAATGCTCCTGGAGCTGAGGCAGCCTTGGGGCTGTGCCCATTCCCTGGGGAGCCTGTTCAGTGCCCAAGCACCCTCTGGGGGAAGAATCTTTTCCTGATACCCAGCCTGATCCTCCCCTGACCCTGCTCCAGCCGTTTCCTGGGTCCTGTCCCTGGTCACAGAGAGCAAAGATCAGAGTCGTCCCTCAGGAGGAGCTGCAGACCCTATTGAGCTCTGCCCTCAGTCTGCTCTGCTCCAGACTGAACACACCAAGAGATCTTACTATAGACCTCTTAATAATGAAGTCTTAATATAGCTACTGTTTAGTGTTTAGCTCTTGGTGTGTCCTGTTGCCTTAAGGAGACTATATTGCTGAGGTAAAAAAGGTCTGGAGGACACAAAGGGTCTCTTAATAAGTTGTCATGGTAGAAGAGTTCTCTTGCAACAGGCAGTGCTCAGAGTGCCTTTGGGATCCTTCATAAACTTTGTTATAAAGGGTAGAACACATCAGAACAGTCACCCCACTTCAACCCTGGAATTTCAAGAACTGCCTCTGTTAGAGGGTTAGTGTAGGATCTTGACCATGGAGTGTTGGAAATGGAACACAGGCTTATGTGCAAAGAATTGTAATAATTCCAGTATAAGTCAGTCTCTGACAGTACTAATCAACAAGTGATGTTTGCGAAAGAGAACATAATTATTCACTGTCTTAAGGGGTTTGTTTTTCCTTGCAGACATATGAAGAAGTTGGTGAGGATGCATTGGAAGGTTTGTTTCTCACATTCTATATTGAAGTTGTCTGTATGTTCTGCACTGCATAGAGACAGACTTTTTCAAATTGGCCCTAACTTCAATTTATAATATACCTTTATCTTTGAGTATATCTGTGAAAATTTGTGGGTCACTATCACCCAGAACAGTTGCATCCTGGTTTTACTGTTGCTGCTTCTAGTGTGAACCTGGTGAGGACTGAAACTGTTTGACTTCTCCAGCACCGAGATTTTAATTTTCTGTAGTACTAAAATTTTTATCCTTTTTTTGCTAGGGGTTTTTATTCTGATATGCTACCAAGAAAAAAGTAGATATTCTGTTTTTCTATAAAATCTTGACATTTAAAGCCCAGAATACTCCATTGTGCTTTTAGTTTAAAAGTAAAAGGGAATAATTCTAGTCGCCACACTGATAAAATATTTCAAACAGTCATTGCTTGAAATGGGTCACTAAACCAGATCGGGGTTTTAGATACCAGTACAAGTAGCTTTCATTTATTGATGCAAGAAACTATCATTTCATGCCAGACGTTCCAGATTTCTGTCTTGAGTGTAATATGCAGTTTGCAGTGTATCTAACTCTTCTCTTAAAAAAAAAAAAAAAAAAATTACATGATGACAGGTCTACGGGATCCACAGGTATGAATGATGATGTGTGTGGAAGATCTTAATGACTCTTAAAAGCATTCCAGGAAAGCTTTCCTTTTGCTGAACCAAACATCCCAGGACTAGAGTTGGGATATCTCTGGATATCTCTTTTTCTGGTTGATTAAATGAAAGATCCATACATTTGTAGGAAACTGAATTCATGTATTGCCACTATATCATTCCTTTTCCTTAAATGTCTTCTCCTGTAATGTGTTACAACATGATGTAGCTAAAACCAAACATAGAATCCTGGAATGGTTTGGCTGAGATGGAACTTCAAAAGCCATCTTTATCCACCCGCTGCCATGGGCAGGGACACCTTCCACTATCCCAGGTTGCTCCAAGCCCTGTCCAACCTGGCCTTGGACACTTTGAGGAGTGGAGCAGCCACAGCTTCCCTGGGCAACTTGTGCCAGGGCCTTACCACCCTCATAGGGAAGTCACATGTTTACAAACATATTCCTGACATGTTTTAGAATATTTCCATTGATTCAGCTTTGTACTGAGAGTCATTCACTGACCTGTGTGATTGTGCTACTCTGATAACCTGAGTTTTGGGTTGCCACTGTTATTAGGTGAGCTTTATACCCTACGGCAGTTTGGGGAGTCCATCACTGTCCATTGGGAGCAACAGGATTGGACCTACTGGCTTTTTGTCTAGCTCCAAAATGCCTTCCAAACATTTCTTCCACATGTGAAATAGGGCTATGCTCACACATGATGCTGCGGCACTCCCTTCGCTCCTAACTGTGACTCAGCTTTGAGCTGCTGGAGGCTTTGACAGACGAGCTCTGGTGACTGCTTGCAGCAGCACAGGATGCTCCCATCCATCTGTCCATCCATCATTTGTGATCTCACAGTCATGGTGGAGAAGGGAACAGGTGCCTCTGCCTCTGCTCTTGCCCTTTCCATCAGGGCGAGCCCTTTCTGGCAGTGCGGGTGACTGCACTGGGCTGTGAGGTGCATGTGTGTGTTCCCTTCACTGGCTCTCCTGTGGGGCAGTCACCACTGTAAAAAGGGATGTCTTTGGATGTAGTTAACCCTTATCCCATTGCAGAGAGATTGATGTAGTTAACCCTTATCCCATTGCAGAGAGATTGAGTAGGGCTGATCTTGTCAGGTTTGTGATTGGGTAAGTGCTGGGAATGTTTGGTGACTCACAGAATCATAGAATACTTGGGGTTGGAAGGAACTCTGGAGATCATTCAGTCTAATCCCCTGCTAATGCAGGCTTACCTAGAGTATGGGACACAGAAAGACATCCAGGTGATTTTGGAATGTCTCCAGAGAGGGAGACTCCACAACCTCCCTGGGCAGCTTTTCCAGTGCTCTGCCATGCTCCATGAAGAGAACTTCTTGTTTATGTTGAGGTGGTTGCTCCTTGTCCTGTCAGTGGGCACCACTGAGCAGAGTCTGGCACTAACCTCTCCCCTGGAAATATTGAGACTCCCCCTATGTTTAATATACCAACTTGTTTACAGGGTGAGTTTTTTCTGAACACCTTTGATGTGTGACCTATTTGTGTCTTTCCTCCTATAGATCCTACACCTCAGTTAGATGTCCATGAAGCAAACAAGCAGTTTATGGAACAGAGTGAAGAGCTCTACGATGCCTTGATGGACTGTCATTGGCAGCCTTTGGACACTGTCTCATCAGAGATCCCAGCTGTGTTATAGCCTCGTTGCTGAGGCATTGTGTCTGTGAGACATTCTGCCAGTCTTCTCCAGCCTGTTACGCTGCCCCTGGATCCTGCAGTAGTGAGGGATGGCCCTTTCCCCACCCAGGTCTGGTACTCAGAGTACAGGAGGACTGTGGCCTTTCCTGTAGAGAACAAGTATTCTAGGAGCATCATGGTAACCTTTTTTCATGGTGAAAATTAGAACTGCCACAGTTTTATTCATTTTGTCTTGAAATGAACTCTTAATACTTTCTGGGAATTGTAATTTATAAACTTTCAACAAGATGTCACAGGGGAGAGACTCTACTCCACTGTACAATAAAAAAGTTGGTCTTTTAAGAAAAATTACCCTTTGCATTTTGGTTCCTGCCCATCTTTCTGTTTTGCTGCCCTGTCTTAAGTAATTTCAACCGTCTTAAGTCATTTGACCCAATGCTCATTAATGTGTTATTTCAGAAAAGATCATTGTTGGACACCACTAAAATGTCTCAAAATCTTTCCAGTGACTGGGTAAGGTTGCATGTAACTCGGGCATGGGATGAAAAGTTACATGTGGTTAACTTAAGCTGTGATCTTGAGCTTTCAAGTTTGATGTTCTTAAACAGTCAACCCAAAGAGCGCTTTGGAGAGCAAAGACAGGAAGGAGTGTTATAAAGCTGCAGATTGATTCCTTTTACGCGGTGATCTCTTGCACACCTGGCCTGTGTATGAGGAAATAATTCCCCATCAACCAGCAGTTTAAAACGCTTTTTCCAGCAATCATATTTAAATTTTATTTTGTGCATCATGCCTTTATTTTTTTTTTTTTTTTTATTGTGGACACACCTTGATGGTCTCATTGAAATGTTGAGATTTTGTAGTGTCTTCCAATGTGCAGTCAGAGTGAAACTGAAGACCTTGCAGCAAAAACAGGTCAGAGCAATTGCACTGATATATTGTGCAACAAATGGTTGTTAACTTGGAAAGTGGTTTTCTACTGGATGTTGTATAAGCTGGATGGACAAGCAATATATTTAAGCTGATATGTTACATTAGAGGTGAAAGTGAAAATAATAGCACTTACATACATGTTATAAGCCCTTTTTTAGGCTTTTGTGCCTTAAATTCTTGGAGAAATAGGAACAGAGAAACTACCTGTAATAAATGTCTATCCAAGGAATAATTTGGTAACTGAAATTACTACTGCAAAGCATTTTGTTGCCTCCCTGCCCATGTTGATGCAGAGATTTGCCACAAAATTTAAATACTTTGATAAAGCTACTTCTACTACACCTTTGTTTGTGTCCATAATTATGACCTATTTGTCAGTCTGTGGTCTTTTTTATCAACTGGAAGTGGGATGTGAGGGGAATTGTGATGTGACTGGAGTTAGGTTATTCCTAACAAGTGGAACTAGAGGATTGCTGGACTCCTGCATTCTCATCTGCTGTGAATTTTCCTCATGCTGTGCCCTGACTGCGCTGCTGTCTCACCTTCCGCTGCTCTGAATGTAAGAAAAGGAATGTTTCCTGTGCATTCCAGGAGTTTCAGAAGCAGCAGAAGTGGAAGAGAGCAGAGCTTTATGTCCTCTGATGTGGCTGCTCAGTTCAGGACACCCCATCTTCTTGGGAAGTTCAGCAGAGTGGCATTGCAGAAGTGGTGGAAAGAAGGACATTTAAAACACTTTCTACATCAATCTGTTACTGTGCTGCCCTGTGTGCCTGCCCTTCTCCTATTTTGGAGTTGCCTTTTCCTACTCCCATGAATTTTAGCTTTTACAATGCGCCCATCCCAGTTTCCTCCAGGGAGTGAAGCCACACTTATCAATATAAATTTATTCTGCTGTACTCATCTGCCCAGCATTGTTATCTATGGAGTATTCTCTAATGCCTGGATAAACTATCTCCATACAAGTCTGTCTCTAGAGGAGAGAGAAGCAGGTTGTCAGGGATCAGACAGCAACCCTGCGGAAAATCCTTTTGCTCTCTGCTTTTGTTTAGTGGTGGAAAGAAAAATTGTAAATATTAATCCAACCCATCCTAACCCCTAATTCCTGGGAGAGCTGGGTGCGTACAGACCCTTCTGAGGAATAATTTGGGAGTGCAGAGGCCAGCAGAGATGACCTGCTGACTCTTGTTTACTGGTGCTGCAGAGCTTAAAATAGCTTCAGCTTTCATTTCAGGAGAGAAGTTGATGCAAGGCTCTGGGCCTCATTCTTTGGAGGTATGAGCCAGGCTTTTGGGGTTGTTTGGGAGAATCTCAGGCAAGGTTCTGTCGAGCTGTTAAATCTCTGCATCATTGTTGGGGTTTTTTTTAATATCCCTTACTCATCTTAATGTTCATTTTCAGCTCCTGGGCATTATTGCAGTGGCTGAAGCACAGGAGAGACTTTTATATGAAACTACAAAACAGCCACCTCCTAGGATTTGTAGGGTTTGCTTTTTGGAATCCTAGTTAAATAGAGTGGGATTTTGTTTCTCCTGGATGGCTACAGGAAAAGCCCAAATTAATTACCATTTAGTGTCACACAGGATGAAAGACAAGGACTTCATGTAATAAGGTAAATTCTGTTTTTATCTCTATGTGCTAAAGGCAAGAAGTCCAAGGCAGATGATATCACAGCTCCCTGGGATTATGTAATTCCTGAAAATTGCATATCAGCAACAGAGATCATGAAGCACTCTGCCATTCAGCAGGCAGGATTTAAAGCAGTTCCAAAAACAACTAAAACATTCTTATTGTGTTCTTTGACGAAGATGCAATCATCCAATTTAGATGAAATTGTAGGAACTCTGATTCCCACTTGAGTTACACAGACTGGGAATGTTCAGCAGAGCTGGAGGGGCATGGGTGTTTTCAGGCACAGAGTGGTGATTTCCAAAGGCTGAGTTCTGAGGCTGTGGGGTGGTCTCTTGACATTAGCCTGTGTTTAATTAAAAGCTTGACAATACACATCGGGGTGGCCTGGGGACAGTCCTGGCCTGCTTCCAAAGGATTGAGGAGTCTGGAAGCATTTCTTTAGCAAATGCATAGATAAGAGGGTTGAAAGGGACTGACAGTGATTTTTTTTTCCTTTTTTTTTTTTTC